>CALZFC010000033.1:2555000-2875000 GCA_945643635.1 Allodiplogaster sudhausi | reverse complement strand
GTGAAAGCACTACAGTATCCTGTCTTTCCCCATTACAGTAAACCGCTAATTCAAAAAAGCCTAAATTGTAAACTCCTAAAAAAACATGGTGCCTAATAAAATAAAAAAAATTAGTTGCTTCACTTTCTCTGTTTCTTTCGCTCAATCTGTTAGCTTCCACCACCTCTCTCTCACTCTCGCTCTCTATCTCTGCTATTCTTTCTACCTCTCTCTCTCTCTCTCTCTGCACTTCTCTCTCTCTTTCTCTCTGCGTTTCCCTTTCTCTACTTTGCTTTCCGCTTCACTCTCTCTCGCTCTCTGCTTTTCTCTCTCTCCCCCTCTTTCCCTTTTTTTGCTTTTCTTTCTGCTTCCCTTCTGTTTTTCTCTTTCTTTCTGCTTCTCTTTAACTCTCCTTCCCTCTCTATGCTTCTCTTCCTCTCGCCTTCACTGTCATTGCTCCCTCCCCCCACTCTACTTCTGTTTCTCTAAGCTTCCTTCTCTCTCTGCTTCACTTTCTCCCTATTTCCCTCTTTCTGCTTCTCTTTCTCTCTAGATCCCTCTCTCTCTCTCTCTCTCTCTCTCTCTCTCTCTGCACAACCCATTCTTTCTACTTCCTTTTTTCTCTATTTCTCTCTGCGTGCCCTTTCTCTCTGTATCACACACTCTCCGCTTTCTCTTTCTTTCTCTCTGCTTCCTTCTCTCGTTCTTTATAGCCCTCTCTATCTCTCTCTATCGCACCTTTCCTTTCTCGGCAAAAAGTTGTAATCCAAAACACTAATGATCCTCACAAGAAAAAAAACTTATCAAGCGCAAATTTGATTTTACTTTTTAAGTCTTGCTTAAAATCTAACTTTTACTATTAATTTCCCAGCCGAAAATCAACTCAGCACAAAAAATTTAACATTCATTCAAAATACCGTACGTAAATCCCATGAATATCACCAAAAAGTAAGAACCTCAAATAATAATAAATGTTTGCATAATACTTTGCAATAGATTAGGGTACTTGCAATTAACAAAGCTGAAAGAACTAAAGTATTTGCATCCTTTCTAAAAGCTAGTTTAAAAAGTTATTGAAATCCTTTTATAATTGTTTACTTATTCATTTTGAGATAACAGTTTAGATAAAAAAAATTTCAAAAAGATTTATGTATTTGATGCTCTTTGCGTTTAATTTTTTTTTATTAAAGGGATATTAGACAAATAAAACTGTGTTAGGGTATCGGAATTTTCGCCAATAAATTTTTGCGAAAATCCCGAATTTTAAGGGTCATGTAATCTATGGGTGGGATAGTTGGATAGGTTTAAAGCTGCCGGCAATTAATACAGCTGAAAGAACTAAAGTATTTACATCCTTTCTAAAAGTTAGTTAAAAAATTTTGTCTACTTGTTCATATAATAGGATAAAAATATTTAAAAAAAATTTCGTCTTACTACTAATTCTTCCGCTGAATAAAAAGAAGTTACCGCAGAATCTTTAAAAGATTAACTTTGTTTGGTAATAATATAGTACCACAATCCTATCGTTTAGTCTTTCATCTTCCAAATGCATATTATAGTTAGGATTTAAATCACTTATGAAATTAAGCTCGAAATATTATCACATAAAAATAAGTATATTTATATAACAACTACGATATCCAATCTTTAAATCCACATTACAGTGCCCCAAAACAGTTTATAAAAGCGATAACCTCAAGTATTATTATACTTATAACCCACCTACAGTGCTCTGGATTCCATATGCACATTACAGTACCCAGGTGCATTTGAGAACAGAAAAAAAGTTAACAGCGAAAAGTTGATTATACTAAAATCCCAATCAAATGGACATTACAGTAAACCCCCCCCCCTATTCGCAAAATCGTTCACAGCTTAAAAAATAAAAAAAAATAAGAACTATACTTTCACATAAATAAATAACCAAGGTTAGGCTAAAATTTATTGAAGATCAATTTAATTTTTTTTTTTATTCTAACCCTTGCTTAAAAGCTATTTACTATTAATCCCCCCCCCCCGGAAATTAACTCAGCACAAAAAAATTAACATTCGTTCAAAATATCGTACCTAAATCCCATTAATATCACCAAAAAAGAAAGCACTTCAAGTAATAATAAATGTTTGCATTATATCTGTATACCCTGAAAGATTCAGCGATAAATTAAATCTACTTAAACCCAATAAAATAGTTTTTTTGGCTCAATTTCTGTGAACACTGATATAAAACAAAAGTGATGTACAACCACCGTAACCCACACCTGTTTCTTAAAAGATAATTACAATTGCATTCCATTCATGGATTTTAAAAAATAACCTAAAGCAAACATTTCGATCTTATTCCAAAAATATCCCATAAACAAATAAATCCCTTTTACAGAGCAAACTTAATCTACGATCACGGCTTAAATACTGAAAGAATAGTAGAAAAAGATGGCACACTTTATTGAAACCTATTTAACTATTCCACTAATAGATTGCATGAACCTTAAAAGAGCAAAAACTTATGTGCGAAAATCCCGTCACCGTAAACAAAGTTTTATTTGTCTAGTATCCTTTTATTTGTCTAGTAATAAAAAAAAACACTGAAAAGGAAAGAGCATAAAATACATATATTTTTTTTGAAAATTTTATCTAAACTGTTATCCCAACCATAAACAACGTGCAAACTCTAAATAGTGGTACCTTTAACATCTTGAGTGGCCGGTGTTGCCGAACTCCAGGCAGACTTCATGGACCGGAAGGCGTTGGTGTCTCCTTCACGCCTGCTGAAAAAGGAATACTTTGAAACATATATAAAAGTAGGTTTACTTTTAAAAAAGTTTTGTTTATTTGTTCACATAATTGGAACAAAAAAAAACTGTTAATATAAGCATAAAAGTTAAAAGTCTAGACGAAATAAAGTAAATGTAAAATACTAGCGGAGCTATGGGGGGACCTGGTATCACATTTTCCGCCCATAATCTCCCTTGGAGTCTTGGCTATGTCCTAGCATAGCTTTTGTTTGATTAGGGTTCACACAAAAGCGCGCAAAAGGGTTTGCCCGCGCGCGACTCCGAACCTGGGTCGGTAGAATATCTGCGTGCGGTGAAAATGCACCAAAAAGCCACAAAATAATTCATTTCTCGAATATGCCTGAAGGAATACAGACGATCAACCCATCATTCGATAGCTAATTTTTGGCTCTATTTGAATAAAAATATGCCCCAAAACGTGTCAGTGATAGCTAAGGTCGAAAAAGTGGCCTAAACATTCTCGGACCAAAAGTAGATCAAAAAAGTCAAAATATGAAAACGTTTTGTATGAGAAAATTGTTCGCCTTCTCAAACGCTACAGAATCATATATAACATGTTGTCATAAGGCCAACCCCCGAGAAGAAACAGCCGCAGGAAATGGCCTCCCAAAATTTTGAGATTTCACGGCCCCCTTAGGGTACTTTCCCGGAATCCCAGCCAAACGGGAGTAGGCTCATTTCAAAGCTCTCGTAAAACTGAACAATATTCTGGATGTCACATCACGCTCCGATCCCAAATCTCCGAGTATTGATTTTTGTGTAGTGAAGATTTATGTATTTGATGCTCTTTGCGTTTAATTTTTTTTTATTAAAGGGATATTAGACAAATAAAACTGTGTTAGGGTATCGGAATTTTCGCCAATAAATTTTTGCGAAAATCCCGAATTTTAAGGGTCATGTAATCTATGGGTGGGATAGTTGGATAGGTTTAAAGCTGCCGGCAATTAATACAGCTGAAAGAACTAAAGTATTTACATCCTTTCTAAAAGTTAGTTAAAAAAATTTTGTCTACTTGTTCATATAATAGGATAAAAATATTTAAAAAAAATTTCGTCTTACTACTAATTCTTCCGCTGAATAAAAAGAAGTTACCGCAGAATCTTTAAAAGATTAACTTTGTTTGGTAATAATATAGTACCACAATCCTATCGTTTAGTCTCTTCCAAATGCATATTATAGTTAGGATTTAAATCACTTATGAAATTAAGCTCGAAATATTATCACATAAAAATAAGTATATTTATATAACAACTACGATATCCAATCTTTAAATCCACATTACAGTGCCCCAAAACAGTTTATAAAAGCGATAACCTCAAGTATTATTATACTTATAACCCACCTACAGTGCTCTGGATTCCATATGCACATTACAGTACCCAGGTGCATTTGAGAACAGAAAAAAAGTTAACAGCGAAAAGTTGATTATACTAAAATCCCAATCAAATGGACATTACAGTAAACCCCCCCCCTATTCGCAAAATCGTTCACAGCTTAAAAAATAAAAAAAAATAAGAACTATACTTTCACATAAATAAATAACCAAGGTTAGGCTAAAATTTATTGAAGATCAATTTAATTTTTTTTTTTTATTCTAACCCTTGCTTAAAAGCTATTTACTATTAATCCCCCCCCCGGAAATTAACTCAGCACAAAAAAATTAACATTCGTTCAAAATATCGTACCTAAATCCCATTAATATCACCAAAAAAGAAAGCACTTCAAATAATAATAAATGTTTGCATTATATCTGTATACCCTGAAAGATTCAGCGATAAATTAAATCTACTTAAACCCAATAAAATAGTTTTTTTAGCTCAATTTCTGTGAACACTGATATAAAACAAAAGTGATGTACAACCACCGTAACCCACACCTGTTTCTTAAAAGATAATTACAATTGCATTCCATTCATGGATTTTAAAAAATAACCTAAAGCAAACATTTCGATCTTATTCCAAAAATATCCCATAAACAAATAAATCCCTTTTACAGAGCAAACTTAATCTACGATCACGGCTTAAATACTGAAAGAATAGTAGAAAAAGATGGCACACTTTATTGAAACCTATTTAACTATTCCACTAATAGATTGCATGAACCTTAAAAGAGCAAAAACTTATGTGCGAAAATCCCGTCACCGTAAACAAAGTTTTATTTGTCTAGTATCCTTTTATTTGTCTAGTAATAAAAAAAAAACACTGAAAAGGAAAGAGCATAAAATACATATATTTTTTTTGAAAATTTTATCTAAACTGTTATCCCAACCATAAACAACGTGCAAACTCTAAATAGTGGTACCTTTAACATCTTGAGTGGCCGGTGTTGCCGAACTCCAGGCAGACTTCATGGACCGGAAGGCGTTGGTGTCTCCTTCACGCCTGCTGAAAAAGGAATACTTTGAAACATATATAAAAGTAGGTTTACTTTTAAAAAAGTTTTGTTTATTTGTTCACATAATTGGAACAAAAAAAAACTGTTAATATAAGCATAAAAGTTAAAAGTCTAGACGAAATAAAGTAAATGTAAAATACTAGCGGAGCTATGGGGGGACCTGGTATCACATTTTCCGCCCATAATCTCCCTTGGAGTCTTGGCTATGTCCTAGCATAGGTTTTGTTTGATTAGGGTTCACACAAAAGCGCGCAAAAGGGTTTGCCCGCGCGCGACTCCGAACCTGGGTCGGTAGAATATCTGCGTGCGGTGAAAATGCACCAAAAAGCCACAAAATAATTCATTTCTCGAATATGCCTGAAGGAATACAGACGATCAACCCATCATTCGATAGCTAATTTTTGGCTCTATTTGAATAAAAATATGCCCCAAAACGTGTCAGTGATAGCTAAGGTCGAAAAAGTGGCCTAAACATTCTCGGACCAAAAGTAGATCAAAAAAGTCAAAATATGAAAACGTTTTGTATGAGAAAATTGTTCGCCTTCTCAAACGCTACAGAATCATATATAACATGTTGTCATAAGGCCAACCCCCGAGAAGAAACAGCCGCAGGAAATGGCCTCCCAAAATTTTGAGATTTCACGGCCCCCTTAGGGTACTTTCCCGGAATCCCAGCCAAACGGGAGTAGGCTCATTTCAAAGCTCTCGTAAAACTGAACAATATTCTGGATGTCACATCACGCTCCGATCCCAAATCTCCGAGTATTGATTTTTCAAAGGTTCGCCCCTAACAAAATGGGTCGGCCTGTTTTTGCCTTATATCTATCGAACCAGGCACTTTCAGGACATGTGCAATAGATCAGACAATGCGCCGTCCAAAACTACATAATATAATTCTTAAAATCGAAAATTGGTAAGAGGGATTTTGAGATAGTGAGCAAATACAGAGCAAAAAAGGGCCAAAAAACGGGGTAAAAGTTTGGCCACGCCCACAGGAAAGACCCTCAGGCGGAATTTGCCCAATTTGTGTCCTATTAATCTTGAAGACATTCCCTATCAGCCACTGTTTTTTTCCTCACCCAATTCCTCTCCATTCAAAAGATGCAAACGCTCAAAGTTGCCAACCCAGCGCAAGCGCGCGCCAAAAACTTGCAAATTTGGCCGCTGGCGCCACCCCCAAACCCAAATCCCAAAAATCCGAAACCCATACCATATCGTAGCCCCAATATTCATTTTCCATCCTAAAAAAACCGCACCCCAAAATCTCACCCACCACGCCGCTCCGCGCAAACCCGGTCAATATTGGACAAGCAATGCTAAGTAGGTTTTCTAACTATGGGGGGACCTGGTTTCAGTATCTTTGCCCATTATCTCCCTTGGAGTCTTTTCTATGTCCTAGCATTGTTTACATCTAATAGGGACTTGTATAAAAGCGCGCAAAAGGGTTTGCCCGCGCGCGACTCCGAACCTGGGTCGTTAGAAATTCTGGGTGCGATGAAAATGCACCAAAAAGCCACAAAATAATTCATTTCTCGAATATGCCTGAACGAATACAGACGATCAACCCATCATTCGATAGCTAATTTTAGGCTCTATCTTAATAAAAATATGCCCCAAAAAGTGTCAGTGATAGCTAAGGTCGAAAAAGTGGCCTGAAGCTTCTGACCCCAAGAGTAAATCAAAAAAGTCGTTGTATGTAAAAGTTTTGTATGAGAAAGTTGTTCGCCTTCTCAAAAGCTACAGAATCATATATAATACGTTGCCATAACACGAATCCCCGAGAAAAAACAGCCGAGGAAATGGCCTCACAAAATTTTGAGAATTCACGGCCCCCTCAGAGTACTTTACCGGAATCCCAGCCAAACGGGTGTGGGCTCATTCCATAGCTCTCGTAAAACTGAACAATATTCTGAATGTCCCGTCTCGCTCCAATCCCAAATCTCCGAGTATTGATTTTTCAAAGGTTCGCTCCTAACAAAATGGGTCCGCCCCCCCCAATGTCTTTTTTTCCACAATGTATATATCAAAACATGCGCCTTGAAAAACTACATAATATATGTCGGAAAGAGAAAAAGTTAATTTTGAAAATTCAAGTTAGTGAGCAAATACAGAGCAAAAAAGGGCCAAAAAAGGGGGTCAAAATTTGGCCACGCCCCCTGGGCACGCCTGAGGCACTAACACCAAACTAATCAGGAATCTTAATAATTAAGACATGTGCTATCGACTCATATTTTTTTCATTCCCCAATTCCTCTCCGTTCAAAAGATGCAAACTCTCAAAGTGGCCAACCCAGCGCAAGCGCGCACCGAAAGTTGCAACTTTGACCGCTGGCGCCACCCCCAAACCCAAATCCCAAAAATCCCAAACCAATACCATATCGTAGCCCCAATATTCATTTACCATCCTAAAAAAACCCCGCTCGAAAATCTCAACCCCACCGCCCACCACGCCGCTCCGCGCAACCCCCGTAAATAAACCACAAGAGTTTCTAAGTATACTCTCTCACATATGTGAAGGAATGCTTGTTTATTATTTACCATTAGATGTACTCATTTGCTAATATAAACTTTCTTCCTCTCATTCTTCTTCTCATATTCTCTCTCCCCATATTATTCCCTAAATATCCACAGAGTAATTTTATTTATTTATTATTTCCTTTTCTCCTTCCTGAATTATATGCATTACCTAGTTAAATTCTGCGAGCTTCTTTGTTAATCCATTTTGTGTTTAGAATGGTCAGCCTCGTGGTTCGGGCCTCTCTCTCTCTACCCTCTCTCTCACTCTCTCTCGTTCCCTTCTCCCCTCTCGCTCTCTCTCTCTCTCGTTCTCTTCTCCCCTCTCCTCTCTCTCTCTCGTTCTCTTTTCCCCTCTCTCTCACTCACTCTCTCTTGTTCTCTTCTCCCCTCTCGCTCTCTCTCTCTCGTTCTCTTCTCCCCTCTCGCTCTCTCTCTCTCTCTCTCGTTCTCTTCTCCCCTCTCGCTCTCTCTCTCTCTCTCGTTCTCTTCTCCCCTCTCGCTCTCTCTCTCTCGTTCTCTTCTCCCCTCTCGCTCTCTCTCTCTCGTTCTCTTCTCCCCTCTCGCTCTCTCTCTCTCGTTCTCTTCTCCCCTCTTGCTCTCTCTCTCTCTCGTTCTCTTCTCCCCTCTCGCTCTCTCTCTCGTTCTCTTCTCCCCTCTCGCTCTCTCTCTCTCGTTCTCTTCTCCCCTCTCGCTCTCTCTCTCTCTCGTTCTCTTCTCCCCTCTCGCTCTCTCTCTCTCGTTCTCTCTCTCCCTCTCTCGCTCTCTCTCTCTCTCTCTCTCTCTTCTCCTCCTCTCGCTCTCTCTCTCTCTCGTTCTCTTCTCCCCTCTCGCTCTCTCTCTCTCTCGTTCTCTTCTCCCCTCTCGCTCTCTCTCTCTCTCGTTCTCTTCTCCCCTCTCGCTCTCTCTCTCTCTCGTTCTCTTCTCCCCTCTCGCTCTCTCTCTCTCGTTCTCTTCTCCCCTCTCGCTCTCTCTCTCTCGTTCTCTTCTCCCCTCTCGCTCTCTCTCTCTCGTTCTCTTCTCCCTCTCGCTCTCTCTCTCTCTCGTTCTCTTCTCCCCTCTCGCTCTCTCTCTCTCTCGTTCTCTTCTCCCCTCTCGCTCTCTCTCTCGTTCTCTTCTCCCCTCTCGCTCTCTCTCTCTCTCGTTCTCTTCTCCCCTCTCGCTCTCTCTCTCTCTCGTTCTCTTCTCCCCTCTCGCTCTCTCTCTCTCGTTCTCTTCTCCCCTCTCGCTCTCTCCCTTTCTGTTCCTGAGGCCAAAATGATCACTAATTGAAATGAGCATGGCGCTCTTATCGAACAGCCCGCGAAGCTTATCAGTGAATGCGCGGGATTCCTTCATCCGTAAGACTTCTCTCTATTTCACACTCTCATTGTCATTCTTAAATTTTCTCTGCACCTCTTCTGCCTTTATCTTTATCAGGTACTTTCTTGTGCTTTCTGATGCCTTACCTCGGTCTTCAGCCTCCCTCCCCATCACCCTCTATCATTCTGAAGTCTACTCTCTCTCTCACACACTCTCTCTCTTTCTCTATCTCTCTCTCACACACACACACACTCTCTCTCTCGCTCTCTCTCTCTCTCTCTCTCTCTCTCTCTCTCTTGTCCTTTCTCCTCTCTTCTACTCGTCATAATGTGAGTGCAAGTCCAAAATAAGCGCGTGCACTGCCACGGAAGCCTTTTTCATTGCAAAGGAATCTTGCCGTTTTGAAAGGAAAAGGAGACACGCGAGCTCATTTACTTTGCTTGTCTTTTCTCTGTTTTCCTCTGCCCCGTTCGTTTCTTTCTCTCCTTCTCTCTCTTTTCTGTCTCTCTCCTCATAATCTCCTTTTTCCCAATACCAGCCAAACCAGTATCCCTCTTTACTGTGTCATCTATTTCCTGCAAACAGTCCTCATCGATTTTGTCATCATTTCCGTTACTCCTATCACGGTGCTCTTTGGTGTTCCCTGATCTTTCCCGATGAAGGATGATAATTCCTTAACCGGCTGGTCAAGAGTTCAACTAATCATCTTTCAGCCTCGTGTCTAGTTTGTTGTAGTATCTATTAGACTATGCCCAATGTCTTATCATTGTTAAAGTCACCTTCAATTTGCTCTTGATCTCTTGATTCGCTGTCAAATCTCTCATCCTCTCACTCAAACAATTCGTTTCCCTCTCAATTTGAACTCCTATTCATGCTCTCTTAATCTCTCTCTCTCTCTCTCTCTCTCTCTCTCTCTCTCGTCACCCAATATAAGCGTGTCTTTTCGAGGCGGCAGCAGCTGCCTCTGCAGCCGAGAGCAGACGAGTCCAGGGAGATGTCACTGGCGACTTCTCTTCGCGAGGCGGACCCCATCAAGTCCGAGCAGCAAATGACAACAAACAGACATTTCTAATTAACACTTTTAAAACTATCTGTCTTATTCTTCAGCGCTGCTATCACATTTACACAAAACATGTACTCACCATCAGTATAAACATGATAGCAGTTTATTTATCACATCCTTGAACTGTTATTTTTATATGAGTGCAAAAAAAAACAAATTATGCTAAGCGCCTGCCTAAAGAATTTGCAATGGAAATGAACTCTTTTGAGATGGCTGCAAATCGCTCTCGGCGCGATCGTCGTTGTCGGTCTCCACGTCTACCTCGGATTTGTCATAGCTCATGGCTTCCCAGGTGAGCGACAAGCAAAGAAAGATCAGGAACAATTGGTCAGGTTCCTAATAATAAGAAGAAGAATTGTAAGGGAAATTATCTTACCACTTTTGTATTATTCGTTCGATACTCTGCAAAATATGTATATGACATTATGGAAATATAAAAATAAGCGATAATAGAAGATATAACAATTTAACAATAACAATTTATCGTTGTATCAGGCCGATTGTGGGATGAGCACAGGGATGTTATAGGCCGAACGTCAACTTCGTTGCGGGATATGAGTGAGAGGGAGAGAAAGTGGTCAGGGAAGATGGTCTCGCCAGCGAATGGATGGACGACCGGGCCTACGTCGATGAACTGCTTCGTAGGGGATCCAGTAGGTGGAGATGTAGGCCCACCGATTCTGTTCCATTTGGTCGATCTTGATTGCCCAATCCATCTTCCTCTTGAATGCCATCTTGAGCCAATCCTTGATTCATGTCCAGCGTCTCAGGTCCACATTCCTTATCCGATCTTGAAGGGTCACACCAAGCATCGCACGCTCCATTCTTCTTTGCGCTCTTTCTAACCTCTCGCGCCCACTTCTATCGAGGGTCCAACACTCTGATCCATACAAAACCACGGGGGTAACGTAGGCTTCAAAGACTTTTCGACGTATCTTCAGCCGAAGCTTCTGATTTGTCAATATGTCGGACATTCTCGTAAAAGCGAGCCAACCCTTCTGAATGCGCCGAGTTAACTCCGAGCTGTCATCGAGCGGCATCGAGATCTGCACTCCGAGATAGACAAAGCTGTCGACAAAGTGATAGACTGCTTGGCCAACCCGAAGGGGCTGATTGGTTGTCTTACACGATGTCATTAGCACAGTCTTGGAGTGGTTGATACTCAAACCGATCTCAGCTAGGGCGTCTCGTAGAATTGCAAGCATATCAGAGAGCTGCGAACGAAACCGTGTGATGAGCACGAGATCGTCGGCGTACGCAAGCATTGCTAGATGACCACCGGCTATGCGGATACCCCTCCCTTCCCAATCAATCCGGTTCAGACAGCTTCTGAGAACAGCAGTGAAAAGACGCGGAGACAATGAGTCACCTTGCCTTACGCCGCGCTGAACGTTGATAGAAACTTTCTTGTCATTCACACGGACCAATGTGGTAGAGGATTGGTACAGCCTCGCTAAGATCTTAATAAGCGTGGCATGGACACCTTGCTCACAAGGGAAGCCTCTTTCCATAACCCAGCCAATCACAACCATAGTAACTTTATTATGTAGAATTCGTCGAAAAATGAGTCTGAAACTATTATAAAACTGCGGAGGACGCATTTGCGATTTTATATGAATTTTTGAAAAATGAATAAAATTTACATACGAAATGCTCGAACTTTATCAGTCGTGGTTTTGACTCTACAAACGTGACGTTGGCAGCGCAGTGGGTTGCGCTCCCGCCTACAATTTTCGAGGTCTGGATTCGATTCCCTTTGGTGGCGAAGTTTTTGCTATTACTGTTTTGTTTATAGCGATAGTAAAGGTCACTCTTACGAGTATTTTTAAACGATTTCGAGTGCATGCAAACCATTATTATGAAAATTTTCCGATGTACTCTTTAAAAAAAATTTCGGCGATAAATTAACTTCTCCATGATTTGCAATCCGAAAGAGGGGAAAATTTTTCCATAAAAAAACTTTTTTTGCTGAAACTTTCCCCAGGGGGTTATTTGATGCGAGGAAACCGAATCTGAAATTTGTTTTGCTCGATTTTGCCGTTTCCAAGAGCTACGGTAATTTAACGGTGAAGTCAATTTCTCTCGGGCATGGTAATACTTACTGATCTACCGTATGTTCTGAAAATTACGAAATCAAACAAAACGCACCACATATTTGGTTTCGTCGACACAAATATCAATCAATTAAAGAGTTCTAGCCTATTTGAAGCAAATCTGTCAATTACCGAAAACCTACCGTAACTCTCGGCAACCGCAAAATCGAGCAAAACGAATTTCAGATTCGGTTTTCTCGCATCAAATAACCACCTGGGGAAAGTTTCTGCAAAAAAAAAATTTTTTTTTGGAAAAATTTTCTCCTATTGGGGACGGCCTCTTTCGGATCGGAAATCGTGGAGTAGTAAAATATTGAAGACAATTTTTCTTAAAGAGTACATCGCAAAAGTATTATAATATAGTTTGCATGCACTCGAAATCGTTTAAAAATACCCGTAAGAGTGACCTTTACTATCGCTATAAGCAAAACAGTAACAGCAAAAACTAAACTTCGTCACCAAAGGGAATCGAACCCAGACCTCGAAAATTGGAGGCGGGAGCGCAACCCACTGCGCTGCCAACGTGACGTTTATAGAGTCAAAACCACGACTGATAAAGTTCGAGCACTTCGTATGTAAATTTTATTCGTTTTTCAAAAATTCATATAAAATCGCAAATGCGTCCTCCGCAGTTTTAAAATAGTTTAGTCTCATTTTTCGAGGAATTCTACATAATAAAGTTATTATGGTTGCGATTGGCTGGGTTATGGAAAGAGGCTTCCCTCGTCAGCAAGCGCATTCCAGACAGCCTGCCACTCTACGCAGTCGAAAGCCTTACGACTATCAACAAATGCGGCATAGAGCGGTTGATTGAACTCCTTGGACTTCTCAACAATCTGTTTAATCGCATGGATATGGTCAAGAGTTGAGAAGCCTCTCCGGAAGCCTGCTTGAGTGGTCTCTTCAGCGTTGTCAAGATCTCTTTCCATGCGTGCTAGCAGTACTCGAGTCATCACTTTCATGGTACACTGAAGGAGTGAGATTGGCCGGAAGTTGTTAACATCAGCCGGATCTCCCTTCTTGTATAGAAGAGTGACGAGAGCCTCCGACAGTTTCCTGGGAACTGGCTCATCATTCGACAGACCATTAAGCAGGCGGCAAATCAGAGGAGCAACACGATCTCTTGCATGATAGATCATCTTCGGTGTCACTCCATCTGAACCCGGAGAGCCATTCTGACGGATTCGCATAATAGCTCGTACGACTTCGTCTTCCATGAATGGAAAGATTGGCTCCTGCGGTATGCTGTCCACAGGCAAGATGTTCAAGGTAGGCGAGTATAGCTCATTAAAGAACTCCCTCACTTTCCTCTCCGTCTCGCTCTGCGAGCACCGCGAAGTCGCATCATACGTGAGTAACCGTTTACGGTAAACCTCGTTCTGGCGTCGGGATTTCACAACACTGTGTCCGTTCTGCACCGCTTGGAGAGCAATAAATTCCCTGCGTGAGGCAAGGTCTTCATTTAAACTCCGCCTAGCCTCTTTACAGAGGATAGAGAAAGCGATGAGTCCGTTTGGTGAAGTATCAGCCTTGGCGATACGTCGCTGTTCGAAAAGCCGGCATGTCTTCACAGAAATGCGCGACGGATCTACTGAGCACCGCACACAACCATTAGCTGCCGGCGTTAGAGCGTGGATACTCTCGTATGCCTCCTCACTTGAATCGGGATCGACATCAGGGATAAGCCTCAGATTTGACCGATACAATTCGTGATCAAACACTCGTTGCACCTGACCCTTCACTGGCCTTTCCCTTCTGATAGACTTTACCCGAATTGTCAAGCGGAGGACTTTACCCGAATTGTCAAGCGGATGGTCAGAATTGAAATCAAAGCAGCTGACAACCCCACAGTCGGTCACTGGTAAGGAAGCTCGAGAGGCCGCAAAGTCGATTTGATTGTGTGTTTGTGCGTTTGGAGACCGCCAGATCCACAAACGTTCCCTGCGCCTCCGAAAGAAGGTATTCCAAATTCGGAAACGCAGACGGGTGCAAAATTCCACAAAAAGGCGACCTCTCTCATTTCCTGGACCTTTTGTAAAGGCGCCAACTACTGACTCATTCACACCGTCTCGAGCTACGCGTCCATTCAGATCCCCAATTAGAACAGGAGAGAAACCACGAGGAGCCTCACGTAATGCACGATCCGCAAGGTCCAGGCAGTCCTCATAGTCCTGATCAGGGGCGGCCGAGGTCGGCGCATAGACAAGTACGATATGAAGGCGAAGAGGGGGAAGAGTCAGACATGCAATCCGCTCTGACACTGGCTTGAAGATGGCAGAAGATGCAAGCCATGGTTTTACCACGAAGGCAACACCGTGTCCGAGCAGAGCCTCATGACCGGAATGGAAAAGAACATCTCCAGACGGCACAAGAGTCATGCTTCCTTTCCCCTTTATACGAGCCTCACATACGCCAAGTACATCGTATTTAATCTTGTCAAGCGCCGCCTGGAGTTCAACTAGGCTACTGGTAGAGGAAAGAGTGCGCGCATTGAATTCACAGAGGTGAAAAAACCTGGGTGACGTGGTGCGACTCGTTGTTGGAAGAAGTTAACGTCCACCGGCTTGTCCAGGGCCACTGCAGACGGATTCTTGTTGCCTCGACCGGGAAGATGGAAGAGAGAGAGCGGAAATGGAAGCAGCCGCCCGCGGGGAAAGAAACAAGCAAGAATTATAGAAGATATATATGACAATATTATGCCAGGCGCGATCTTCCCGATCGTGGTGTTCTCTTTCCTGTACGCCTACGCCTTCTACACCTTCGTGTTCATGCCCCTCTTCCGCAAGGTCTACCACGTGGTCCGGCCCGTCAAGCTGGCCGCCATCCGGGTTGGCCAGTACAGCTTCCATGGAGTGCCCGTTCTTCAATTGTCAGCCATCTTCCTTAATTCTTTCACTAATTCTTTATAAGCCCGAAGATGTATGTATATAAAACATTTTGAAATACATATTTATTAAAATGAAAGTTGCACGGCTGGAATAGCAAAGCATACTGTCAGCGTGATCTTCACAACCCTGCTGGCGGCCTTCGCGACGTGGGTGATCATCGACTCGGCGGGCAGCCGCATTCGTCTCCGCTCCGTCGCCGGCATGGCAATGTACGTCGTGTTGTCCGTCTTCGCATCGGCGCATCCCTCCAGGGTCGGCGTCTCTTCTTTTTGATATTTCCTATGTGATTGCTGCTTCTCAGAGGCCAGTCGTGGGATTCCCTTGTGTCCAAAGATAGAATGCCTGTGAAGAACAAAGAGTGCCTGCAGATAAAGTGGCGGCCGGTGCTGGGTGGAATCGTCCTGCAAGTGTTCGTTGGCATCATCGTCTTGCGAGTGCCCGCAGGCCACGAGGCATTCCGGTGGGCGAGTGACCAGGTACATTCATGCATGCAGCAATACTCAGATAGTCCAGGGGCAAATTTTCCATTTCGACATCGATTCTTTCCGTTTTTCTTTTCTCACTAGATTCCTCGTTACAATCTACACATTAAAAAGGTTAAATAGTTTTAGAAAAAGTGTATTTTAGCTCATTGAATTTTTCCAGAAGAGTGTTTGCCAAGTTTTCGTGGTTTTTTGGTTCCGAGATGCAAAACGTTTCATACAAACAGCTATCCCATTAGAAATCTTACTATTTGAAACAAGTTTTTCTGCAGGTCGTGAAGTTCCTCGACTACACGATGGTCGGAACGGCCTTCACGTACGGCTTCGTCTCTGATCCGCCCAACATCTGCGGCTTCGGCAGCATCTTCATCTTCACTGTAACTTCCTTGTAAATCTGTCTTCTTTATTTCCATATGATGTTCGTAAATATCTTACAATTAGTGACTTTTCAGAATGTCGTTGTGTTCGTAAATGTCCTTATCATAATTCCAAACGCATATTTCTTGCATATCAATGAACTTGACCCTTGCAGAGTCTGCAAATAATCATCTATTTTGGAGCAATTGTCTCCGTGCTCTACTACCTCGGCGTCATCGAATTTGTGCTTTCAAAGGTGCCCTTTTTATGTATCAAATTTTTCATTCCATAAATGCTTGTATTTAGTTTGTATGTATGTAAACATTTCCAACTGCAGGTAGCCACAGTCATGCAGTACACCGTCGGCACCACTGCTGCTGAGAGTCTCAACGCTGCCGCGTGCATATTCCTCGGACAAGTCAGAACACATTCACAGCTATTATAGTGTGCCTTCACCATACCATCATTTTCTGTCTTTTCCTAGACGGAAGCGGCTATTCTGATCGAGCCAGCACTGGAGTCCATGACGAGCAGCGAGATCCACGCCGTGATGACCGCGGGCTTCGCTTGCATTGCCGGCTCCCTGTTCTCGGCCTACATCTCATTCGGGGTACCATTTCATTCTGGGTTACCGTTCCGGGTTACGGTAACGGATGTGTCCTCAGGCGTGTCCGGAGTATCTGCTCTCTGCAACGGTAATGTCTGCGGCGGTCTCTCTGGCCGTCTCCAAAATCATCTACCCCGAAGTGCAAGTGTCGCGCCAGAAACGAATTGAGGACTTCCAATTCAAGAAGAGGTTTTTTTCGTCCACAAAAAAATTATATTATCAACAGTTTCCAAATTTTGATGAGTGTGAGGAATGATTGTGGATGTGTTGAGAGAAGAGAACAACGTTCTCGAGTGCATTTCGAATGGCGCCGTGCACGCCGCAAAGTTCGTCTTCGACATTGGTACTCTTCTTCATTTTGTACACTCATTTGCAAGATTCTGAATATTAGATTTAAACAATTAAACGATTCTCAGCTTGTATAACATTACCTCAGGCGCGAATCTGATCGTGTACCTCGCGCTGCTCGCCTTCCTCAACTCGGCCATTGGCTACCTCGGCACTCTCGTTGGCCTCGTCGACCTCTCCTTTAATGTGCGTCTTCTTTGTTCATGTATTTTTATACTTATTTGTGTCTAGAAATAACTATGTAAAAGAAATGAATAAATTGTAGAAAATCCTTGGTTATTGTTTCTTCCCTCTCGCGTACATGATGGGAGCATCGGACGCCGCTGACTCAGCTGTCGGTTCTTTCTCCTTTTTTCCTTTTTTTTTAAATCTGTTCATTTCCATGTGCTACTTTATTTTCTATTGAGCGGGATACACAGTAGTTATTTCGGCGTATAATCAAAATGACCCCATTAAGTATTTGAAGGTGGAGATTGACGAGACGCTGAAGGTGGCCGAGTTGATGGGCATGAAGACGGTGCTCAACGAGTTCATCGCGTATCAGAGCCTCGCCGGAATGATTGCAGACGGCACGCTCAAGGGGGTCCGTGCTTCCCGATTGTAAAGATATTCGTCTTTTGAAAGTATGGACACTCAGAGTGTTCTTAAGTTATAAACATGGTAAGAAATATGCCGAAAAAAATACATGATTTCTTTGTAGTTGTTTTTCTGTCATAATCATGCTATGCAGATTAGATGAGAAAGCAGAATAAAATAACTGTGTGCTTGAGCCGCGCGCGCAGATGATCGCGACGTACGCTCTCTGCGGTTTCTCGAACATCTCAATGATCGGCAGCCAACTCGGCATCCTTGGCTCGATGTGCCCGAAGAGGAAGAGCACCTTCGCCAAGGCTAGAGACTGCCTTTTTGGGCTGTTCTTCTCAAAGACTGTTTACGGGCATTTCCATTAACTTGTTCACAGCAAAAAGAGGCACCTTAGTTCTTCACTCTTTTATGCAAAGGATTTACCCTCTCACCAGGTTGTCATCCGCGCGCTCATCGCTGGATGCTTCTCGTGCTTCATGACCGCATGCGTGGCAGGTGTGGGAAAAAATTTCGCTCCTCCATATCTTTACTATCAATACTGCCCTGAAATTTTTTTTAAATTGCATTTTTGTATGATTGACCATCATTCTTCCAGGCATCCTTGTTGATGTGCCGAAATCGTGTAGACCAAACATCAACAACAACTGTTTGAATCTCGATGACGTTGTTGATTACTTCAGGAAGAGAAATATAACCGAAATATAGCAATCGCTAGTCATTTGTAAGTTTGTTCCTTATGATCTCAATGCTTGATTTGCTCGCATTTTTGTATATTTCAAGGAGAGGAATCCTTTGAATGCAACGGGGAGATGAATAAATTTGAGTATATCGGAGGAGTCAGTCCAAGGACAGAAAATATCGCATGCGAGATAGATAACTTCGGTCGCTCATTGGACACGACTTAACATTTACTGGAGAAACCAGAAGGCGCCACTCATCGCTCGTTGTGATAGAATGTAAGGACGGAGCGATGAGGGCCTGCTTACAATTAGAACTAGTCTAAAATAAATAATAAACATTACGAATTCAACCGAACTAAAATATGTATGTACAATATATTGATCATTTTGATGTCCACTCAGCATAGAGTGTCTAAGAGAATCATCTTTCAAGCAAACGAAAAGAGTTAAAAGATGATCTTTTTTTTAAATAAAAGTTTTATTTTTAATGTTTTTTGTCATCCTCGAGACCAGTCCTCACAACCAGCGTCTTCTTCCAAGTTATTTACAGCTTTATGTATAATTTTTAAAAATTTACATTAATGATGGTTCGGGAAAATGTTCAAAAGCTTTTAGAAAATACGCTTACGAACTTGCTCTTAAAAACGGGTGAATAATGAGCAGAAATGTGCATGTACTAGAGTACACACAATCAGTAGCCAGTTCGTTGCACTTTTATTGAAATGCAAATTATGCAACTTGCAAGATCGTAATTCTTTGATCGTCACTGGTAGACCGTGCTTGGCTGCTTTCCACTCCAATTCGCATTCCAAGCCATGGAAAGGCCCGTAATGGCAGGCCATATCAGCACTGTGCCGAAATCCAAGCTCGTCTTCAACCCGCCATACGACGTCAAGAAAACTTACCACATCAAGGTCTAAATTCTTTCGCTTTCTCCCTGTCGTTTATCACTCTAATTTCAATCCACCTCCTTTCTTTTGCAATATTTGCTGGAAGAATTCAAAATGACAATTTTTATTAGGCGGTTTCAAATATTCAGGTTTTTAACACCTCAGCTTGGCGAATCGGTTGGAAGATGCGAGCTTCCGGCAAGAACAAAAATATCAGTATGACGCCAGAATGTGGGGCCCTCCGCCCAAATGAGCCGGTCCTGATCGCCGTCTCCTGTGATGCCTTCGCATGTGGCGAGGTCATTATACTGGGACAAATATTTTGAATTTTTTTTGCAACAGTTGTTTTATTTGATCTTATCAATCAATCACAGCGCTGGGATCGGTGCAGTCCAATGGAGTCCAATCCGGGCCCCCTTGGCTCCCTACGTGACCCTATTGTTAAAACACACCCGGCACGATTGATTTGTGATCACGCGTGACCACTCTACCACCTCACTTTGTAACAATTCTTGGCAATTTGCCACGCCTGAGCGTAGCCTCCAACTCCGAGCGATGCTCTTCCCAGCTGAAGTTGGCATTTTGCCAACTTGCTCTAACTTGGACAATTAATAGACAGTAAAAAAAAATCTTTATTCAACGAAACATAAATCAAATATATGTCCCCCGACCGTGAGAATATGCTCTTTTCGAGCAGAAACTTCTCACAAATCGCGATATTTTTTAATTCTTTATACAGTGTAAAATGGAAAGTAAAAGACAATTACAAGAACAAAAAAGCACTAGCATTATAAGAAATGTTGCCATGCTCCTTTCGCTCTCGAAAGAGCTACTCGGAGGACTTACAGGCAACATGCATGAGACAAGAGGGAGGGTGGAAGCCAGAGGTTGGACCAGTGCAGCAGGGTCAGCCCTATCCGTCCAGCCGCGACTTCACTCGAAGACATCCTGCATGGAAAGAAGATGTGAAAGAAGAAGCGAGAGATGCAGACAAAGAAAACGAGAGGGGAGGGGGAGAAAGATAGAAAGAACATACAATTCAAACTTGCTTAGTTGGGAACTTAGCTTAGTCCACAGAAGACTTTGCAAACAGCATAACTAGGAGAAAAGGAGAAAGAAAGAAAGAGAAGGAGAGAGAAAGAGAAAAAAGACAGTGTGTGTAAGGATAGGGAGAGAATAAACGAACCGAGTTTCAGCGAAGATCCGCGCGGCCCCAGCGTGGACGCGAGTTGGCCAACTTGCATGGCCAACTCGTACCCTAAATCCTTAAAAAAGAGATTTCATTTGATTAGCCAAACCCGTGAATAGTCAAGTGCGTCGGTTTTCGAGTCGGTAGAGTCGACAGTTGCAACGAATACCGAATTCTGCAAAATTGGATACTCAGTGAGCATTACCTAATAAAACACCTACAATATTGGATGAACAGAAAATAGGGCAAATTTTGTTTATCTAATATCAAAATCTCTCGAATTACTCTATAATTATTCAGGTAACCAGAGCATTCCAACAACTTTTCGTTAAGGTGCGCTAGTTAACACAGTAAGTCATTTAAATGTGGCTGAAAGTTCTGAAGATACAATCTTCTTTAAGATTCTGCGCTTAATTTAATATGCAATATCACATTTCCCCATATCATAGGCTGGAATATAAATACAGTGTTAAACAAGGTTAGGTGTTTGACTACAGGACAAGGGACGCAAAGCTAAAAGGTCTTTCTGGCTACAAATGTATTAAACAGGCAAAACATATTCAATGAGCAGTTCGGGGTCAACAAGGATCTGAGCGGGTTTCAGAAAGGTATAAGCACTAGTATCGCATATTTCGTAAGCAAAATTTTACAACGTGAATAAAAGATTTAAATTATATAAAATAATTTAAAAAGTTTAAAAAGAATGAAAATATCAAGCTCACGTTGTCATGCCGATGTTGTCCTTGATCCTTGATCCTTGTTCAACTCCATGTCCTTAAACAATCAAAATAGTCAAATTCACATCTAGCAATAATGGGTGAAAAAGAACAGTTCTAAGTAAAGTTATTATATCCTTTCTTTTAAATCAACCTACGAGTACAGTCATTCCAAGTTTATACTCATTTGGCAAATAAAAATATCAATATATAGCGCTGATTTAACGAATAAAAAAGCTTAGAGAAAAAAGATTCAAAGAACCTTTCTTGCCGGCTTCGATGGCGACAAGGCGCCTAGTTGCCGTCCACCAGCTCGAGCACTAAACAGACGGTCATACTCTTCACAAAAATCGTTCCAACGAATGTTAAACATTAAAACATAATAACTGCACGAAATTATCACGAATTCAACATCAAAGAATAAGTAGAATTCATTCACAGCTGATTCCAGATTCTTGAAGAATTCTCAATTTTCCATACCTGCAATTATCTCGCACGGAATTTTTTCATACAGTATAAACATATTACGGAATTGCACAGTGGCACGATTGGACTGTCCATTGCATCGCCCCCATACATTGCCCAGCGCTGTGATCAATCAGTTAACATTTTATTAACACTACCTGAAAATAACACTGTTTCATGTGGGTACGAAGAAGGACGCTCTCGTGCTCCATTGGGTCAATGCCCCAGACGACACCACTCCGTTCGACCCCGAGTGGTTCTTGTCTGCCGGTGCGGTCCGCAAGAAGGAGCTCCCCCTCGTGTACAACTCTTGAAGGGTCGTCGTGTTTCATAAGATAAATTTTTAGTCTTGAATGCTGTAATTGGTGCAATGGAAAGGAAAAAAATCGTCGATAGTTCCACATTTTACATGGCGACAGTTTCCTTAAATACGGGTCCTTGATTACTCGCTTTAAAAGAAAGTAGATTTACCCGTAAAAGCAGTTGAGAAGTCGTTGGAAACAGTCTAAAGACCACTTCTCTGAATTGTGTTGTCTAATTCTAAGATGTGCCTATTATTATAAGTAGATGAATGATATCAATGACATAGAAGGCCCCTCAGGCAAGTTTGTCTGTCTCGCTCTCTCGTCCGCCACAACAGCCAACAAAGTGCAGCCACCAATCATTTGAATGACTGAACACTTTGATATCTTACAGTTTACTCATCCACTGAGCTAAAGTGGAGGCACTCGATACATTTGCCCATTACCACTACCAACATATTTTAAAAAGTAAAAAACCGGAGATATTAAGTTTCCGTTACGGTTACGCAATTTTTTTAGTTTTTCCTCCTATTTTAAGAGGTAACTCTGAATTCTTGCTCAAATCTCTGCTAGTCGTCTACGTTTCGTGCGAAGGCACTTACGAGACTCATAAATTCTCCCGGGATGGGAGGCGATAAATTGACCACATTGTAAGGAAAGAAAAGAAAGAGAGAAGGAAGAGAGAGAAAGAGAGAAAGAGAGAGAGGATGAGAGAGAGAGTGGCAAATAGGAAGAAAGAAAGGTGGCGTCCTTTTCTCTTTCCAGTCTCTGTTCCAGGCAGTGATTGTGTGTAGATCAACTGATACTCTCACAAATCTGCTGTCGTAACATATTTTTGCTATGTTGTTCTTTAAATATGGGAAAACAAAAGGTGTTGATTAATGCTCACAATCCTTCCCTTGATTCCTCCATTATTTAATGTTTGTAAAGCAAGTGAAATATGTGAAATATCTGATGTGTTCCGAGGGCAGCTCTCCATTCGACTTTTCCAGCTCCCGGCCTCCCTCCAGAATGGCGGGCGACCTCGAATGCATAATTATCGTGTGATGGTCGGGGTCCCGGGGATAATGAGAGGCCTCTGCCAGGAATGGTTTACTTTGGACTCCAGTCAAATGGACTGTGCACGATGTTGTCGGCTTGTCTTCCGAACCGAATTTCTCTTCTCTCAATCAGTCCTCCTCCCTCACTTGCTTCTCACACTCTTACTAAGCCCTCTTTCTATCTTTTTCTCTCGTTCTCTGTCTCTCTCTCTCTCTTGGCATCTCTCTCGCTATCTCAATCTCTCTTTCTCTCGTTCTCTGTCTCTCTCTCTCTCGGCATCTCTCTCGCTATCTCAATCTCTCTTTCTCTCGCTCTCTGTTTCTCTCACTCGGTTTCTCTCTCGCTATCTCAATCTCAATCTCTCTTTCTCTCGCTCTCTTTCACTGATCTTTTTTTCCATGGGATCAAAATATGTAAAATACTTATTAGCAGTGCATTATATTTTGACGCCATTTATGGCAGCCCATTTCTTGCTGATTATGACACTTTCGATAACGATTGTCAAGAGAACGGCTGCGGCTGTAAATCGCCTCACGTTGGCTGCCTTTTACAATTACTTTCCATCTGCTCGTCATTTTCTTGAGCCTTCAGCTGCCATTTCTGACTTGGCACTAAAACAATAATGGTTTGCTGCAGGCATGTGGCATTCGAAGAAGAAAAAATAAGACTATTACCTGATTCATCCATTGCTTTTTTGCCTTAACAGTTGTCTATTATCACAACAATGTTGCTTATGGTATAATTACATATACCAATGAAGTAAAGAATATTTATAGTTGTTGGAGAAGTAATCCAGATAATCTCTGAAATAGTTCAAGCATTTAATATCTTTACAACTGCTACATACTAGCTCATACTATCGCTGTGGGCCACACATATTTTTTTTATACCTTCTCACTTGTATTATTTTTCCGCTCCGACGCATTTGCGCGTTCTCAACCTCCTCTCTCGCTCTCTCGCTCTCTCTCTCTCTCTCTCTCTCTCTCTCTCTCTATTTCGCTCACCCTGCGGCCTGTTCTCCCTCTGGATTACTTTTTTTTCCTTTTATAGTACTTCTCTCTCTCTCTTTCTCTCTGTGTCTCTCTCGCTATCTCTCACTATTTCGCTCACCCTGCGTCTCCCTCTCCCTCTGGCTTAATTTTTTCCCTCTCAAGTACTTCTCTCTCTCTCTCACGCTCTCTTACTACTTATTCGTGACTCGTATCCTCTCGATCTCTGTCTTTCTCTCCATCTCGTTCAGTTCCTCTTTTCTCTCTCTTCCTCTCGATGACCTGGAGTGTGGTTCTTTTGCTCGTTTCTTTCGGAGCATCCCCCTGAAACGAAGGCATTCGTGCATATGAAGTTCGTGGTGGAGAGTCCTCATTATTCCGCTTAAGTTGTGGCACATTTGTGGAAAGGGAAAGTTAGACCGAGAAAGAAAGAGAGAGAGAGAGAGAGAGAGAGAGAGAGAGAGAGAGAGAGAGCGAATGAGCGAGGGTGAGAAACATGAAGACAATATGAGTGATAGCGAAGGAGAGATAAGAGTGGAGGATCAGAGAATGCAGAATGTGACGGAAGATGAGGGATTAAGAAGGCGGAAGGACTACTAAGCATAGTTGGCAGCGGGGCCGTTGATTATCAGATAGGCCAGCCGGAGACGGGCTTCGAGGCACAGTCAGGGAATGTCTCTTTCATTTTTTTCTCCTTTCTTTCTCACTCTCTCTCTCACACCTTGCACTTCTTTCTTTTTCTTGTTCTCGTTATTGCCATCTCTCTCTTTCCTCTCTCATCTTTCTACAGAAATCTCCTGTTCTCTTTATCTCTCCAACCCACAAATCCAAGTCATTCTGGCTTCAATTGACCTCCCATCTGCATTTTTAAACAGCCTCTAATTTAAATTTGATAGGATCGTTTACATGTTAGAATGGGAGAAAATTACCACATTTTATTTCAACACAGCTTTACGAATTCGAAGATGTTGTTAGGTCGAACCGCAGTGAATGTGGGAACGACGCAGTGAACGGAGAAGCTCCGGCCATGAAGACTCGGGAAATTCAACACAACAAAGTAGAGGCCGAGGAGAAAGGGCTATCGACTAAATCTCTTTTCTTATTTCTTCATCGACATATGTATTTGTTATACATATGTATGTATGCAGTATGTACATACACAGAGTCTATCAGTCGTGTCCTGAATCGAACTGGAGTGTAATTGCGGGCTTGTTCAGCAGGCCAGAGATGGAATAGCTTGAGTCTCTCCTCTCACGGGAGTCATCGCTGCTCGAATTGGCTTAGCGGAGTTGGACCCTCTGGCAGCATGCTTTTGCCTCCCTTTGTATCTTCTTCCCCCTTCAGTCTTCCGCGCTCCAAAATGTTTCTCTCGTCTCGTTAAGCGCTTCCATTACCGCTCTATGCAATTGTTTCGAGTGACTATTTCTGAGAGCTCTCTCTCTCTCTTTCTTTCTTTCTCTCTTTCTCTCCCTGCTCTCTCTGATCTTTTTCTCTTCTAGTCGCCCTCCGTGCTTCACTATTTCTTCCCAATTTACTCGCAAAGGATCAACAGCGCACTCATTTCCATCTTGGAGCAACATTCTTGCTTCTCTTTCTCTCTCTTTCTCTCTCTCTCTCTCTCCCTCTCTCTCTCTCGCTTTCTCTCTTTCTCTCTCTGTCTATCTTCTCTGCTCCTCATCACTCTTCTCGAAATACTCTCATGTAAGCAAGACCCCCCCCATATGTAGTATACATCCATCACTTTTTATCCTAAAATCTCCTTCGATTATTCTTTGATATTGCCGCGCTCCAATTGTGAATCCCGCATGAGAGAAGCGGTCTTCTACAGATTTAGCTGCGTCTTCCTCACGACGTCGATGTTGTTCGAGAAAGAGTTAAAATATAGGAAATGCAATCTTTATGAATAAAAAGGAGTGCAGAGAGCGAACTGAGCAGATGAAGAGAATATGGGGAAGTAGAGAGGGAGAGAGAAAGAGATAAAGCTAGAGAGAGAGAGAGAAAAGAAGACAAGAATAGAGAGATAATGTGAAACGGGGGGCTTTAATCGGATGCTTGGAAGTGCAACAATTGCCTGGCTTGTGCTTCTTCTTCCAGTTGCATGCTTTCCAAATTTATGCAGATGAGGGAGTGGAATGCGCGCTGGCTACTTTGCAGAGGGCAACAAGGGGCAGCACTCGGACGCCTTCCCTGTCGCTCTCTCTCCCTCTTTCTCTCTCTCTAACTCTCTAACTTCTCTCCCTCTTTCTCTCTCTCTAACTCTCTTTCCCTCTTTCCCTCTCTCCCTCTCTCCCGCTCTCTCTCTCACTCTTCTCCCTCTGTCTCTCACTCCCTCTCTCCCGCAAAGCATCACTATATACATACACACAGGCCTCTAGAGATTTGAGCGTGACCCTCCTTCCATGCATCATATTCTCAAATCATTTGTCGCAACTCGACATCTCCAGTCCCCGTCGTAGTAAAGCGACTTCGGAACAGCCTTCGTGCGTGTTGCTTGTGATATCATGCGTAGTGCATTCCACATCATAGTGTACTTGTAAATCAGTATTCATGACTTCGATTGCAATGGCCGTCCTCGTCTGGCCCCTCGCATAAATTCCAAGCTCTCCTCGATCCCGCTCTTCCATAAACTTAACTGCAGTCAACGAGGCCGAGATGGCGGTGGTATCGAAGAAGAGAGGGCCATCTTCTTCTTTCTTCTCTTCTTTCTCCAAATTCCTCCGTTGATGACTCTGTATCTGCCGTCTTTTCATTCACGCCATGTGTGTCTGTCCATGTGTGCGAAGGGATCGTTTATACCTTCTCTCTCTCTTCTCTCTCTCTCTCTCTCTCTCTCTCTCTCTCTCTCTCTCTTTCTCTTTCTCTCTTTACCTTTCACTCACTTTCGTTCCCCTCCTTTGATCTCTCTTAATGCGTCCTTTCATGTCTGTATCTCTCAAGCTCTTGTGATCTCTCTCACCCTCAAGATTCGTCCTCCTTCATGCTCGCATCTTCTCTCCCGGCAAGTTATGGCTTCTCTTGTCTGCATCCCCCCTCTCCTCGATTCTTGTCTATTCTCCTGCTCGTTCATACAAAGATAAATGTCCACAAATTCCCAAGTTTTTGCTAATATATAAGAATAGGGGAGTAAAACATCGGTCAGTTTGAACAGTATTATGGAAAACAAATATGCCACAGCCGTCTTGGAATACTTCTCATGGAATTAGACTCACTTAGCGAATAAGCTTATCTTCCTTGCTTTTTCTGAAGGAACATAACAATTGACCAGTTTGGCGCCATTTCATCGAAGGTGAAGCTTTAAAGGCGGCGGCTGCTGAGATCAGCACGCGGCTTCCTCTCTTTCTCTTTCTCTCTCTTCTCTCTCTCTCTCTCTCTCTCTCTCTCTTTCTCTCTCTTTCTCTTTCTCTTTCTCTCTCCCTATCTTTCTCTCGCTTTCTCTCTCTTTCTTTTTCTCTCTTTCTCTCTTTCTCTCTCTTCCTCTTTCTCTTTCTCTCTTTTTCTCTTTCTCTCTCTGTCTCTCTCTCTCTTGCTCCTCTATCACTCACCGCTTTCTCATCATCCGCCATGCCGCTTTCGTCGGAAGCGCAGCTGGAATGCACCGCTGCAGGTGGCAGGCTGCTTTCTTTCCATTTCTCTCTTCTCCATTTATTTCTCACTTTCTTTATCTCTCGCTCTCTCTCTCTTTCTCTTTATCTCTTCCTCTTCCTTTGTCTTTCTGCATGCCATCTTTTATCATCCTCTTGTATCCTCTGCACCAGAATGCGCTGTACACATCAGGTTTTGCATCTTCCTTTTCGGCTACTCAAGCAGCGATGGAATCATTAATAAAATGTGCATTTTATGTTAATCCTAAATTATTTTATTAAATTCTCTATTCTTACAGTGCAGCGTAGGAATGTTTGAGGCAATGAATGCAAGAGCGGGAAAAAGGGCTGCTACTGCCTTGCTCGCTCTCCGCTGCTGCAAAAGAAGCCTGAATGGCAATTGTTAATACTTCTTTCCGTTGCTTCCCTTCTCTCTCTCTTCTCTCTCTCTCTCTCTCTCTCTCTCTCTCTCTCTCTCTCTCTCTCTTGCTCTCCATCTACCTTAGCCGCTCACTCCCATAATTCCGCAAGTGTTCGCTCACTCCCATACCTGCCCAATTACAGCCATGTCTGATTGTCTTCAGAATGATTTGCAGTCCAAAAGTAGAAGAAAGCAAATCTAATTTCCGTCGTCTCACTTCCCTAGACTGGTTCCTTTGCGGTCTCGGCCCGTTACGTTTTTCCTGCGTTGTCGTCTTCCACTTCTTTTCGTGCTTGCATAATCGCAACAACTGTTCAGCTATGCAAAGCAGTAAATCACAACTCTTTCGTTCGCTTGTCATCTGTCCAAAGGTGTTATCAGAGATATGGGAAAAATAGAAGTGGAGAGGATAGAAAGAGTGAGAGAGACATAAATAGAAAGTAAGAGAGAGAGAGAGAGAGAGAGAGAGGAGAGAGAGAGAGAAGTCAGCCGTTTGAGTGGCCTTCCATGAATGCTCTCTGATATGATTTCAACGCGCAACAGCCAAAGAATGCTATGACTCGTCGAATCGTTCAGAATTTCTCGAAGCATCCGTACTATGTTTTGAGTCTGTCTACATACATATTTCTCTTTTTTGTGGCTCCTCTCGCTCTCCCTGTTACACTTTCCATCTGATTATCTCGGCTCTATCAGGAAAACGTTATCAAAAAAGCGAATCATTGCCCCCCTCCTCCGAAACGAAAAGGGTGTGATAGTTCACACCTCTTCCCATGGCGCCACCCTGGCAACGGAATTTCAAGGCATCTTCCAAGGCCTTCGACCGGCTACAATTCCTAAGTTGATAAAGGCGAGGCCCCTCGTGATAGTCCACCACGTTTTATTCATACATCTCTTTCCTTTCCCCTCACCATCTATCTCTCTTTCTTTCTTTCTCTCTTTTTCTCTCTCTCTCCTTCCTCTTACTTTGTCTCTAGTCTTATGGAATACAAGCAATTTCTGGCTGACTCTTAAGAGACCGTAAGAAGGCGGAACAGCGTGAATGCTGGAAAGATAATGCTTTCACATTTGTACGTTTTATTAGTTGGGGCACATCTGAATGCATTTAATGAATTTGCATATACAAATGTATGTTCATACAAGGGCGTTAGTTTGATAGGAGTAACTTTTAATTGTATTTACCAATTTTATTTAGCTCTCTCTCTTTCATGTCCTCAGCCATTACTCTCACATTATGAACCGGCCGCCCCAACTGTTGCTAGTCTTAAACCAATGGACAACTTTACATTTTACGCTCCATTGAGACGCGAACTAGGGCCATTTGCCTTGAGCATAGACGGTGATTTGTCTCTTCAACTAGGCGAAAATGTGATTTATGCAGCGAGGACACGGTATTTAGGAATGCCCCTGGGGCAGATGAGGACATGAATGGAAGTGTTTTCGAGGGACGCGTTGACAGCCACGCAAAAAGAGAAAATATTTGAGACTGGGAGTGAGTTTTGGAATGTATTATCGATAACTCATTGTTAGATTGAAATCGGGATGAAGATCATCAGCTGCGGATGCCATAAACAAGATAACAAAAAAGTAATAATTTGAGAAAGATAAGAAAGAGAAAAAGAAGGAGAAAGAGAAAGAGAAAAAGAAAGAGGTTGAGAGAGAAGTACGAGATTGTGAAAGAGAGATAGAGTGAGAGAGAGACAGAGAGCAATAGCCGACCTCAGGTCTTGTCTCAGAAGTGAGGCCACAGGAAGCCTTACATCTAACAATAAGAACTGGCCCTGCCGTGTATTCAGTATCCCTTCCACCTCACGTGTTCATCCTTCTCATCCTGTTCTTGTGTTTGGTTTTCATCCTAGTTGTTCTTTGTCCTACACCTTGGTAAACTATTTATGGAACCGATTGTTTCAACTTAAATAAGATTACTGGCCACTGCATGGAAGAACAAGTGGCTTGATTGCAGATGTGCTTTCCAATCCATTCCAAACAACACCTATCGCATTCCTGCATTTGTTTGACAGCAAGATGTTGCAGCAAAGGTATCGCTGCCAAAATGGACTTTACTGAAGCTTACTCCTTAACTTCTCTTTCGCTCTCGCTCTCTCTGCAATTCTTCCAGACACGTCTCCCCCATTTATATGCTTCCTTCTTCTCTCTCTCTCTAACTCCCTCTCACTCTCTCCCTCTCTTTCCTTCCTAAACGTTGTACTATACAAATGTTGCAATTGCGCTGCATTCATTGTCTCTTGTCGAGTATACAGAATATGGCAAATGCAGAGAGTCCGCGTAGGGCATGAAGAAGAGAATGGTTTGTGACCCTGAGGGATCTAATCGAGTGGCTCTCTACGTGCTTTCCCGCCATTCTTTCATCAATTGTAGCTGCTGAACTAATTAACTAAACTTTGGTATGCTTCGTTATGTAACAATATCCTGCTGGTTTTTCGAAGCGTGTAATCATTTCGTGCTGATTTCAATTTGTTACCTCCACTTTTCAACGCGTCCACTTTAAGTCAACCGCTCGCTTTTCATTCATTTTCCCTTCTGCGAAGAAAGAGTATGCAAGTCATGCGAAGGAAAGAATTTTCTCTGGTTTCTCAGCAGCGCTTAGAAATCCAATATTGGAATTCGGGATACTCATTTTTCGGTCCAATCTACTGTTGTGGTTAGGAATATCAAAAGGACTTTATTACAGCTGTTGCTTTTGTTGCCTTCCAAGCTTTCCTCAGACTGTATTCCAATCCCTAGAATACAGTCTCCGAGTGGAGGGTCAGACGTTGAATGCAGATTGGTATCGAGGGAATTTGCCAAGAGCCAGGAGAGAGCCGACAGATCTGTCCGTGTTCTCTTCTTGATCTTTCCTTGTTTGCTGTATGTTTCGTTCTTGATCGGATAGTAACAGAAGAGTGAGAGGAGACAGCGTGGGAAAGGTGAGATAAGAAGAGATGAGAAGGGATAAGGAGAAAGAGGGGAGAGTGATGAGTAAGGAGATTCAAGAGGAAAGATGGAAACGATCAGAGAAGTAGAGGTTTTGGGAGAGAGAAAGAGAGATAACGAGAAAGACAAGGGAGAGAGAGAGAGAGAGAGAACGGCGCACGCGCACTGTGTCGGAAGGGAGATGACGGGGCCTGACAGATCGGATGACCGTCTCTTGTCAAGCAGCCCCTTCCCTTTGACTGTTGCACTTGCCGCTGCCTCTCCTTCTGCACTACGAGGCTTACGATGACCTAAGTATTTTTCCTTCTCCAAGGCCAACTCTGTCTCCTTCTCCCTACTCGCTCTTTTATCTTATGCTTCCGCTTTAGAAGTTCTTAGTCTGCCTGGCGTGTATGTCAAAAATATTCGTTCGTGCAAGTTTCTTAAATATTTTTAGTCTTCATTTTCATGATTCTTGTATTCGTTCCCCTGCTCTGTCTCCCTCCTCTCATTTGGACCCAGTGCAATTCCTTTTTTATCCATGCTCTTCTCTGTTCTCAGGAGCATCACGCATGGCAGAGACGCACAGATTGCGTGTCTTGTCTCTGACCATCATCCTTCCCCCCTCTTGATCTCTCGTCCTCTCCCTCTCTCCACTCCACTCTCTTTCTCTCTCTCTCTCTCTCTCTCTCTCTCTCTCTCTCTTTCTCTCGTAGTTTCTCTCTGCCCCGCTCATCTGTCTCTGTCGTTCTTTGTCTCTCTAAATCTTCTCGAGTGCTCTCTATTTCTCTCTTTCTGTGTTCTCCTTTAGTATCCACCTCATCCTGCTTTCCAACCTTGGCAGGCAGGCATCCTTCTTACTCTTTAACTCCTTCGGTCGGGCTGCCTTCAACTTATCTTTTTGCTTTATTCTCGTGAAGTCTTCTTCCGCTTAAGCACTCTCTCATCCTGTCTTCACCTCCTCTTTTCGCTATGCCCCTTCCTGCATCTGCTGTTGAGTCTCCTGAGTTTCTCTATTTCTCTTGCTCCCCCGTCTCTCTCTCTCTCTTCATCTCTCTCTCTCTCTCTCTCTCTCTCTCTCTATCTCTTTATTCCTCTGTCCTGCCCAACTTTGTCGTTGTTTCCATGTGTTTGCTTTTAGGACCAACACACTTTCTGCCTGCTGAAGCGTGGCGTCTCCTTGGCGGCATCTCCTTGATTGGCACACGAATTCTTTCTCTCCTTCTCTCTGTCTCTTTTTCTTTCGTTCTCTCTCTTTACCCTTCTCTTTCTTTCCCCCTCTCTCTTGACACAAACAAATGCATATCTCGCCACCTCCACTTCTTCCTTATCACTCCTGGAGTCTCATCCCGCCTCCCTGGCGTCGCCATTTCCTCCCTCCCTCAGGGTGTCCATGATGGGGTTTTTTTTTTGTTGTTTGACCTTCATGTCCAGCAGAGTCGTTCTCGTAATTCCCTCAGCAAGATTGGGAAGGAAAGAGTAAAGGAGTAGATTTGTTGTCTGGATAAGAAAAGAAGCCCTGGCAGGCGAAGCCTTGCCTTCCTTCTCCCAATGGCAATCTGATTCCGACCTTATAACTAGATTACGACTTTTTGCGCAGGATCCGCACAGAAATTTAGCTTAACAAAGCTTATTATATTTTCGATAATTCACCACTTGTGAGGCACATGAAAGTTCAGCTTGTGGAGAGAAGATCCTTTAGCATGATGTACAAAGAGCATGAATCCACATGAAGCCCTCGGGCAGCGTCTCCAGTTTCCGCCGCAAACAGTCACTTGCAGTACAGGATTCCCGATGTAAATGATGACAGGCGATCTGAATGTACTTGAACTATCCTTTCTTTCTCTCTCTTTATTCATCTTTTTCTCACGTACATCTTCTTGCCAGGGTTCGCTTTCTTCTCTATCATCCCGAGAGTAGAGATCGACGGTCTTCATTCCTCTTCCGCAAAGGAAGCAGCTGGTCGAGGCTGATTTAGTGTGCTCCCCTTCAATCGGTTTCCTCTTCTCTTTCATCTATTACGTGTACAGATAGCTCTGGCCGATTGTGCATCTTTCCCAGAGTACAATCTCTCTCTCTCTCTCTCTCTCTCTCTCTCTCTCTCTCTCTCTCTCTTTTCTCTCATTCTATTTATCTATCTTCCTTCCTCTACCTCTCCGTCTTCTTCTTCCTCATGTTTGCTTACCATTCACTGCCTCGGGCGATCCCTTGCAGTGCCGAACTACAATCTTTCATTGCCTTCTCATAGTCGATGGGGTGAGAAGCAGCGACACAAGGCAGCGGCAGCATTGAGGGAGTGGTGATTTTCTCCTCCTCTCCTTCGCTCTCTTTCACTCTTCGTCTCTCTTCTATTCTCGCTCTCTCTCTCTCTCTCTCTTCACATCCTCCTCTTCCGTATTTGTACAGCAACACGAGTGAAGTTGCGAGTTGCCGGGGTGATCCGTTGAGCGGATTCTTCTTTTTCTTTCTATATTTGTTTAGGCTGCATTATTATCTACGGAATTTGCAGTAAGTTGCGCATCAGATACAGATTCGTACTTTTGATTCCGTCTGCTGCTCGGTGTTCTCTATCAGAAAGGAATGGCATAGGCAGCCAAGCCGATGGACCTCTTTTTTTATGAGTCGTATGCAAGAAAGAGTGCGCAGATTGGAAGAGACCAAACTCCTTTCTCCACCTCTCGCTATCTATTTCACATCCGTTTCTCTCTGTCTCTCTTTGTCTCTCTCTGTCTCTCTCTCGCACTCTCTCTTTCTCTTTCTCTCTTTCTCTCTCTGTCTGTCTCGCTCGCGCACTCTCTCTTTCTCTCTCTCTCTCTCTCTCTCTGACGCAACAGCATCTGGTTCAGAATGCTCTCGACCTGTACTTCCTTGATCTGACCCTCTATTCCTCTCGACTTTCTCGTTCGCTCTCTTAGTTATTTGCTTCTCAATGTTTCAGTTACAATCTTCCTATCCATTCTCATGCACATTCGACGCGTGTGTCTGCATAATATTAGACATATCATCGGGGTGAGTTCTATGGAGTAAATGCCATGCATTCCAAAATCAGAGAGAGAGAGAGAGAGAGAGAGAGAGAACGCCGTGTTCTCCAATATGACAACACCCTTACATCTCTGCCACTCGTGCCCTTCAGCCTATCCCTCCCCCACCGGCTTCCCGTTTCCCCTGCACTCCTTCATCTGCTTCGTCATCTCCAATCGGTGCTGGCTGCCCCATGTACTTGCCCTTTTTCATCTCCCGCGCAGCCTGCAGAATAACAGCAGAGCGTCTCCTTGTCTGCTTCTCTCCCTCTCTTCTAATATCTCTCCGTCTCTGCGCTCTCTCTCTCTCCCTCACTCTCTCCTCATGTCTTGACCCAAGCCATCTCCCCTGCCCACTCCCCTCTCCACACACGCTTCGGACCGTGTCATCAGGCCATCAGTCGCGCGGCCTTTCTCTTCCATTGATTGACCCGATGCATAGCCAAGGTTTCGAGCGGGCTTTTCCTATCGAGATCCTTCTCTTCTCCCTTCATCGATGGCCTCAAAATTTATCATTGTTTCCTTGATTATCAAAACAAAAGTGTATGATCTCGCTTATCATGTAAAATTGTCCGACGATCCATAACATTGTTGGCCTCTGTCTTCTCCATATGTTCTGCTCATTTTTTATTGGAGCCTGCGGGCATATTTTTTCTGCCCCCCCCCCTCTTATCTCTCTTGTCACTTGAGAGCTCTGCAATCAGTCGCGAAGAGAGTGATAGGAGCTGTGAGCGATATGCGGTGGGGAACGAGAGAATGAAACTCTGATCTTTCTCTCTCTCTATCTCTCTCTCTCTCTCTTTATCTCTCTCTTTATCTCTCACTAACTCTCTCTCTAGCCCTCTCTCCGATTCTCAATTCTCAGTGAAGAGGGTGTTGACAAGGGAGAGAAAGCAGGCGTTCTGATTAGAGACGCAGAGAAATGCAAAGCTATGGCCGCGCTTGGAAGAAAAATGGCTTGGGAACGCACCAGTTTAACACATTTACAGTGAGCGGATTTCCTATCTCGTTCTCGTATTCTCTTCTTTCTTCTCTCATTCTCTCACTCTCTAACACTCTCTCTCTCACTCCCTCTCTCTCTCTTTGTGCAACTCATGACGAACCGCCGGCGACTTTGAAAGTGGCGAAGGTAGGAAGAGGAGTGGACAGATGCACATCTCATTGCAACGGAAGCAGCCACCACTGGCCACTGCTAGTCTTTCGTCGAGAATACATTGTTCACTTAAACTGAACAGTCGCAAATATTATTACTTGATATTCAGCTGCATGAACCATTCCTCAAAGACCGTAATGGATTCATAATTGTCGAATAGCCCCCCCCCTCCAATCTCCCCCCCCCCTTCCCCGTCTTCTTCGTTAATCATGCCGAGTGCGGGCAACACGCCGTGCGATGACACATGCTTGTTTCCCTCTTGCCCCTCCTTCAAATGTGCTAATTGCACCCAGCTGATGGATTACCGCCCGGGGGCCAAATGTAGCGGAACATCATTTGAAGGAGAAGAGAAGATAGAGAGAGAGAGAATTACTGTCTCACTCTCTGATCATTCTACCCACATTGCCAATCAGTCTCTAGCAACAAACTTTTGTAATAGCTTTAGTACAAGGAAAAGTAAGCCGTCTCCGATGAATCGTTCTTCTGCGCGACATCACAACACTTGACAAAAGAACACGACGTGCTCTGCTGCCCCTGGCCATCTTTCACATTCGGCAACTTTCTTTTGTTGTCCCCGTTCGTGTCCTTGCTTGGAGAAAAGAGACAGGCGCGCACACTCATAATTAATGTCCTCCGCCGGTGGAGAACCATTTCCTCGTCTGTCTATCTCTAACTCTTTTTCCCTCTCGCCCTAACTATTTCTCTTCTCTCTCTTATTTAATCTATATTTCTTTCTCTCTCCTTCTGCTCAGTTCCACTCTCTCTCTCTCTCTCTCTCACTCTCACCCTTTCACTCACTCTCTCTCTCTCTCTCTCTCTCCCTCTTTCTCGTTCTCTCACTTCGCCCGATTCTGACCAGGAGATCCTTCTCACTTTCGCGCATCTTTGCTCATGCATCCTCATTCCATTTTACTTCTTCTTTTGTAAATCTTCTTGCTTTCCACGCTGGTTCCACAGTTCAGCTCAAACTCGTCTCATTTTGACTTTCTTTTTTCTTCTCTCTTCTCTGTCGCCCTCCATATATCGTACACTCTCTCGGTTATATCTCTTTCCCAGTCGTGTATCATGGAAGGATAGAGTGGTGAGAATAGCTGGCTCTATCCATGGATGCTTCCTCCTTCTCTGCGGGAGAGACTGCTCTTTTGTCTCCATGAGTGCTCCCCTCCAGATGCCTTTTTCGTGTGTATCCCCGACCAACGCACACTTGGGGCATTCTTGACTTGTTGCTGGTTTCTTCGCTTGCTTCCTTACTTTGTCTCATTCACCCTCCATTAACCAACTTTCTCTCCTTTTCTGCCTGATCCCTCTCCGTCTGTCTTGCTCTCTCTCTCCCTCTTTCCTCGCTATCTCTCTCTCTCTCTCTCTCTCTCTTTCTCTCTCTCTCTCTCTCGCTTTCCATCAATTTTCAACTCAATAGATCCCTTCGCCGATCCACTTCGTTCTCCCGAAATGCGCTATGGCAATGCTCATACTCCAGGCATCATCGTAACAGTTGGGTCCAAGAAAGACAGAATGCTCGCCTTTTGCCTATCTTGCAATACCTTCGATGCTACGCAACTTTTTCTCTTACGAAGAATTGCTCTCGTCTGTCTTCTTCCTCACTTCTGTTCCAGGATACGTTCTTCGTCTGATATCATTTTGTCTGGCCTGACTATCGCCGAGCAATGGCATTTGTCATTCATCGTATCCTATAGCGGGCGTGTATTATACTCATCTGTTTGCCGTTTGAAGGTTGAATCTGTATCTTTGTTCTCTAACCTCCTTTTCAAGTCTTGTTAACATTTGCATGCCTCCTCTCGCAAGTTGTGATGTGATGTCAAAATGTCGCGCAGAAAGTGCTATTTGTCATACACATCTTCGATTAGACTTTATTGCCTGTCTTGAGCATTTTATCTCTCTTCATCTCGTTTCCTTTCTCTGGCCATCGTTCTCTTTCGCTCTCTTCTCTAACACTGTCTTAGCATTTCTTTCACTCTCTCTCTCTCTCTCCTCTCTCGCTCTCTTCTCTGACACTCTCTTTCTTTCGCTCTCTCTTCCTCTCCTATGTTCCTGCCATGACTCATCTTGTTCCTCTCGTAACTGACCGTGCTGATGCTTCCCCTATTCGGACGCCGCTCACCACTTCCATCTTAACATCCTTTTCCTTCTCCTTATACGCATTTTCAGCTTTCCCTTTTATAAATGCTTCATTTCTGTCAATCCCACCTCTCCCTTCTCCTATTCAATAACTATTCTTCACCATCTCCAGCATGCCGAATGTTGTTCCTCTCTGACAACGAGGAGAAAACAGCTTCCGGATGTTCGTGATGCTTTTATGAAATTGAACGCGTCGCATGGCGCGAATGACTTGTCCTTCTAATCCGGATATGACTGTACTAGTTGTAAGAGAAAAGGAGAGAAGCTGTGTACATACATACATACATACATATGTGCTCTTTTGTTTAGTTTACATTTGTTCATATCGTTAGACGACTTCTTAGTTATTTTTAGTGATTGAGGGAAAATTGGCAATGCATAGGAAAGTAAGAGCGGCAGAAGAAAATGTCTATTCTGATGCTGCGACTTCTCTTCCTCCCCTAATGAGAATACTCCTTCCGCGCAGCAGGAGGCCACCCTGAAAGGACATTCACATTTACAGCCCAGCATTCTTTTCTTTTCATGCTAATCTCAGCTAATTTCCGGAAAAGAAGCATGAGACGAGGCGTTTCTGGTTGCAAGGTGAAGTTGTTTACATCTTGTTGTTTACATTTGATAAGTTCCAATTCATTTTTAAAAGAGAGATTTGAATTTTTTTGCTAAAGATGTACAGGGAGAAGGGGTTGTCTGAAATGATAGAGAGAGAGAGAGAGAGTGAGAGAGAGAGAAGAGATAGGGAAAAGTCAAAGTGCAATTGAAGCAGTGGAATGACCGGAACTGGCCGGGAATGAGTGCGAGCCACGGAGAAGGCTGAGTGGCTGTCTAAAGAAGCCCTGCGGCAGTTCGTGGCCTCCATAATTCGTCTTGCCCTTGCCCTCTCTCTCTCTCTCTCTCTCTCTCTGTCTCTCTCTCTCTCTATCTCTCTCTTTCTTTCTGTTTCTCTATCTTTCTTATGTCTGTTCCTCCCTTCTCTCACTCTCATCTCTACCTCATTAAAAGTCACCCGCAACTGCCCGGCACCGCTGGGTGACCATCACTTGAATGGCGTGCCATTTGTTTGCAAGTCATTTTTTTGTCTCTCTCTATTTTATCAGCAGAGAGAAAGAGAGAGAGAGATAGAGAGTGAGAGAGTTAAAAGAAAAATGTATGAGCCCAATGTAAAAGCCGACGACTTCCTTTCCTCTGTGAATAATTTATCGCTCTCAGTCTTCCGTTTCGACATCTGATCTGGACAAATCATCAATGGTGCGACCCAGTATTTGGAAACAAATTTAATCTTAACTTTATTCTGAAGTCCTTGTTCCTCGATTGGAATACTCCTTCTTCATCCCTCATAACAGACTCTCCCTCGTGTTATCGCCCTGATCACCCTTCTTCCTCCCTCGCTGCTCTCTTCTTTCACACTCTTCTTCCACTCGTCTTGCCGGCTCCTTTTTGTGTATCGTAAAGACCAGAAAGATCTCATACTAATTATCGGCCGAAGGGCATCTATCCGTCCCTTCTTATGTTCGCTCTCCTCTCTCACTCACTCTCTCTCTCTCTCTCTCTCTCTCTTTATCTCGCCCTTTCTTACTTTTCTCTCTTCCTCTCTCCCTCGATCCCTCTCTCGACTGCCCTCTTTCTTTTTCTCCAATTACTATCCTCAATCATTCATTCTTCCGAAGGCTTTCGTCGCCGCCGCAGGGCAACACCCTCACTTCTTTATTTCTCACTCTCTCTTTCCTCTCTTACATTATTGTACTCTCTCTTCTCTCTCTTCTCTCTATCTTTCTTCTCTCTCTTCCTCTATCATTCTCGTTTTCGCTCTCTCTTCAATGTCCTTCGCCTCTGATCTCTAATCTCGAACACTTTCTTTAGCTTCGACCACCCACTCCGAATGCTATGATGCTTTTTTTAAGGAATAAAATGGGGGGAACCAGCGTGAAAATACAATTGGGAGAAGAGCCGACAATTAGGTTTGTCCAGAGGCAGTAGAAAGGCGGTTGAAGTAGGTGAGCCGAGAAGGCAAGGGTGAGAGAAGGAAAAAAAATGAAGAGAGAGAGGGGGAAAGGCGGAGAGGAAGAGATAAGAAAACAGCAAGTATGAGATGAAGCTGAAAAAGGCAAAGTATGTTGTAGTGAGTGTGCCTAACTCGCAATGGCTGCCATGAGAGGAAGAGCCGACCACGTCAACTAAGTTCATCCACTCTGCCGGCTGCTTCCTTTTCTTTCCTCCTCTTGGAACCAACCCCCCCCCCCCCCCTCCTTTAAATTCCACAGCACGAGCCTAGTGACCACTCGGCCTACCTCCCTCTTTCCTTCTTTTCTTCTGCCACCCATCGGAAGGCCGGCTCCTTCAATGAAGAGCGTGTGAAGCGGTCAGTGGCCGGCCTCCGCGGAAAGAAAGACTTCGAAAACCTAAACTCTCTCCCTCCTTCCTCACTTTGTCCCGGACTTTTACTATTTTCCATATGCCTCCTCTCTTTTCTTCCACGCTATCTCACTCTCCCTTATTTTGCATAGTTTTCTGCTCTCCTCTCTTTCTCTCTCTCTCTCCTTCTCTCTCACTCTCGTAAGCAGAGGGCATTAGTTGCCATTCTTGCGTGTGGCGCGACAACGGCATACGCCCCTTCTCTACACTTCAAGTACGCCCTCTCTCTTTCCCATCTCTCTCTCTCTCTCTCTCTCTCTCTCTCTCTTTCTCTCTCTTTCTATTCCCTCTCTCCCTCTTTGCCATGTTATGTGCGAGCCTCCGGGCGCCGACTGACCACTAAGGATATTGACCAATTCTCTTCGTCTTTCCGTTATGGCTCTGCCGTTGATGACATCGTCAACACACATCATCATAATATTGCCGTGAACTCACTTCAATTTTCCAATGCATTTATTGTCTGCAGTTTGTTCTAACTCTGATCATTGTTTGTTCTACCCATCACTTCACGACCCTTACATTTTTCAGCTCTAATTTTTTCTGCTCTCCAACGTAGAATGCCTGATTTCCATACACGCGTTTTTTTGGAATCTTTCTTTTCTTGTTCCCTCCATCAATCTTCCCTCTCCCTCCTCAATCTATCAACCTGTGAGCCATGTCCCCTCTCCCATCACAGCTCCCAAATGTACAAGTGTTGCATGGCTATTCGTCGTAAGTGAATGGGCGATGCATCAAGGAGCGGCGAGGCCAGCACACGACGAGTTTGCTTTGTGGTGGCATTTCCTTTCTCTCTATCTCTCCCTTTCTCTCTCTCTTTCTCTCTCTCTCTTTCTCTGTCTTTCTCTCTTCAGTCCTATCCTATTTAGTCTAACTCGTGGTAAATTCTGTCAAATTGTAAGAATTTATTTTTACTTTTGTTCCTCTTTTAATTTTCTCTCTTATGTTTACTTCGCCACTTCCACTGTTTCTTTCACCTTCTACTCATGCTGCCATTGCCATCCCTTCGCCCCTCATTCTCTCATGTACTTTCTTGCAACGCTTTTCTGCGTGATTGAAGCATTCTCTTCCATAAGTTCTTCCTTGGCATCCTTATCATTGACACGAACAGAGCTTGGCACGCGAAGTGATGAACGAATTCATCCGTGGAATTTACTGTGCTCAGATTGCGGCGCTTCCTCCCTTCCTCATCCTTAAACTTTGTCTCTTCTGCACAGCACGATAAGCTTGTGGCCAAACCACAGCAAAAAAGGCAACATGAGAATATGAAGAATGCCCGTCTAACCCAAGCTTCTTCTGATAAAAAATAAATCCGCGTGTGCAGAACTTTTTCCGGCTCCATACTATCGGCATATGATTATAATGGCAAAACATAAGCTCACTTCGTCAGATGTCCCTGATATTCTTAATATCATTCGATGACGAAAAATTCTTCGCTGGAATGTTTAAATTGGATATGTACAGGTAGGTGAGCATGGAAAAAAGTTTATGGCTATGTTTCACTGACTTTTACAAGCATCCGGAACTCTCGACATTACAGTTATTACATTGCGGGCAGACATTCTATTTTTACTACTCAGTGCGCAGAGCCTGGGTCTTTTGTGTTCTTTACTTTTTTTATGCTGTACTGATCACCGCGCCCTCGTGACGTATTTTAATTGGCGCCAGCTGGGCAGCTGGCACCAGGCTTCTCCTTCCACTCCTATCTCTTCTTATCTCTTATCAAGCTCCGCCTGCCCCTCTGTGTTCGCTAATGAAAGGCCATGAAGAGGGCCAATGAAAATGACTTGTAATTGCACATGGCGCCACTGGGAGGTGCGCTGGTGAGCGAGGAGGAGAAAGACAATGCGTTGAGAGGGACAGAGAAAGAGAGATAGGCAGAGAGAGAGAGACAGAGAGAGAAAGAGAGAGAGAGAAATGGATTAAACAAATGAGATATGCGGATAAAGTAAATAGAGAAAGAGAGAGCTTTGGACGCATAAAAAAAGTTTTTGTTTCACGAGGCACTGCCCATCTTATCAGCACGATCTTTCCGGGCCGACGCTTCTGACCAGCCCGCCGTGAATGATGGGGGATAACGAGGCATTTGCAGCCAGGGAGAGAGTGAGAAAGAAAACGACAGAGAGTAGGAAAGGGAGTGTGTGAGAGAGAGAGATAGAGAAAGAGAGAGAGAGAGAGAGAACGAGAGTGAAAAGGCAGTACACTTTCATCATGCTTATCACCACGCCTGCTACTGTAGTCTGCTTCTAGACAGGAATAGAGTTGCATTTTGCAGGTAGTTTTGTTCTTATGATCTGGCAAACAGTAGCTAGCTGAGGGAATGTGTGTGGCTGTGGTTGGTGCTTGTGTGAAACTGTCGGAGTAGGATGGGGCGATTACAGGAGGATGCCTGTGAATGACAGCTGTGGTCACTCGTGGCGATGGCTCTTTATCTCTCTCTCTTTCTCTCTCTCTCTCTCTCTCTCTCTCTCTCTCTCCTCTCTCTCTCTCTGTCTGTCTCTTACTCTTTCTCTCTCTGTCTCTGTCTCTGTCTCTTTCTCTCTTTCTCTCTCTTCCTCTCTCTCTCTCTCTTTCTTTCTCTTTCTCTCTCTGTCTTTTTCTCTGTCTCTCGCTCCCGTCCATCCCCCCCCCGAGCTGACCCTCTCGCCTGCTCCCTAGATGGCCACTGTTCCGTGTTAGTGACGTGCCCTCCTCCTCCCCTGCCACCTTCCGTCTGATGTGTCGCTTCCAATTATCCGCTTCCCCGTTCGCCGTTCGTCGCCCGACTTTCCTACTTGTCAGAGTCATTCTCTTACGCTCTCTCACTTCCTCTCGGTCTCTCTCACTTCGCCTTCCTCACTCTCACATTCCTTTTCCCGCCTCTCCCCTTCGCAATCTCAACTCTCATCATCTCCAATATTAGCTCTATCGCACTGCCATCCTTACTGTTCTCTTAGTTATTCATTCCAACTAAAGCCACCCATTCATGTCCGCTACTCTCCTCATCTTATTTTTCGCACCGGTCACTCCCAGTCAGAATGACGGTCCGGCACATATCGAAGTGTTTTCTGGCGAACCGTGAGAGGAGTGGAAAGAGTTAGCGACTGAATTACCGAAGGAATACCGCCCATCGGCTACCCATTCTCCAAATCGAGCAGTCAACATCTGGAGAAGACATTCAGCGAAAGTAAAGCTCGTCGAATTAAAAGAGAACGATTGCGCCCGCCTAATATAATATGGCGATGTGAACAAGTCTTTTCATGTTTATTTTCTTATTATTCTCTACATTTCTCTATCTCTATCATCCCTTCTCAATCACTTTACGCTTTCTCTCTCTCTCTCTCTCTCTCTTTCTCTCTCTTTCTCTCTTTCTCTCTATATCCTTTCCTCTACTTTTATTCATTCTAACAATATTTCCCTCTATTCCGTCCTTTCTTCGTTCCTTTGAAAGAGCAAGAATTGAAAGCGGCATATCGGGAAGGAGAAGAAGACGAGGAAAAGCCTGAGGCGAGCATTCTCGCCTTTGTGCTTCTCTTCGTGTTACTCTTCTCTCTTTCAGCGAAAAGAGTACACAACGATATCATAGATAGCCTTCTCTCTTTATTCTCTGCGTAATCTTGCTTGCGTTGTCGTTATTTGTTGGCGTTTGTGTTGGAGAAGGTAGGAGTGGACGAGAAAGGAAGCAGACCAACCCGGCCCGCTCTCCCTCATCCCCGACTCCCCACCCTGAGGTCTTCCACTCTCATTTTATATCGCTCTCTCTCCCTCCCTTTCGCTATCTCCCCCCATCCTCCTCTCTCTCTCACTCTTTTCTCTTTCTCCACCTTTCTCTCTCTTACTCGCCAAATCAGACAGCTGCAGACAGTTGTAGAGACGATGAAGAAAAAAACCATGGATAGAGAGAGAGAGAAGGGAGGAGAGAAGGAGAAAGAGAGTGAGAGACAGAAGGAGCGATCAGCTTAGTTAGGCGTCCGCCACCTCGTTATAATGCCTCACGTATCTTCCTCTCTCATCCTGTCCTCTCTCTCAGTCACTTTCTCTCTCTCTCTCTCTCTCTCTCTCCTCTCTCTTCTCTCTCTCTCTCTCTCACTTTCGCTCTCTCTCTGCTCCTGACTTCTCTGATCAGTGGGCTCTCTCGGCCTGTCACCTTTTTATGCGGCGAAGGCCTTGTTCAGCTGCTCCAACTCCTTGCTTGTACTGATGGTCTGGTGGGAAGTGAGCGAAAAGCACCCTCTCTTTCTTTCTGTGTCTCTCTCTCTCACTTTCCCTCGCTCTTTTCTTTTCCTTTTCGTCTATAGCGATCTCACTCTCTCAATTTCTCTCACTTTATCAGCATTTTGCTCTCCACAATCCATCTTCACTAGACCGTTTGGAAACATCTGCGCGTGTCTTGTCTGCACTTCTCCATCAGATATTTCCTTAACCTTCGTCGCGAATTTTGGCTATTCTTTAGACTTTCCAAAATTTTTCTTACTTTTTATTTATTTCACGCATCTTTTTTTTCCTTCTACTGCAGTCTTCTTATTCCTTGTCAGTTTCTACTATCACCGCTTCTATAATCTTCGTTATCCGAAGATGACTTGAGGCTATTGTTCAGAGATTGCTGCCAGGTGCAAGATCGGTAGCCATGAGTAGACTCATGATGTCTCTCACTCACTCAAGCATTCTCTCTCTCTCTCTCTCCCTCTGCACTCTCTCTCTCTCTCTCTCTCTCTCTCTCTCTCTCTGACCTGACCCCATCATGCCTTCTTCGATCAGTGTCTGCCTCACTTCCCAGCCGTTCCCTTCTCATCTTTCCCCCCTTGACTCAACTCGCGTCAGTTCTTCCCATCATGGCAATGGCTGACCAGGCGAAAAAGTAAGGACGGCTAGCTTGATTCAAGGCAATATCCGGAGAGAGATTGGAGGGAAGAGACAGCATGAGAGATGCAGAGAGCGAGGAAGAAAAGGAGACTGGGAGTGAGTAACGCAATCTTGGGGAAGGAGACACAGGGAGACGATGAGAGAGAGAGAGAGACAGCTGAAGAGAGAGAACGCTAGACTTGAAGGGGGATGTGTAGGGAAAAAGGTGCTGGAGATGAGGGGTTTTGGTAAAGAAAAGTGAGAGTAAGTGCAGAAAATTGGCATTCAGTCATTGTTGAGGAAAGTGAAGGCATGGCTTGCCAACATCTCTGTGAGGGTACCAGTCACCGTGTACACGAGAAAAATGACTATGACTTGAGCTGTGAGCAAGTGCATAAAGGTGAAAAGGCCTACTGTGATGATAACGGAGTGATCACGCTGACTGTGTTTGCTTCTCTCTTTCTATCACTCTCTCTCTCTCACTATCTTTCTCTCTGTCTGTCCACGTCTCTCCACCAACGGCTCGCTCCATGCATTGCTATGCTAGCACGCGGCTTACGATTAGATGAGAGAATAGAGAGGAGGAGAGAGATCATGATGTTAGACAAAACAAATCGGTCACTTTTCTGACTCGTACGTTGACGAAGAGCAGGGGAACTTCATAGAGATGGAAAAAGGGAGAGGGAGAGGGGGAGAGCGAAGAGACAGAAAGAGAGAGAGTCAGACCGAAAGAGAGAGAGAGAGAGAGAGAGAGAGAGAGAGAGAGAAATAGAGAGAGCGAAATGTGAGAGAGAGAGGGAGCGAGAGAAATGATGGTCATTGCCATCATTTCCTCGACCGCGAAATACTAAATGATGTCGTTTGCATTGCATGATCTGCACGATTTCCTCTGATGATTGATCTGCGAAAAAGCTTTCAATATCTTTTTCCTTTCTTTTCCTGATTACTCACAATCAGGAGGGATACGAACTACCAGCCAGCTTTTTCCTCTTGCAATGCGAGTACCAGAGGCCTTCTTCGTCTTCTTTTCTGTTGATGGCATAAAAAAGTTGTCTGTCTTTGTGGAATCCAAAGTTGTGAATGGCATGAATGGCACAATCTGAAAGGACCTTCTCCGACTTCTCCTTCCCTTCTGCTGAATAATTCACGCGGTCTTCCCTTGCCCGGCTACACATTTCTATTCTCGTCCTCCGTTCGCTCATCGTCGTTAGCTTCAATTACTAGAGTTCCAAGTGTCCAGAATGGCTTCGCCCCTCAGGGAAGCGAACTCCTCTTTCCGCTCCTCTCACTTTGTCTTAGAAAGGCGACTTCTTATGGCCAGTCTTTCCATCGAATCTGAACAAAGAAAAAAAACCCTGAGCAGTTGGCACCACTATAAATTTAACTGTGTATTAAAATCTTTATTCAAAATGGCGAAAGATTTTAAACTTTATCAAATTACGGCCCGTACGCATTATATTTTAGGCGATTTATCGTTGTTCATTCGGTTTTGCGCGAAGGTTTGTGTTTGCCGTGTTGTAGTCCATCATTTTTCAGCCCGCGTGTCACTCGCCTCACAGTTTCTTCGAATGGCTTATTACTGGAGCCGGAATATTACAATGTTTTTTAGTCGGCTATCTATTATTAGAAATGTTTGGTGTTCTGTTTGCCTTTTGACGCGCTATCCAAACGGTGCTACTTTTTCGCCCATCCCACCAATAAAATTTCAGGGTCTTTGTGACCGTTTCTTTCTATCGTTTATCTCACGTAATCCCATGTGTCCATCTTTGTTTCTTTTCACTCTCTCGCTCCGTCTAATCTCTCTCTCACTCTCTGTCTCTCTCTCTCGCTCTTGCTCTCTTCCGTCCCTTCTCTCCTCTCTCCTCGGAAGAAGCGATTTGCATCAACTATTAGCTCATGCTGCAACCTTGCGCCTGCTTTCTCTCCTCCTTCTCGCGCCTTCCCGAGCCCTTCAAATCACATTCCGCTTAAATAGTTTCTCTTACGCTTCATGGCGGCTACTTCTTAGTCGCCTTCTTCATTTTCTTGCTCTCTCTCTCCCTCTCTATTCTCTCATTCTACAAATGATGGGGTAAAATGCCTTGAGGCCGAACTCGTAATACGCAATTGAAGTGAACTTTGGCGTGAAAAGGACATCGTCATATTCAAGTTTATTAAGCTACTCTACACTGCATTGGTTGTCATTCTCTCTCTCTCTCTCTCTCTCTCTCTGTCTCTCTCTCACGCTCTCCATCCCTAGCACACTCTCAAGTTGACACTCTGCAGTCTCCTGCTTCGATGTAGGTCGCTCTATCGCTCTAACAAAATAGACAACATTAACTTCGTCCTTGTTGTGCTGGCTTTCAGCTAATGATTTTTTTTAATCAGAAGTGTTTTTGTGGCTATCCGCATATTGAGGTGTTAAGCTGACCTTGGACTGCTCTTCTCCTCCATCGGTCACCGCTGATCATTTCATTGCCTTGCAGTGTTCTTCTTTTTTTCTCATTTTGGCGGCTTTTTCACAAGGCGGCTCCCTTTTTGTTAGTTTCTCGACAATTTGTCATGGAGAACACACATCTGTGATAATCGGATATCACTTCACTCGACCATTGGTAATCATTCCAAACATCAAATTGATATCCTGTCTCACTTCTCCCTCTTCACTCGCTCTCTCCTTTTCTCTCCATGTCTCACTCCATTGCTCGCGCTCTCTACTTTCCTCTCCTTTCTATTCTCCATTCTTCCTTCTCTGCTTTCCTCTTATAGATATGCCCGCTGCACTCCCTCTCCCCCTGCTCCAGTATCTGAGATCCAGTGGGTAATGCAGCACAACACGCGCGCGCCAACCCCTCCCCGTCTCTCTCCTCTCTTCTTCATCAATCCATCTCTAGCCTTCTTTCTACCCCTCACACTCTCTCTTTCGCCCTTGCTCTTTCGCCAATTTACTATCCAATTATCCAGGATCCGATTAGAATACATCTTTGGTCCGCCATCCGTGGCTTGTTGTATTTGTTGTCGGTAAACATTTGTTGCTGATTATTTTTTGTTGCTATCCGCCATCTCAAACTTGTTGACGTGTGCTCTTGAGCAGAAGTGTTGGCGTTCGAGGAGATCCTCGGTAACTCTATGAGTGATAATGTTGACTGGACTCTCATTGCATTGCAGATCTCATCTCTGTCTGTCCCTGCACCCTCGAAGATATCCAGTTCATAAGCTACTCCTTCATCTATGAGCCGAGTAGACAGTGCAGAGAGCTCATCATTCTGCTAGAGGAGAGAAAAGGGAAGCAATGGAGGACGCGGCGTCGAGCCGGGCGCGGCGTCGGCGGCGGCCGCTGGCTCCAGATGAAAGATGGCCTGGCGCCAAGTCAAGCTTGCATCTCCTCACTCTTCTCCTCATGCTCGCTTCTTGCCTTGCGGAGGCGAGACGCACTGACAGAGTAAGATGAGTTTCTTGTTTCGACGACATCGAAATGATTTTCTTTCTATTGATTTTGACTGTTATATAATTGTTCTTAAGGTCGCTCAGTTCGCCTTCACTGCGCCCCTGTACAACTTTAGCTTCGTTGAGAACGGCGCTCGATTAGCAAGGCTAGCAAATTCGGTTTAATATAAAATGTTTTTTATTGCTCAGTTGTCACTCAAATTACCTTCTTTTACCGCAGTGTTCGCGACATTTAGCGAAGTCATCGTCATTGCAGATCAGACGATATGGCACAAGTCGGAGTTCCAATGCTTGATTCGTGTGACAAAGTGGAATTTCGGATTACGGTAAGGATTTATTACATTTGTTTTTGTCTCTTTTTTATCAGTTCTTATCAGTTGCTTGCATTTCTTCTTTGTCTAGTAATCATATGCTCATATTCCTTCTTTATCTTCTTTTTTATTCTTCTTTATATTGTCGCTTCAGTGATTTAATTTGATTGAAGGGTCCCAACAAGAAGAAGTTCGAAGCTGCGCCGGTTCGCATTGGGAACTTTGTCTTTCTCCGTCTTACTCAGAAGCCTACGGATGCACCATTGAATCGGGAGCACGAGGTTGGCGTGTCTCGCATAACTTGTATGCTTCTGTTATTTGTTATTGGTTGTGTCTTTTTTGTTGATAGTTAATTTATCGTTTCAGTCGGAGTACTCATTCACGGTGAAAGCGCTGTGCAGCCTGCGAGACAAGAGCAGACTCGAGGACCAGACCAAGCTGCGAGTTGTGGTGAGAGACGCGAATGAGCAGAGTCCGTGGCCGGTGATGGACGAGCATCGAGCTGTCATCGACAGCATGGTCTGCTACATCCTTTCAATTTACAGTCGCATTTTAAAAAAGACAACTCATTTTACATTCCTATTTTATATTCCATTTTGAAGTGCCTCTCTACGAAAGACAGATCAGTGTGCTAATGACTGTTATTCCAGAGTGCTCCGTTCACTTCGGTGTATTGCATGGAAGCGTCGGATGCAGATGCCGGTCTGAATTCGGATGTTCTCTTCTCTCTCGTCAACCGATCTGCCGACTTCTACATCGAACCGACCACTGGATGCATCCGCACGCTCAGATCGCCCATCAGGTCGAACTTGTTCTTATTTTTATTTATTTTCTTCGTCCCTCAATTTTTTTTTGTTAGCTCGGACGACCCTCAAAACTTTAATCTTGCACTATTTCTTGTTTGATGCTATTTCAATTTTTTTTTGATTTTGCTGTCTAGATACAACTCAACTGTGACACTACGAGTTCGCTTGGAAGATCGCGCGAGCCGTCTCTTCTACTACGACGACAAGACTCGAACTCCCGAGACCTTTGCTGATGTCCAGGTCAGTGCCTCCTTCGATGCTCAGCCATTGGACTTTCTCCATTTCTAGACTTTCTAGACGAAGTGACCTATTATTTCAACTTTGTTGTTTATTCGGAGAAGACATCATTGGTATCGTGACTTATTATAATTGTTCCAACAGATTACGGTAGTGCATCGTAGACGAGATCGCTTGAATGTTCTCGTGGAACGACGGCCAGTTGACACCTCGGAGGAGGCGACAGCAGAACCTCAACTCGCAGCTGTTATTCGAGTGGAGGACGATGACAAGGAGGTGGGGTATTCGGGTCTGTTCTCGTGAATGCGTCCCTTAGAAATGTATGGAGTATTCCTTGGTTTATTGATGATTTTCCTCTGACAATGAGTGAAAATTATTTTGTTCGCTGTAGAGCTGAAATTAGTGTCTTTTTCATGATTTACTTTGCAAGATGTCATAATGTATTTGATGGAGTTAACATTATTGGAGGCAAAGCACGAAGTTGTCTTGATGGATGAGCATGACTCTGGCCGACTTTTCGAGTTGAAGCGGGAATCCTCTTGGACACCCTCCTCCTCGGCGCCCTCCTCAGAAGGAGCGTGGCTTCTTTGGACGCGGGCGGATGCCCGAATCTCCTCTGGCGCCAGCGTACGAATTCGAGCAGGGACCGACCATTCACCGGACAGGTATGTGCCTATAGTTATAATTGAGTTGTTCTTTCGTTGCTATTTCCTAGTCTGTTACTGAAGAAGTAATGTAAAACAAGTGACTTTTTTTTAGGAACACAACTGCTGAAATCGTTGTGGAGACTGTGGAAAGGCACAACATCTCATTTGCTCGTCCAAGATACGAACTGGTTGTGAGTGAAGCTGCCATCCCCGGAGAGACCGTGGGGGTGGTCGCCGCGGAGCCACTCAGGAGAGAGGACGTTTCTGCAGTCTCGTCAGTCATATTTCTTTTTTTTAGTGACGAAATAATAACAATGTATAATACACTTTTAGCTTTTTGTTGTTGCTGTACTTGTGGCTGGCGTTGTATATATCAGTTATAACGCTTTACAATTCTAAGGTATAGCATCGAACAACTCAGCGGCGGTAGCGAAGGCGGCGACTTTCCATTCTCGATTGATGAGGATAGCGGTCGGATCAGGCTTGCCAAGAGGCTGGACTACAGAGAGACAACCGAGTATACCTTCAATGTTCTCACCAAGGTTGGTTCTTTTGTTTTCTCGAATGTTTTCTAAAGTTTTAAACAAATATGTTGCCGCCATTTGAGCTTCGCGGGCACGGGCACCAAACGTCGACTACCGTACTCGTTCACGTGCTGGATGCGAATAATCACTCTCCCGACTTCGCGGTCAAGTGGACAATCCATGCACCGATTCCCATTCCGAAGGATGCCAAGCCCGTGTGTTCTTAGTCTTTTGAGAGAATGCTCAGATACGAAAGAGTGATTAAATAAAAATAATGTGCATTATTTTAAGGGAGCAAAGCTATTACAAATCTCCGCTCTTGACCGTGACTTTGGAGAGAACGGCCGCATCAGTTATAAGATCATTCCGCTCTCCTCTTCCTCCATTCCACTCGCAATCGATGCGGATAGTGGAGAGGTCTTTATTTATATAGATAGCTTGTTTTAATATTTCGCTTCCTAATTGAGTTTCCCAACTTCTTAATCCCTGTTTAGATTTGTGAAATCCCTTTGTTTACCCATTAAAAACAACTCGGAACAACTTGAAAATGTTGTAGATCACCCTCGCGTCCCCAATGCCATCGAATCAGTCTTCGTGGCAGGTGGGAGTGGTGGCCGTGGATTGGGGAAGGCCACTCGCGAGAGCAGCCCAGGTCAATCTCGTCTTCTTCCGAAACGGCACCAAGGTTTACATTATATATATATATATAAATATATATTTAGAATGGTGGACTCGTGCAAGATGCTATCTAATAATTATACATTTGTTTGATATTTTATTTTACTTCAGAACGATACACGTTGAAAGGAAAAAAGATGTGTTGTTCTTTGAGGTACCGAAACAGCCGGAGACTCGTGCGCCGAAGCAGCCAGCCAATGAACACTCGCCCGTTCTGCTTGAGGAGGAGAAGGCATTCGAAGTCGACGAGGACGCAGACATTTCAACGGTTTGTTCACTTCAAATAAATATATAAATAAATACAGTGCATGAAAAAGAAAATTATGGCACTTTTACCATTTGTGTTCCATTGAATTCTAGCTTTCTTTCTCTGCTTCTTTTCTCATGCTCGCTTTCTCATTCTCTCCTTTCTCTCCCCCTCTCGATCACGTCGTTCTCTCGCGCAGAATGCAATCCTCTTTCCTGTTGAAATGTTGTGTGCTTGATATCTCCCATTTCACGTTCTCATTGGCATAATGAGATGCGAGAGGGGCGCATTGTTGCGCTGCCCGTGCAGCCCGCTGGTTCATTTGCGGACTTTCAGCCAACCAAAGAGGGTTATGAGACGGTGAGAACAGAGTGAACAAGAGAGAGGATAGAGAGAGACGGCAACAAGAGAGTACAGAATGCAATGAAAGTAGAGAGTATAGAGAAGCAGGGAGTGTATGGACAACCGATCGCGGAGGGTCATTGGCCAGTGAAAGTGGACTCGCGCAACCTGATAAAGGCATGCTGCTACTTGGTTCTTAAGAGAAAGGGGAGAGAGGAGAGAGAGAAAAGCAGGAAGGAGAAAGACGCAGCCCTCACATTTGCATAAGAATATCCCAGCGACTCACTTACTCGATGTTGTTATTCCATTTCGCAGAGATGAAGTAGACAATGAGTTGCCGATTGGATTGCGGGGGATAAGCCCTCTCTTTGCATGGAAAGCTTCGTAATTTAATTGATGGAGTCCCTCGCAAGGGGTTGGGCTTTAGAACGCCTTTTGCACCTCTTAATAACACAGCCAGAGGAGAAGCGCATCTCCAGGCTGTGATAGCTAACAACAACCGGTGCTTTTCTCGTGAGCACAAACAATACCTTGGATTCAATTGGAAGGACCACAGCGAGGGAGAGGCAGAGAAAACGAAGCGAGCGTCATAGAAAGAAATAATAGAAAAGAGAGAAAGAGAGAGCGAGAGAGAATAAGCTCAGTCGCTGCATGCCCTTGTTTTGCTCTACCTCATGTAGGCAGATGGCCACTACTGACGTGCCTTTCATTCTCTCTCTCTCTCTCTCTCGCTCTCTCTCTCTCGCGCGCTCTCTCTCTCTCTCTGGTAACTCTTTCTGTCCCTGCTGTCTCATTCTTTACTCCCTGACCAGCGTCTGATTTGCTGATTTACAATAGCGTGGAGAACAAAAGACTACTCCTTGAATGGGGGTGGGCAAGCGGAGGACCGGGTCAAGTGGTAGGGGCGACCAGGAAACAAGGGATCAAGGCAAGGCAGGGACGAGGGATTAGCTGAAATTAGATTGTGGATGGCAACTAAAATATAAACGGTACGAATTCAAACACTCATGGTCAGTTAGAATGTGACTGGAAATAAGCGTGTTATTTAAACGTAGCAAATTGTTTCCTTCGTGAGAAAGAGGATCTCTATGAGACTTACACTCCAAGACGTATTTTTATGAATCTTTTATAAGAGAAATATTGCAGGTTGTTGGAATAATTCCGGTGAAGGACGACGACGCTGGTTTCGGTGGAATTGTGAGGCTCGCGACATGGGACAAGTACTTCGAGGTGGATGCAGAGAGCGGAGAGTTGCGAGTGGCCAGACAACTCACGCAGTTCCTCAAGCCCGGCCAGAAGGAGGTTCCTGATCCTTTATCCCGGAACTGGCAGAACAAGTGATGAGCCTTTACTATTTGTACATGGGAGCAAATTTAAAAAAAATCATGATATTCAATTATAATTTAAGGTGCTGCATGAGCTGGAAGTGACTGCGCAAGATCTCGGGCAGCCTTCGAAGTCATCCAAGAGAAAGTACGCCATTCGAGTCAAGGATGTTAACAACCACGCGCCAGTCTTTGAGAAGGTGTGGAATTTTTTACAGGAAATCTTGCCACTTTCTCTGAATTTATTTACTGACCATTCGCGCATCCATTTTATTCTTGCATCCGTTTCATCTCGATGAGTAGTTTTGCTACTTTTATCAACACAAGTTGATCGAGCTTAAATTATTGGTATTCTTGATCGTGGATTCATAGGATGAAATGAGTTATAGAGTGTTCGCCGGATAGGAGAATCAAATGAGTGAGATATTATTAGTATGGTGAGAGCGAGAGAGACGCAGAGAGAGAGTGAGAGAGAGCGAGAGAGAGAGATAGAAAGATTAGAGAGCATTGAATTGAGAGAGTGAAAAGGAAGGGAGGTCTTAATGAATGAAGAGAAGGCTTGGTGTTGGAGCTTTGTTATATGTATGAACAACGCTCAAGTCTGCAAATTTTCATGTTGTGTTCCATGTCCATTGCCCAGTGTTCTCGACTGGGATGGGAGCATTTTGAAAGGCTCCACCTCTATATAAAGAAAGAAATCTTGTTTTGAGTTAGTTATGATAGACATTGAATAGATGAATGAATGGAACTTGGGTTGCCCTGGCGATCCCGCGTGGTCAAGGGCTAGGCTTCTTGAAATTTGAGACTTCGTCGCTGCTTCTGGGGACCCACCCAGTGCCTTCATTAGCTAATGGAACGGGTTCTGCTTCAGTTGCTTGCTTACCCTGCGATTATGAGACTGATCTCAGCAGCTTAAGTTACAAGTTTACTAACACAACAAAGTATATCATAGCTAGGGTTGAGTTTACTTTATGCAAGGGTCATTTATGGCGACTATATGGATATATGAAAAATGATGACACAAAAAATCGTTGCGTTAATTCTTTTTTTTTAAGTTTATAAATAATGTTATAATGATTATTTATTCAGCCATTCTACCGCATTCGAGTGATGGAAAACAGCGGGGCCGGAGTGGTGCTGCTGAAAGTCATAGCGACTGATGAAGACGGCGGAGACAACGGAAGAGTGCGATACGAACTGAGTGGCGGGCCTACTGGTAACGTCGCTTAAAAATCTTTTAGTTGCTTCACTATTTATTTAATAGAGTATATCTATACATGGAACCAAGTAATAATAGTAATGTTGAATGTTAAGGCGCGAATGGAAAAGGAGAAGAGCACGCCGATGAGAAGAGCCCGATCAGCATTGATAGAGAGAGCGGAGAAGTGCAGCTGGAGCGGCCACTCGACAGAGAACACGCAGAAACACTCCGGTATATTTCACTCCTCTCTCTCCTCTCTTTAATCAATTAATGTTTGAAACAGATTAATATATGAAATGTGCCTTAACTCTAAAAGCATGCCTTGTGACTTGTCATATGATTTAACGGTTACGATTATTTATTTATTTGTTCATCTTGAATTGACTGTTGCTCTCTCCTAGCTTCACGATCGCTGCCTTCGACGGTGGCCAGCCTTCCCGAGTCTCCTTTGCCAATCTCACCATTGATGTCGACGATGCCAACGACAACAATCCGCATTGCGTCGAGCAGGAGGTCACGGTACGCTGGAAACTACTACAACCAAATTATTATTAACTTTACTGTTTGCACATTGTCGTAAAGAATACTATCCGCAGTAACTTATGAAAGATATTGCCTTTAAATGAATCATCTAAAAAGAACACAAAGATGAGCATGCAGGCTCGAATCTCGGAGGAATGGCCGGATGGTGCACTGGTGGGTTGCGTGGCTGCGCACGACGGGGACAGCGATGAGAACGGACGCCTGCAGTTCTCGCTTGTTGCCGGAGAGTACGAAGGAGAGGCTGAGGTACATTCTTTTTTCATGAACTAATCAAGATGTGATCTTTCAGTTTCTTGTACATATCTTTCCTTCGTCTGGTAACAGTTAGAATGTAAATTTCTCACTGATTACATGTCATAATCTGTTTTAGATTGTACCATTTCGCATCGACAGCCATAGCGGGTGTGTCTTCATTCGAACTGAGCAGCCACTGGACTTTGAGAAGAGATCCATCTACAACTTGAGCATCGAAGTGGGTATTCATTCATGATTCAAGGCGCTTACCTATCGAGGACATAAAGCAATAGAACATAAAAAGATTGCTGTCCCCGGAGAAAATTGCCAAGCCTCATACGGCGAGTTATGTGGTTATAATTGAGGTTTCTGACAACGGAGAGTCATCTCTATCGACAGTGTGCCGCATGGTGGTTCAGCTCACTGATGTCGATGAGAATCGCAACCCGCCAGTTTTCGATGCCATTGCCCTTGAAGCCAGCGTCTTTGGTCAGTGACAATAATAACGGAGAGAATAAGAGATACTGCGAGAGAGAGAGACGGAGAGAGGGCGGAGAAAAAGAGGAAAGGAAAGGCCGAATTAAATTTGTCAGACCAGGGTGCATATCAGTTAGAAAAACTATAGCAATTTGAATTTGTAGAATAAAAAAATAATTGCTGCATTTTCAGAGAACGAACCAATCGGCACTCCAGTCATCAATCTGATTGTGAGGGACGCGGACGGTGGAGAGGCTGAGAATGTCACTCTCGAGATTGTCGGAGGAGACGGCAGGGGATTCTTCACCATCATCGGAAGTCCGTCTTCTCCATTCATTCATTATAGACCTTTATTCATTTCATTGTCCAAACTATATTCGTGTTACATCATGCAATCACGAAAGAATAGCGTTTTTCGTATTTACTCTTAAAGTATTTATAATAGTTGACTTTCAATTAAGCTGACATCCGAACAGCTGCCGTGCTTGACCGTGAAGTGAAAGCGGCATATTGGCTGACTGTCAGGGCATCCGATGCCGCTCCTGTCAGATTGTTTAGATTTCTATTGAAACATAAGATACGAAATCAGGCTTGAAGAGAGGGGGTATTCAGAAGTAGATGGCATGTCATCACAATGAAGGATGACGTTTGCATTGCAGACGCCCCTGTCATCTCACGTGTTCGTGTACGTGAGAATCAATGACCGGAGTGACCACTCGCCAATGTTCAAGCTACCCTTCTACGAAGCTCATGTTCTCGAGAACTCGCCTCCAGTACGTTGTTCTGGAAATGTATTTAAAAATAACATTGGCGTTAAGAATGATACTTGTGTTGAAATACTAACTGCTAATATGCTCTGTAATGTTCAGGGCACGGTTGTGGTGAAGGTAGAAGCGGATGATGGAGACTGGCCGCCCTCTGGCAGACCACCAATCTTCCGTTACACCATCGAGAAGGGAGATCCGCAGAGCTTCTTCGTCATTGATGAGAATACTGGTGATTTATCTTTAATCTTAACTTTCTTCCTCCGAAAAAAAAACTTCTGTCTTACTGTTTCTCTTACTATTTGTACTTGAAAACAATAATCATCTTCTAGGCTACATCGCTACTGGTGGTGCTCGCAAATTGGACCGAGAAATGCAGCGAACATTTGAGCTGGAAGTAAGTCTTATGAAAAAAATAATTACATTGAGCTGAACACATAATATGACTTCTTGTATTTAGTAATTAAATTTTTTTACTTCGATATATTGCTAATTAAAAGCAATCTTTTGCTTCCTTTAAGGTACGGGCACTGAACACGGGAGAGCGCGAGCTGAACACGGCCACAGTCCGCGTGGTCGTTGTGGTGGACGATGAGAATGACAACTCACCCTCCTTTGTCCATCCAAACAGACAATTCAGCGTTGCGGCTAAAAAGAAGAAACATTTATGCAGGTGAGAATACGGAGGAGAGTGGTGACAAATGACAAGGAATGGGCGAGAACTGCATGTAAGCGACTCAATATTAATGAACCTGGCATGGTTTCGCCACTGGATAAAGGGTAGATGTTGGGTGATTTAATTTGTGGATGTTTGTTTTTGAATGAGAATACTTACAGAGTTCTTGTGAAGGATGACGACGCTGGCGAGAATGCTACTCTTACATTCAACATAACATCACTCGAGTCGAATCGCTTTGTAATCGACAACCATGGCAGAATCTCTGCGAGAGAGCCCATGACCGACGGAGAGGTTTGTCTCCATTTCTATTTAAGATATCTATCTAATATCATTGTTTTATGGTTTAGAGTTTAAATATTAATGAAACTACTTTAATATTTTATGGTCTTCATGTCGCTTGTAAGCATTGATGCACTTGCTAGAGGAATAACTTTTTTGAGGTGGTGACACTCGACGTCCGTGTCTCTGACAATGGCAATCCATCCAGAGCGACTACCACCCGAATTGTCCTGAACGCTTCCAATCAGACGTCAGCGGTTTATAAAATACTTGGATGTTGATTGGACATTCTGATTTCGCGAATATTATTGTGATAAAATGCGGCCCTCCAGAGTTTATTTACTTTTTATTTCAATTCTGTGGTAATGCGAGTTTTTTTTCAGACGGAATAAGGAGGGCCCGAATCGTAAGCCAATCTTCGCCAGCAAAGACGAGTATCGCTACGCTGTTTCCGATGCTGATGTTGTACGCCGTTTGCTTCATTCATCGTATTGTTGAGGCATATAATTTGTCATGTTTAGGTTGGAAATCCAGTTGGAATGCTGTCTGCTTCGGACCCTGATGATGACATCCTCTGGTGGTCGTTGATTGAAGAGGACATCGACAATTCATCCGAGCCTCTCCACTCCGCCTTCTTTGCACTCGCTGCTGAATCTGGTGCTCTCGTTCTCGCAAAGCCGATTGAGAGGTATGGAAATGGGCATTATCTGAGAAATATTGTATGACTTTTTTGGTTTCTCATGAAGAAAATGTTGCGCGTGAACGGTTGAAAGAACTGGTCATTACAGATTACCCGATGGGGTTGGCCAGATTGAGCTTCGCGCTCGCGTCACGGATGGAAGAGAATCAGCAGATACCAAGGTATATTCAGCGGCCAAGTCGTGGCATTCTCCTATTCGTTAAATCGTTGTAATCTTGTTTTATATTCTTGATCAGATTACACGCATTGTTCAGGTGATCCTCGATTTGTCTCGCTCCCTCACTCGTCGGCCTGTTTTCTCATCATCAGAATATGTAATCTCCGTCAGCGAGAAAACACCGATAGGTTCACTTACATCTTTCTTAAATAAGTTGTTCTGGAGCTTTTCTTTATTCTCTCCTGTCATCCACATCCCAATTCGTCTGTTTATTTATTCGTTACTCAGGCACTTCGCTTCTTGTGGCAGCCGCCTCTTCTGGCTACGGTAACGACATGAAAGCGAGGCCGATCGAATACGGTATCTCCCAGGCAGAAAGTGAAGCAGCGGCATCTGCTGTTGGCATAGATCCGAGGTAGGTCTAATATTTCTAGATAGTATCCTGACTGAATGAAGTGAAACAGTACATAGTGTTTTGCCCGAGAAAGCTAATCATCAAGATGTTCAGCTAGAAAGTAGATTGATAATAAATATAAGTAAATAAATGATTGAAAATGGTCTTGATGAATCGTTTGTTTTGAAGCACTGGAGTGGTAATGCTGATCGGGTCGCTGGACTATGAATCAGCACGCAATCTTCGACTGGTTCTGGAGGCGAAGCAGGCTGGAGGACTCAGCGGATATGCAATGCTCACTGTAGAGGTCAGCTATTCTCATGCGCAGTAAACCGGTCTGTTATTAGATGAAAGGATGTGCTTGTTTTGTGGTCTACTCGTGTTCAAACAAAAGGAAGACGGAAAATTAAAAGAATGTGAACTCTTCTTTCTAAGGTAATGGATGAGAACGACAACGCTCCTCTCTTCACTCCGCATGAATATCACGTTCTGCTCGACAAGATGTTAGTTGTGTTTTATGGCAGCATTAGTGACATACTTTATAGATTGTTCTGATTAGTCACGTTATTAGGAAAGAAATGTACAAACCGTCAAGTCATTAATCCGACGTATATGAATATATGTATCAGAACGCCGGCCGGCTCTCTTCTGACCACAGTAACAGCCTTTGATGCAGACATTGGAGAGAACGGAGTCATTGCCTATTCCATCGTCAGCGGTTCGTTTCTTTCGTTGTTGAAGTATAACATTATTCAAGGTGTCCTAAAAAAATTTGTTGTATAAATATTCTTTAGTGTAAATGAATCTGCTGCATTGACTCGATTTGCTTTTTCAGGCAACGAGTTGGGTCTCTTTTCCCTGGATGCGCAAACTGGTGAAATAACCTCGGCGGTCGATCTGAGTCCACAGCAGCACGCCCTCTCCATTCTCACTGTCCGCGCAGCAGACCGCGCGGGTGCTCCTGGTGCGCTCTCGAGCGTCGCGGTCGTCCGAATTGATAGCGTGACGCGTCGCGGCTCCGCGAGCAGTGGCGATGAGAAGCAGAAGAACCCGCCTGCTTTTGCCAGGTTTGTGCCAGCTACTTTCTCTGACTGATTCAAATTTGAGCTTCTCACAATTAATTATAAGTTAAACGTCTTCTTTTGCAACCTCCGTGGAATAACGTCCTTCTGTTTCCAGAGCTGTCTACCATCGAATGGTGCGCGCGAATACACCCGTTGGAACTCTTCTGCTCGTTGTCTCCGCCTCCTCTGCTGCCACGGATGGTCAACTCCTTCGATATGAACTTCGAGAGAAGTGCACTTGGATCATCGTCCATCCCATTTCGGGAGCTATCCGACTCAAGAGGTTTCTATTTCGTGAAATCCTATGTGTTGGGAGTAGCTTTCTTCCGTAGTTTTTGTTGAACTTGAGTTCTTTTATCAGATGGCTGACGAAGGTGCGTACAAGAAGTGTGAACTGCACGGTGACCGCAGTGGGAAGCGACGGCATGGAGGCTACCACAAAGGTTTGTGATTTAACCTTTTTATTCACCTATGAAAAGCAATTCAATCTTGTTGCGTAAGGATAGCCGACTGCAGTTTAGGTTAATATTGAATAGATAAAAAATAAGATCGAGTGAATTTCAGGTCGTGCTGAAAGTGATTGATACAAATGAGCATCCGCCCGTCTTCCGCCAGCAAGTATACCGGGGATTCATTCGAGAGAATGGAACAGCAGGTTAACGAAGACTGCTATTGCACACCTCACAACAGGCACACTAAACTGTTAGCAATGTGGAAAAGATATTCTCTTGTATTCATAGATTTTCGAACAAACTTATTTAAACTTCTTTCCATTGTTTCATAAGCAAATCTAAACGTTCGCCCTCGTTTGAAGGAGCGGCTGTTGTGGCAGAAAGCGACGCGTCCACTTTCACCTCAACCCCACTCACGCTGTCGGCAACTGATCGTGACTCTGGGCCTAATGCACTCGTCGGCTATCGCATCCTAGGAGATGATCCTTATTTCACCGTTAGATCTTTTTTAACCAATTTTATGAAAGAAATGTTACAATTTTACAAATTGACGAAGAATGAGAGCTGGAAGAGGAGCTAGAGAGATGTAGAATTGACGAAGTGATTGACTGAACGTAGAAGATGTAGAGAAAGAGAGAGAGATACAGATAGAGAGAAGGGCAGTTTGAAAAACGAGAGATGCCTTTGTCAGGTTGACTACATGTCGGGTGCGGTGACTGCCCGTCGGCCTCTTGACTTCGAGAAGCTTCACGAATGGCGCTTCCACGTGGTGGCACGCGACATGGGCAGACCGGTCATGACCTCACCGCTTGCTGCGCTTGTCGTAGTTAACGTCATGGTGAGAAAAAAAAACAAAAATATGCTCAAAAATAGTTGTTTGCACTTTATGCCTCATATCCTGTCCTTGTAATCTACTCGTTTGTTCTTCTTACATTATATCCAATTTTAGCTTTCATGCTGTTTGTAGGACGTCAACGATTGCGCACCTCGCTTCACGTCTTCCGAATACACTGCTGACCTGATTCTACCGACGGTGCCAGGAGTACGGCTGCTAACTCTCGAAGCGAAAGACGAGGATACGGTAGGCGAGCTGCGCTACCGGCTGAGGAGACAACAAGAGAACGACTCGAGCACTTCTCTCTTCCGTGTCGATGCAGTTTCTGGTGAACTCATTGTCTTCGGGGAGTCTCGCAATTTCACCGAGAGGCTGTACAAGGTGAGAGCTTTTTTGTCTAAAGTGTAAAAAAAATTCATTTACCCGCAGTGATCAATTGAGATATACATGTAAATAAAAGCATTTTCTTCAAGAATGCATCAAGGATGATATTTGTTCTTATTAAAGACTCTTTCCTCCTCCAGCTGGACGTCTTCGTGTCTGATGGCTTGCACACAGCATCTACCGTAGTCAGAGTCCACGTCCGCCGCCCGACTAGCGACTTCCGCTTTGCCCAGTCCGTGTACACCGCCACGGTGCCTGAGAACGTCTCCCCTGAGAAACCAATCCCGATTGTCACGGTAAGCGAGTTTTTTTTGTCGTAAAATTAATATTCCACATTTAATTATGAATTGAATACTATTGAATATTGAATGGAATATTGCGTCTTCTAAAAGTCTTTTCTCCCAGGTGGTGGTTCTGCATACGGGTTCTGCCTCGTCGTCTGCCGCCTCTCCAGTCTCGTACTCTCTCCTCGGTGGGCGGGACGACTTTGCCCTCTCTGCTGCCACTGGTCAGCTGTCTTTCATCGGACCACAAGCCTTGGATCGAGAGAAGGAACAGCATATTCTGCTAGTTGTGCAGGTGAGTACAACTGTTTTTTCCTTGCTGGTACTTTTCTGTAGCTCCGTTTCTTATACACGCATTCGTATCATTGATGAACGGGTTGAATTGCTTAGTCTAAATCAATCACATCGACTATGTCTTTCATTCATTTCGCATACCTTGAGAATAATGTTCTCGAATCAGCTTTTATTCACTACTTGTAATTTTTAGAACCAAATTAAATGAAGTGGAATAATTACAGGCTCGCTCTCACTCTTCCTCTCCCTCCGCCTCTCGAGTTGTGCAGTGCATAGTGCGTGTCTCCGTGCTGGATGAGAATGACAACCCGCCAGTCATCCTCCGTCTTCCACTTCATGTCGCAGTTCCGAAGGGAACCAAGAAGGGAGCCAAGGTATGAGACTCTCAAATTATCTCAATCAGTGTTGTGAATAGTAACAGACAAGGGAAGAACCATTGTAAGTAGATTGAAAGGGGATCTTTGCAGTTGTTGACCATTCGAGCGACAGATGCGGATGCTGGTATCAATGGAACGGTCTCCTTCTCCTCTTCTGATCTACCATCTCAGCTGACAATCTCTTCAAAGGATTCTGCCATTCTCGCTGCCGAAGATCTGAACGAAGAAACCAACTTCCACTTCAATCTGGTAGCATCTGACGGAGGAAGTCCGTCACTGAAGACGGACACTGTTGTCCGTGTTGAGGTACGCATAATAGGCCTGTAATTTACGTTGTCAGTTGGTGTTTTGACAATACCCTCCTTGGTTGGAGGTTGTTGACGCTGCCCGGCCTCGCTTCAAGCAGCGAACTTACACGACGAAAGTGACGACCTCAAGGAGCCGCAAGCAGTCGCTGAACTTGGCGAGAGTGGAGGCTGTCAGTGATGCCAAAGATGCACGGGTGCTCTACTCCATTGAACACGGCGATGACGAACGACTCTTCGAAATTGACTTGGACACTGGTACGAACTTTATCAGCCATGTCGTGTGCAGTTAAAAAAATGTTTACTGGTTTTGGATTTTTGAGATATTGATGTTCTAGGTGAGCTTAGCGTCGCGACATCTGCGCTAGAAGAAGCATTCGAGAGGAGAACAGCAGAGATGACCGAGGATGAAAAAGAAAGAAACGCGATCCATTTCTACAATCTCACCATCCAGGCACGAGATGCGACAAGACCGCATCTAAGTGACACTGCCCATGCTGTTGTGGAGGTAGACTTTAGTGTCTTTCACGTGCAGCAAATGTCAAATAAATATTTTACGACGTTATTAATTAGCTGAGTGATTGAATTCTGGGCTTTTCTTTTTATGTGCAGAAATTTATTTAATGTTTCTTCTTGATAAGGTGACAACTGGAGATCGACGGCGACTTCGATTCGTGAACAGCACGTACCAAATCCGAGTGAGCGAGCAGACGCCCTCAGGGACGGAGATTGGCAGAGTGACGGTGGTTGGAGGAGAGGGCAGAGAAAGAGAAGAAGACGGGCAAGTGATCTACTCATTGCATGGCGTCAATGCTACAGGTTACTTCCCATGTTAGACTATGTTCGATGATCAGTGAACCATTGGTAGAAGAGTTATTCAGAATTCATAAAATGGAGCCATTGTTCTGTTATAATTACTACTTAAAAGTATGAATGATTGCAGTGTTTTCCCTGGATGCTTCGACTGGGTCTCTCTCGCTGGCCGCTCCTCTCGACTTCGAAACACAACCCGTTTACACACTTCACGCAGCTGCAACTCGAGACGCAGCCCTCGAACAACCAGCCAAGTCCCTTGTCGTTGTCGAGGTCACTTCTTGGAAGCAAATAATAACTATTAGCATTTACTTTCCTCTGATTCAAATATAGGGACACGATTAATGAAAGCTCTGCCTTGCAGGTTGTGGATGCGAACGACGAATCACCTCACTTTGTGCAGCCCTTCGCAGCAGCAACGATTCTGGACTCCGCCAAGCCAGGCGACTTTGTCACCATCATGAGTGTCGTGGACATGGTGCGCCGCTCATCCATTGTTTATTGTTTCTATCCAATAAAGACTGGTTGTCGATATGAGCAGGCCTTTCCCTTGCTTACCTTTGCATGCCTTTATAGATAGGGTTATCTTGAGTTATTTGTGTTTTGGAAACGATAAGTTCTAATAGGCTAATGTGTTGAAGGATACCGTGGCTTCTCTGCCAGACGGAGCGCGTCTTCTGTACTCGGTCATCGACGGAGATGACACTCTGCTGTCGGTGGACAAGAACAGCGGAGTGGTCAGTCGGGCATGATATATTAAACCTTTTCTAAACCGCCAATTCATGTAAGATCGCGTAGAGCTTCTAATTTGAGTTGAGGCTTGTTAAGGTTCGCCTTGGACGAGAGATCGAAGATGAAGATCTGGAAGAGAGAGCAAAGACGCTGAATATCTCGGTCTCTGATGGCATATTCACCGCTTTTGGACGACTTCAGGTTCCGAATCTCTAGTTTCTGCATTCTTGTCGTGGGAACGTTTAACCTGTCCTTGCACAGGTCTCTCTGGGAATCTCTTCTGCCCGCTCTCCACCTCCGAGATTCGAACAAAGTCAATACGTTGTCACTGTCAAGGAAAGCCCGACTAGGTTATAGCCTTTCGACATCATCAATGGGGGGAGCGAGTTTTTTTCAAATAAACTATTGCTAGAGGTTAATTAAGTATTCTCGTTTGACAACAAGTATTTTTTGAACAATTGTCGCCTTTGCTTCCTGTGTTTTAAGTGGTCCGTCATTCACTTTGCTACATTCTACCTTTCTTGCCTAACCTTATGTAAAACATAAGAATACCATCTTAAGATCTTCAACACATCCTCTTCTGACACTGCATGCCTCGGAAGGAGTTGCTCCCCTCTCATTCTCACTCGGTGGCAGCAATGGAGGGGGCGTGGCCAAGAAGGGCGCTGCCTCCTCTCCGACCTGGCCAATCAGCGTAGAGAGTACCAGCGGCAAGGTGCACTTGAAGCGAGTACTCAACTACCGTGATGGCCACGTCTTTGTGTAAGAAAATTTTTTCTTTTGTTATTTTGGAATTTTTTTGTAGGTATAAACTAGAATAGCTAAATTTGTACAATGTTCAGTTTGTGACTCCAATTTGTGACTGATTTACAATTAATAAAATGAACCTTCTATCTTGAGGATTCCACTGATAGTGTCGGATGCACTGGGAAGACGCGCCTTCAGCACGCTCACTCTTCGCGTCACTGACGAGAATGACTCAACGCCCGAGTTTCCAGTCAAGGAGTCAGTCAAGAATTATTAGTGACGCTTTTGGATAGAGAATGCATAAAAACATGAGCGATATGAAAGAGAATGGAGTTCAAAGAAGAAAGTAGTGAAAAAGTTAAGATGTGCTGCTCTCTTCAGATATTCTGCATCGGTTTCTGCAGCAGCTAAGCCAGGCGAAGCAGTTATCCAGGTTTCCTATTATATTGAGCCTTTATTTGGTGAAAAATTTGGTTTCATTTTTAAAATACAATATATGAAAGCTTTCATTATTTATTCTTGATATAAGAAGCTCCCAGAGATGTGTAAATGTAATTGTTCTCACCATCAGGTGTCGGCGGTAGACTCGGATGAAGCTGACCACATTGAGTATGCACTCTCTGGCGATTCTCATGGTTTGAGGATTGATGAACGCATTGGAGTTGTCTCCGTTGGTCCCGAAGCCACTCTCGCCGGAATAGGTAATTGTTTGGAATTTGTTATACTTGAGCTTGAAATTTGCGTTGAATGGTTTATGTAATGGATGAGATGAGAGAGATGGAGATGAAGAGGGTATCCCTCTCAGCTGGCCGCACGCTCCAACTGGTGGTACGAGCAACGGATGCCGGAAACCCTCCCCACTCGACCTCGGCATTCTTGGCTGTCAGTGTCGCTCCTCCAGATGTCGCCCTACCGAGATTTGCGAACAGGTTCGTTCTTTGACATTTAATAGTCCGATGTTGTTGAAATGGACAATAAATGTGATTAACATCTAATTAAGAGACAACATATTTCCAAGAAGAAGACAGTAGTTTATTTAATATTATTTTAGCCTGTACCGCTTCAACGTGCCCGAAGATGTGGAAGTAGGCTTTCTGATTGGCGGAATTCAGCAGACTGCGACGGGTATGAATGAATGAAGAAGCGCATTTGTTGGAATGAATATGTCTCATACACTATTTGTGTGTTCCTTGCGTTTTTTTTTACTATTCTGCTAGTATTTCCCGCGAGGAAAGAGACTTTCTTCAGACGTCGGCGATGTCCGCTACGAGCTCGTTTCAACCATGGAATCACTGCCTTTCTCGATCGACCGCAACGGAAAACTACACGTCCAAGCACTGCTCGACAGAGAACTGATGTCAGGTTGTTTTGGTCCTTTCAGACAGATGAAAGTTCGTTTGCTAATTGTTAGAAAATTTCTGACTTGTACTTGAATAACATATTTGTAGAAATATGGTGAACTTGTTTAAAAGAAAGTGTTTGCACTCACAAAGTTCCCACTTATTCAGCTCCCTCTGGCGTTTTGTTGTGGTGGCACGGGCGGCAGGCGGGGCGCACGCCTCGGCAACAGTTGTGGTGGAGGTGGAAGACGTCAACGACAACGCGCCACTCTTCAGAGGCAGCTACGAACACCTCAGCGTTGGCGAGGATGCAGAGGTCAGTCTGAGATATCGAGAACCAAATAGGGATAGAGGGGTTGAAAGTAGCTGAAAGAAAGATATGCCATGGCTCTTATGAATATTAACATTTCAGATTGGAACAAGCATTGCCGTTTTCTCTGCTACCGATGAAGATTATGCAACGAACGCGAAGATTACATTCAGTCTGCTTGATGTCAGTCTCTCTTTTATGCATACACTTGAAATTAGAAAAGAAATGTTCATCTTATGTTGTTCTGTTTTAAAAGGGGCAAAGAAGGAAAGGTTGATTTTAACTGACATTCCAGAGTGAAGCCTCATCTGACATCCACTTGGATCCGAATTCTGGCTGGCTTACAGTGGCTAAGACACTCGATAGGGAGAGAAAGTTAGTCTGGTTTTGGAAAAAAAGAAGATGGTTTTTTTCTGGCGTATATTTATAAAATATCTAGGTCGAAGTACCAGCTGACTGCTCGCGCAACTGACGAAGGCGGCAAAAGTAGTGATCTTCCATTCACCATCAAGGTTTGCTTTTGTTTCAAGGCCATCAGTTTGTCATATTAAATTCTTCTTCCTTTTAAATTTTTATTTTAATGTTATTTTTAATATCCCTCGCTTTGTTTAGATTGTCGATGCGAATGATTCTCCGCCAGTCTTCGATGAGACGAATTACACGATCCGCATCAATCCATCTTCGCTTGTGCCTGGCCAAACGATTGCGAGAGTTTTGATTACGGTAAGTCACTTATATTGCCTAAGCCTATGATCAAAATAGTTAAGTTGAACAGTCTTCAGAAGATGATAAAGTGAGAAGAAGCACAGCTTAATGATAGCTCTCCTTCCAATTCCAGGATGCCGACCTTCCTCCCCACAACCAGACTCGCCTGTTCATTGGAGCTGGCAACGAGGATGGCTTCTTTGCCGTAGATGACCAGGGAAGAATCACACTCGCCAGCCATCGAAGTCCACAGGTCAACTTGCATTTACAAGGAAGTTTCTTACGTATTTTCGCGATAGTTCACTTAATTTCACTTAATCACTTTATTTGTTTTGTAAAAATGTTTACATTTTTTAATTGCAGTCCCTAATCTCGGCGGGCACAAGAAGCTACGAACTGCTTCTGCTTGCACACGATGGAGTTCACACCAGCCGAGCCACTGTCACTGTATGTTCATCATCTTCTTATGTCTAATACACTTTTTAAATCTTCAAATGCGGAATTAATATTCCAGATTCACTCGACACCGACAGCGCGTGCGTCTGTTGAGTGTCCATCGAAGCGGAAAGTAATCAAGGTTTGTAGCCTTGAAGTGTATCTGTTATCAATCGAGATTCGGAAGCATGAAAAAGTGGAGAAATTTTTTTTTTTAGGGAGCATGTGCTATTATTGTTAGTGGTATCCTTCATGTCGTTGATATTAACTTTTTGCCACAACGAAGTTACTTGTAGGTTCTAGAGAACACCAAAGAAGGCACAGTTCTTCCTGAACTGGAGCCTCTTGCCCCTGGGTCAACGGGATCAGCCATTCCAAACATGATCTACTCTCTTCTGCCTTCATCGAGTGACATCTCCCCTGACACCTCTGGCCTCCCCTTTGCCGTGGACGTGAAGAGCGGAGTCCTTCGCGTCTCCGGCGCTCTTGATCGCGAGCGACGCGGCAGATTCGCCCTGACGCGGCACGCGGAAGCGGCAAGGGACGCGACTACGCCATTCGAGTGTGACGAGGACATCCTCATTCTGCTGCTGGATGAGAATGACAACCCGCCCGAGTTTGAGAAGGTTTTTACATCATATCTCTTGTCTTTATATCGTGTATGGAGAACTTTTTCATGAGAGTGAAAATAAACTTACTACTTTGCAGTAGTTTCAACTCGTCTCCTTGAACGAGAATTCTTTCATTGCAGAAGGAATACGCTGTGACTGTGAAGGAAAACGAAGCCGCAACCGAGACAGAGCGAGTTTTCGTTGCGCGAGTTGCTGCTCATGACTCGGACGCCGGCGCCTTCGGACGCGTCCAGTACTCGATGGCGCCAGATGCTCAGGTCAGAGATGAACAATCTTAAAGCGAAATCTTCAAGAGATCATATTATATCCACATGCTAGGGCCATTAAAACTGTGCTTCAAAAAAGAGGTCTAACAAGGGAAGTCTTTCGGCGGGGTGTGACAAACCATGATTGATTGATTGATTTTATTACGCGTCAAGCACGTGTTTGATGAATATATATGTGTGTGATGTGAAGATAGCAGTAGGAATAGCAATAGACATAAATAGATAGAAATAGTGAAATGGATAAGGGGAAATAGTGATATGGATAACAATGAAGAATGGTACAGAAGTGGATAATTAATGGATTGGGTGAGGAGCAGGAGAAGAGAGGGAAGAGGGATTGGTATGTTTTGCAAGGGCGTTGAAGGCCTTGGCGGCTCTTATAAAGAAGGAGTGGTTGCGAATGGAGGAACGGGTGGACGGGTAGGAGAGAAGGAAGGACAAATCGCGGGTGCGAGAGTTACGGAAATGAAAATAGTGGGGGACACGGTCCGATATACGCCTATGGCCAAAAACGAGTCTACGCGCAAGGGTAAAGTCTACATGTTGACGGCGAGTTAGAAGAGAGTGCAGGGAGAGGGCGGTGTTACGGGCAGTAGAGTTGGGGACATCCCTGGGGTTAGAATAGCCAAGGGATCGTCTGTAAATAAAACGCGTGAAATAGTTTTGGACTTTTTCTAACTTGCGGATATCCTTCTTAAGACGCGGAGAGAATACAGAGGAACACGATTCTAGCAAGGGACGGATGTACAGGATATAAGCCGAGAGGAGGACATTCTTATTTCTAGAGCGAAGAGAGCGAAGGATGGGGTGGCATTTGCTTATGGCTTTGTTAGTGAGAAAGGAACAGTGGGGAGAGAAGGAGAGGAGGGGATCTATAATGACGCCAAGGTCACGCATGATTGGGACGGAGGGGAGAGGGGAACCGTTAAGGTAGTAAGTAGTGTTAGGATTGGTTTTTCCAATGTGGAGGACTGAGCACTTAGAGGGGGCCAGGGGGAGCTGCCAATTGATGGCCCAGGCGGAGACTTCATCAATGGCTGCCTGGAGGGGAGCATTAGAGGTGGAACTAGGAAAAGAGCGGTAAATCTTGAGGTCATCTGCAAAACAACGCGAGTGAACATCATGGGAAGAGACAAGTGATGGGAGATCGCTAGTAAATAAGATAAACAGGAGCGGACCAAGAACAGTCCCTTGCGGGATGCCACTAGTGACAGGTAAGGGAGGGGAAAGGGAGGAGCCTACGCGGACGGAGAAAGTGCGATTACTAAGGAAGGCAGAGATCCAGGAGATGCATTTAGGAGGAAGGGAGAAAAGTGTGAGCTTATGGATGAGTTTGGCATGGGAGACACGGTCGAAGGCCCGAGCGTGATCAAAATAGACGATATCAGTGGAATGGGATCGGGAGATGGCAGCGGTCCAATGTTCGAGACAACCTAGCAACTGGTAATCAATGGAGCGTTTTGGTCTAAATCCGTACTGTTCATCAGGTATTAAGTGAGCGTTACAACATATTATACATCGTTCGAAAGCTCTGAACGAGCTAGTAAGGTTTTTGATGTTTATTGCTGCAGAAGAGATTCTTTTTCGCCGAAATTGCAGGAAAAATACCCAAAAATTAACATTTGCACGATATGTGCTAGCTTTACGGACTCTACAACAAATGTTTACGTAACAGTAGGCCATATAATAATTAATAACTTCATTTCTGATGACTTTTGGGAAAAAAAATTTTTAAGGCCATTTTTCACCAAAGGGGTCCGTCCGTCCCCCTTTGGTGAAAAATGGCCTGTTTTGTATGGAGAAAAATAAATTTTTTTCTTTAGAGATTTTTGAGTTTTAAGCCACTAGTTACTCTTTTTCAATATGTTTTAAACACGAAAAATAATAGTTGACATATTAAATCACGCTGTAAAATTTTCATATTCTCAAAAAGTCCATATGTCTCAAAAACGTTCATGTTTTTGCCTTAAACAACCGCGGATACATTATTTCTACCTGAATTTTGTTTCTCTGTAAGAGCAAGTCGCTTACATTCCGCATAAAAAAAATCCCGTTCGATTTCTTAACTTTTGCGGCTGCAGGGGCCTGGTCTGGAAGGGGCCTCTACCAAGCCGGGGCCCTTCCAGACCCAGGTGCGCTTGTGCTTCGGTTTTTCTAGCGCTCTCTTCTGCAGCTATAAACATCAAATACGTTACCAGCTCGTTGAGAGCTTTCGAATGATGACTTCCCTTGTAAGTAAAATGTCGAATGAGCTTTTAAAAGGAAAAAATATCGCTGGTGGCTACGGGTTTATTTGCCACGTTTCTGCTGAATTTTGATATTTCATGTCTATTTCAGCTGTCTGCCTTCCGCTTGGATGAAGAGACCGGAGTACTCTCATTGGTCGCTGCTCTTGATCGAGAGAAACAGGCAAAATACAAGATCACCGTGGTTGCTACAGACGGAGATGAGAAGCAGCCCAAGAGTGCACAGGGTAAGTTGTGGCCAGCCGGTATATCGAGGATTCTCTGTCTCTCACCACTCTGCCTCTCTCCACTCTTTTGCGTACATCTTTCTTTCTTTTCTCTCTATCTGCCACTTTCTCTCATTTTCATCCCCTCTTCTAGTTATTAATATAAGATATTTCCATCGCATCATCCTCTTGCAGCAACCGTAATCGTATCAGTCGCTGACCAGAATGACAACGCTCCTGCCTTCGAACGCCAAGAGTATACTATAAGTGTATGCTTTTTAAAATTATATTTTCCTGTCTTGGTTAATTCTATTGAAATTCTGTTCGGTGTAAAAAAAACAGGTAGATAAGAAACGGGGCACCCATCCTGTTTTTGTACCTTTATCAAGAACTAACTACCCCAAACACTTTTTGCTCAAAAAATTTAGTTTCTACATTAACCTACCTTCCTTTCGGCGCACAAAAGACCCTACCCACCCATTAGTGTTTATTATCTTTTTGGCCTTGTATTTCCTCCATTATAGGCTGATGTTAAGGTGTTGGAAAATGAAGCCGTCGGTTACACGTTGCTGAAGCTGAAGGCAGATGGAGGAGACGAGGGCGAAATGGTGAGATTTGAACTGGTCGAGGGCCACGCCGACAACCGATTTGTTACCATCAACAAGCAAACCGGTTAGGCTGTTACTCTAAAATGTTTTTATTTTGTTGTTATTGATGCAACTGTTCATTCCTTGACCATTGCTTGCTTATTTATTGAACAGAAGCTGGCACTTTTTCATGTGAACTATGAATAAGCTAATTGAGTGATTTTCAGGAGAATTGCGGCTCTCCAAAGTGCTTGACTACGAGAAGCAGCAAAGACTGGCAGTGCGAGTTCGTGCTGTGGACTCTGGCGATCCTCCTCTCTCCGCAGAAGCTGCAGTCAGCATTGAGGTTCTGTTTACTTATTTTTTTTCCTTTATCCTTTATTATCTTCACTTATTTAATCGCTATTATATATTCATTCTCTATTGAGGTGCTGGACGTAAACGACAACATCCCGTCCTTCATCGGTTCTCCATACAAAGTTGTCATCAGCGAGTCAGCCAAGAAGGGCAGCCAAGTCGCCAAGGTAAGCACTTCATATTGGCGTTTGAGTAGAGATCACTATGACGACCTTACAACAAATTAGCCTTCTGGCACTGTTGTTTCTTGAAACAAACCTTATGGAAATCTCAAACAGTTTTAGTTTTTTTTTGTTGTGCATTGAGAATTACTATATATTGCGGTAGTAGGAATTTTTAAGACCTATTATTAGGGATATAGAAAGTGTGATTAATAAGAGATAACTAATTTTTAAATTACAGGTTATTGCAAAGGACGCCGATAGCGGTGTCTTTGGCCGAGTCTTCTACTCACTGAAGGAAGTGGACGGAGAGGGAATGCCATTTGCTGTTGATGCAGACTCTGGCGTTGTGACACTCAAAACGGCACTCGACTACGAGAAGACCAAGCACTACCGTATCCAGGTACACTAAAACGAATTCTTTAATTGAACTTTAACTGAAGTTTAGTTGTTCTTGAGTGATTTAGTTTTAACTTGTGTTTACATTTGATATATCTCATTTGATAAATCTAAGGTACTGGCTCGTGACGGAGGCACTCCTCCGATGAATTCCACCGGAATCCTCGACTTGGAAGTGTCAGACGAGAACGACAACGCGCCACTCTTTGCAGTCTGCAACCTTTCCATCGTTGTCCAGGTCATTTTTGATTTATGTTTAGAAAATATTTTGACATTTATTTCTTCTTTCTTTTTATCCAATTCCTTTTATTCACAGGAGAACGTTGCTGCCGGCCACACTGTGATGCAGTTGGCAGTTACTGACGCTGACTCGCCAAAGTATGGAGGCCCACCGTTCAACATCAGCATACATGGAGAGGGAGCAGGTCAGGGCGAGAAAAAGGATGCACAGAGATAGTGTGTGTGTGAGAGAGAGAAGGGGGAGCAAGGAAGAGAGAGAGAGAGGCGCGAGTATAACCAGGAATTCTCAAAAAAAATAATGGCATGCTTTCCAGATGCTTTCACTGTTGATTCCACCTTGGCTGTAATGACAACACCGCTTCTCGCAGCCATTCGTCGCGACAACTTTACCCTGATGGTAATCAGGAGTTCTAGACGAATACCTAGATGTTTAATTTAATTAATATTTTGATAGTCTAATTGATTGAATTGAATTTCCAGATTCGTGCCGTGGACGCGGGCGGCCGCCACTCTGACTGCCCTCTTACCGTACTCCTTCGTGCTGAGAGCCGACACGCGCCACGAATAAGACCACTCAAGGCTCAGCTATTCACTCTTCTCGGAGAGTATGCTGGAGGCATTGTAGGCTGGATGGATGCTAGTGATCCGGTTAGAGATCGAGAAAGTGAGGGAGACGAGGGGAAGAGAGAGAGAGAGATAAAGAGACAGACGAGGGGAAGAGAGAGAGAGAGAGAGAAAGAGAGAACGACAGAGCGAGAACGAGAACTTGTGGTCAAAGAGAGTTGAAGATGTTGAATTGAGGATGCGGATGATCTCCTCCGCTTCTCCATCATTGAACAGTCGGTGACTGCTCCTTCAAACTCAGCTTCTCCCCACAACTTCCACATCGACCAAGAGAGCGGAGTTGTCATTGCTGGACCTGGAATTGCGGTCAGCGCTTAATTTTATCTTTTTATTTGGTTTTCTGCTTTGGGGAATTTTTTTTCTTAAATTAATATTAGTTTAGCCCGGAATACACACTTTCAACGTGAGCGTGAGTGATGGGAAGTTCTTCACTTATGCCTCCGCTACGGTTGAGGTGGGCATTTCTCTTAGTCCCTTGTCTGTCTTTCCTTCTATATCCCTGTTTCTCTCTCTCTCTCGGTCTCTTTCTCTCTCTAGCTCGCTCTCCCTCCCTCCCCCTCTCTCTCTCTCTCTCTCTCTCTCTCTCTCTCTCTGTATGTCTCGCGCTCCCTCTGACTCTCTTTCTTTTCCCCTCTAAATATTTATTTTCTGCTATCTTCCAACCCACATGTCTCTTTTAATAATTATCTCCTTCTCTCTCTCTCTCTCTCTCTCTCTCTCTCTCTCTCTCTTATATTACTCAGGTCAGCGACATCTCTGAGACAGTAGCAGAGCACACAATGATTGTCCGCCTACCCGAAGTGGCCAGCATCTCTCACTTCTTCACCGAACATCTCGAGCAGTTCAAGGCTGATATGGGAGAGGTGGGTGATGTGCAATGTTCTTAGAGAGCAGCACTGTTGTTGTTCCATCTCTTTCTGGCTTTTTGTCTCTCTCTCTCTCACTCTCTCTCCCTCTCTTACTCTCTCACTTTCTCTCACTTTTACTCTCTCACTCTCTTCCCTCCACCTTTCCTTGTCTTTTTTTTGCCTGTGACATTAGAAATGAATTGACCTGATTAAGATTCTGAACATCAAGCCGAATCTGATCAAGATTGTCTCAGTTGTCGAGATCGACCGAGAACGACCGAGAAGAGGTTTGCATAAATGCTTTCAGATATAAATTGAACGAAGTGAACACGCAATTTGGAAATGTAACAATTCAACAAAAGCATTTGTAGAGCGACGACGAGTTCGACAGGGTTCCACTGAGAATAACGAGAGCGCAGCATCAGGACGGAGGAGGAGTGGAGGTAGGCATTTCTTATCAAACTCATATATAAGCATGCTGGACATTTCTAGCAAGATATATTTGATTGGGGTGAAATACCCGTCGATCTGGTGGCATTTCTCATCGATTTCAGTGGACGTTGCCTTCGTGGCAGAGCGGCCAGCCGGGCGTGGTTTCATTGCTCCCCGCCAATTCTACGCTCGCATGACTCGTGGAGACAACGTTCTTCTCGCGAAGACCAGAGCGGTAAGAGAGTCAATTATTCAGGAACAAACTATTTGTAAAAAGCGATGACAACATGTCTTTTAGCGTTACTTGGTGCTGCCTGACCCGTGTGCTACGAGAACTCGCTGCAGCAGTGGGTGCAAAGACGAGGTCTCAATTTTCTTTTTTAATACTAAGATTTTTCTTTTGCAGAATTACCAATTATTACATTTGCAATGGAGAAATGAACAATCTGGTTCAGGTTGTGTTTGACGAATCGGACTGGCTACGGTACAAGATCGCCGGGAGGAATGATGAAGAAACGGAGTCTTTCTCCTTTGCTGCTCCGGTCTTCGAGCGACGCGCCAACTGCGAGTGTCCGAGGGGGTGAGGAGGAATCTTTCGAGATGAAGAATGAAAAGAAAAGAACTTCATTGAAATGTGCTTTGTGCAAGAAGTCTTTAGACTGAAAAAAAAACCTTATTTGGAATTTGGCATACAACCAATGAATGGCTCGTGCAATTGCAGCCGAGGAGGAGTGAGTTGCCAGAACGAGGCCGACGGCTGCGCCCGCTCTCACTGCACGAAAGAGCAGATGTGCATCCCCATCGAGAACCGACCAGGTGCGTTTATTCTCTCTGTAAATCATGCATATCTTGTTCACGATCTCTGTTCTGTTCTCTAAACCTTGTCCTTTCTCTCCCTCTCTTCTCTCTTTCTCCTTCTCTCTCTCTCTCTCTCTCTCTCTTTTTTTCTTTCTCTCGCTCTCGCTCTCTCTCTCTCTCTTTACGTCTCTCTCTCTCCGCCTGTCATTTTGATGGCACCTTCCCTTTACAGGCGGTCGCATCGAGTGTGTGTGCCCTCCAGGCCTGTCTGGTGAGAGATGTAACATGGCCGAAGAGTGTGGTCAGAACTCAACCGACTGTCGTGGTAATATATTTGCTGCTTGTGTAGTAGGACATTATGGGGAATGAATCAGATGCTAGTTGTTATTTGTTGCAGAGAGAGCCGCCCTCCACATCCACGGAGTTGGATTCGCCTCCGTGGATCTGCCCGTGTCTGTGGAAGCAAGACTCGATCTCTCTTTCGAGTTTCGGACAACCACGAGGGACGGAGTCTTGATGCATGCTGCGGGCGATGGAGGAGACTTCCACTCATTCGAGGTGGAGAGAGAGAAGCAGAGAAAGAGAGAGAGAGAGAGAGAGAGAGACGGAACAGCGGAGAAAGAGGGAGAGTGTACAGTAAAGAAAGAGGGAGAGAGAACAGAGAAAGGGGGAACCAAAACATTCTTATCGTAATGCTCTTCCAACTGTAGTTTGTAGAGTCGTTATGTAGAGGAGAAAGAAATTCGATATCAGATTAGTGTGAGCGGCTGTTTGAATCAGTTGATAACTGATAGAGATGTTGCATTTCCCCTTGTGTTATAGATATCTGGCGGCACGTTGGCATACCGCTGGGATGCTGGAATGGGTGTGCAGAACGTGGCCAGCAGCACTGAGGTTTGAATTGTTTTAAAATCCGTTCAAAATATGTTTTGCTTTTTGAATAAAATTGGGAATTAGTTGTCATCATTGGATCCTTTTCCTCTCATTTGTTTTCCTTTAATGAATTGATCCCAGGGAGTAAAAGGCACCCCACCCTGTTTTGGTGGCCCCTGAATATCCCCACTTGGTATTTTATTAATTTTTCTTATTACTTTATAAAGAAAACGAGAAAAAAGGAAGAAATGTTAGTTTTTTTTAACCACCCCACTTCGTTTTTCGACCCCATTTTTTTACTTACTCCATCATGTTCTGGAAAACCATCCCGCAACCCTTTGATTTAATGATTGATCCTATCTGGCAGGTCGCAGACGGTTCATGGCATACGGTATGGGTGAAGAGAGTCGGCCGCCAGGTCACGATGATGGTCGACCAGGGAGCAAAGGTAATACATGTATCATTAGGAAAATACAATGAGATATTTGGAATTTTAATTACTCACTCTCGTATTTGGTGACGAACTTAGCTCCTGTGATTACACACTCTCTCTCTACCCCTTTATCTCACTCTCTCGTTTCAGATCATTGCAGAGGCCCCAGCGGGTGCGGACGTGGTGAATCTTTGGCGTCACAGGAAGACGGTCATCTTCGGTGGGCTGGTGTCCTTCGACAGTCTCGACCACTCCATGTACTCCCTGAGTCGGCCTGTTGCTGCGTGTATTCGCGGATTGAAACTGGATCAGATGGCTCTCCCTCTAACCAGCACTGGTCTGCGTCTCCATGGAGGTTCATCTTTTCATTCAATCGATGCAGATATGGCTGCTCTAGCTAAATAGAATAGACCTACCCGATCCCTTTCAGGTGCCCGTCCTGGTTGCGGTCCTCTGCCAGCCTCAGTCTGCTTCGCCCCCGACGGAGGAGCTGAAGGAGCGTGTGTCAATGGAGCCAAGTGCGTTGCAGACTCGGCGGGATACAGGTTTGTGGACAATGTTTTTAATTAAGAATTTTAGTTGTGATTTGTTCTTTGATTTTTTTTAAGAAATAAGTTTTTTTTTCACTTACTGATTTGCTATTAACAATTTCGGCTATCACGATCTATATCATGATACAATCTCGTGAATCCCCTTTTCGATGTGAGTGCGCGTCTGACCGGTACCGCGGCGCCCGCTGTGAAGTGGACACTGATCCATGCGGCATGACCTATCCTCCGAAGAGGTTACACTTTCTTCTTTTTTGTTCATTTCATGATATTAACCAGATCAATTCACTCGCCATCTACAATAGCCTTGGTGAATGAGTAGGGTCTTTCCCCGAAGTATGGCCCCTGTCGAAAGTAAACTCGATCCTGCATGCTGGTTATGAGAAGCAAAGATAAACATCAAGAGTGAGAGAATAACGGATCAAATGTCTTTTTACAGCGTAAACGCTACGAATTGAACCGCACCTGTTTTGATGCGATATTTTGAGCTTTTGATCTGTCCCTTTCTCTATCTCTCTCTGTCTCTTCATTCTCTCTGTCTCTCTCAGTGTCTTCTCTCTCAGTATCTTTCCTCTCTCTCTCTCTCTCTCTCTCTCTCTCTCTTTCTCTATCTGTCTCTGTCTCTTCTCTCTTCTTGCTTGACCCTCTGCTTTCAGTTGCCCTATCGGAGAGTGCATCCCCTTCGACGCCGACTACACCTGCAAGTGCCCCCAGGGATTCACTGGCAAGCACTGCGACGGAAGGGACAGCAACATTAGTCAGTCTACAACTCATTCCATTTTGAGAGAGAGAGAGTGAAAAGGTTGCCTCATTATGGTGCTTTTTTGCATCCTATGCCTCATCCCTGGCCTAAACTCTCCCTGACGGTTAGCAAAGTCACCACTTTGAACCAGTAATAACTGGTTGAGTACACCGATTCAACTTTTGCTAGTTTCCGCCCCTTCTCCTGGTTCTGCTTCTCTTCCCTCGTCTTGTCATGGTTGAATGATGAGATGAGCTATCACTGAATCGCAGCCTTTGTGCATCGCTCTTTGAGTAATTGATGACGGACGATGAGTGGTGATGTAAACGAGAAAGGGGATCAAGGAGAGAGACGGTTAGAGAAGGAGAAAAGGACGAGAGAGAGAGAGAGGGATGTAGATAGAGAGAGAGAGAGCTGACATCTTGAAAAGTGAGGGTTGTAAAAGTGGAGTGACCAACGAGTGAAAGCTTCTTGCAAAAGAGTGATCAGAAACAGAAGGAAGCGGATGGAGGCAAACGGCTCAGGGGCCATGATCATTACGCCAGAACAGAAAAGAAGGGAGATTTGGAGGTGGCTAATAGCAGGAGAGAGAACACGAGAGATAGAGAGAGAGAGAGAGAAAGAAAGAGAGAGAGAGAGAGAGAGAGAGAGAGAGAGAGAGACGAAGAGTGATGGGTACTCTAAAAGTGAACAGAGCAGCGGCTTGTCTCTCAGCGTATGGCGTAATTCGTCTAAACCTTGTCGGACACTCTCTGATGAATCTTTGCGCGTTCCTTTCGCTCTCTCTTCCCTCTCTTCCTCTTTCTCTTAACCCTCTCTCCCTGTTCCATCTGGTTCTACCATTTCTTATGCCGTCTCTCACGTTCTGCCACAAACTTATTGTCCGCCTGTCAACAGCAGTGAGTGAGGGTGCACCAGGTGGATGAAGACGAGATTCGACTGATTTATCTGTCACTCTCTCTCTCTCTATATATATATATTTCTTTCTTTCTCTCTTACTCTCTTTCTCCCTCTCTTACTCTCTCTCTCTTTCTCTCTCTCTATCTCTCTCTCTCTATCTCTCTCTATCTCTCTCTCTTATCTCTCTCTCTCTATCTCTCTCTCTCTCTCCATTCATCTTTCTAATCACTTTTCAATCTTCTCATCGCTTTGTTCTATATTTTCTGCACTTTTTTATACTAACTATTTTCCCTATCATTATTTATTATCAGCATTATCTTGTCCACTATCTTTTCTGCTGATCTCTTGCAATCTCAGCTCTCCCTCTTTCTTCTGGGATAACCCCTTCTTCCTTCTGCCCGCCCCTCAGGCTCCCATCCAGACTCTCTTCCCATCTCCTGACCACCTCCACTGACCATGCCCTCTCCCCACGATCTTACACGCAATCGCATCGAGCTTTTGCGTCAGTTTTGAAAACTAGAAAAGAATGGCGGGAGTACATGGAATTTCTTAATTTAATATTTTAATCATGATTTACGATCAATATGTAAGATTGTATAATAAAGATGAAGTTGCAGACTGGTCAATGGAACGAACGATCTGCGACCGCGAGCCTGCGATCTGCGGTGTCCAGGGAAAGTGTGTCTACCTCGTCACCGACCAGCACAACATTGGCTCCAACTACATCTGTACGAATTATTTGTATTATTTAAACTATTTAGCACTGTATCTTGATCAGTGTTTTCTTATAGCGCTTGTCATTTATTTTCCTTGTCTAATCTCCCTCCCTCTCTTTCTCTCTCTCTCTGTCTCGCTCTTTCTCTCTTTCTCTCTCTTTCTCTCTCTTTCTCTCTCGGGTAGAGTTTCATTATACGTTAAGCTGCGTTGTCGCTCTCTCTCTATCACTCTCTCTATCTCTCTCTCTCTCTCTCTCTCTCTCTCTCTCTCTCTCTCTTTTAAAGCCCCCTTTTGCTGTTTTCTTCTCTCAATCTCTCCAAACGGGTTCAGATATTGTTTCGGTGGGCTTTTTGTAAGAGAAAGTGGGCGGCGAGCTCAGCTTATTGTCTCATCCACTCGTGGCCAGAGTGGAGGAGACCGACAGGGCAAACAGTCTACATGTGAAGAGAGAATAGAGAAAGAGAGGGGAAAGATAATGTGAGAGAAAATGTGGTGGTAAGACAGGGGAGAGAGGAAAGAAGTGAAAGATTGCGGGAGAGGGATCACAGAGAGAAAGAGAAAGAGGACAGAAGGAGGGCAGGCGGAAGAGAGAAAAGAGCCGTTTGGAAAAATAGAACTGGAGATGAAAACAGATGGGTTGAGAGATTGTAGCGGAAGTTAGATTAAAGGATGGTTCGTGGAAGAGAAGGAGAGGAAAATCGCGGTTTTTTTTAATGCATTGCGCTCATTTTCCCTGAGATCTTGCGATTAATCTTCTGTATGACAGATTATAAGTATCTTCTGATTACACTGTTGTTTACAGGCAACTGCTCGGGCACCTACAAGAACATCAGCTGTGATGATGGTGAGTAAATAGAGAAATCAGATGTACCATGATTTGTGAAGATGAATTTATTGTTTTATATTTTGCACGAAGTTGTCGAAGTAAGGTGAGTAATTCATAGTGATGACAGACAGATTTGCACCCATTCTCAACAGCTGTTTAGTGTGCTGCTGGGTACTGATTGCAAATATGTCTTTCATGCCGTGAGGAATGTAGACGTAGTGTTTATATGAGAGACAGTGCTATCTAAGAACTGTTAAAAGAGAACGATTTCGCAGAGGGTGCCGTTGCGTCGTTCCTCGCCAGCTACGGCCGCGAGATTTTAGTGGGTATTCTCACTCTCTTCGTCCTCTCCATCATCGTCGCTCTCGTGTACTTCTTCTGTCGATGGCGAAACGAACGGTTTGTGAAATTGTCATATCTGCATCATTTCATTGTTCCTTACAAATTAGTTATTGAAATAACTTTTTAGTGATGACCTTTCTTAATATTTATTTGATAAATGACGTCGTTTTTGAGTGGCTGTCACGGATGTTTACTTAATCCTTTTGTTGTCAGAGACGACAAAGTGGCCTACGGTGACCACGTCTACTCCCCGCACGGACTCAATCCCAATCTCCTCGCAGCCAACGCCACTTCCACAACGACCAGTTCGCTCCTGCAGCAGCATCACCATCCTGCACCGCCCCTCCCACCCAGGACTTTCCGGAACGGGCGACCAACCATAGAGGTGAGTGGAGGACTCTCTCTCTCTCTCTCTCTCTCTCTCTCTCTCGCTTTCTCTCTCTCTCTCTCTCTCTCTCGCTTTCTCTCTCTCTCTCTCTCTCTCTCGCTTTCTCTCTCTCTCTCTCTCTCTCTCTCTCTCTGTTCATCTGTCTCTCTCACCTCTTCGCTCTCTCTCTCTCTCTCTCTCTCTCGGGTTATTTCCCATGAACTGAATCCGTCAGGTGCGTCCATACGCAGCGGAGGAGCGTCTGAGCAGCAGCCGCGGTGACTCCGGCTCCCCTTCCCTGGCTGGATCCTTCTCTAAGCGTGGTTCCATGACTGGCGCAGGCTACCGTGGCTCCTTCGTTGCCGCCAACCACAGCACATCCTGCGCGGATTACGAGGCGGTACTGTAACCTTTTCTTTTCTTTTCGTAGTATCTCTAATTCATATTTACATTGAAACGTATTCTGTTGCAGTCCTGCGGCGACTCGTCTGCCAGACGCGACCTGGAGGCTCTCCGCCGCATTGGCCTTCCCCTTCCCGACGACGGCCCTCCTCTCCATCCACGACGCGCGCGCGGTCGCGATGCGGTCAGCGGCGCCAGTGGCCGCCACCACAGAACCAATGGGGACGCGCTGACCGAGGAACGTCTTCCTCTTGGAGACAGCTGGCCTCCGTCTGGTGCCAGGGACCCCATCGACCGGGTGAGTAACTTAATTGGATCACTGTTTCACATTGGAATCAGGAGATGTTATGAAGAGTACAAGTATGACTTTCAGATCTCTCGCGTCATCGAGCAGGAACAAGAGAGGAGAAAGCTGCGCGCGGGAGGCGCCGGCCAGAAGGGCGCGGGCGGCCGAGTCTGGGCAGGAGAGACCATCCTGTCGCCAGTGCAGAACGACGACGACTACATGACCATGAGACCGAGGCAGCCTGCTGGGTCTTCTGCCTCATCTGCCGAGTCTCAGAAGAAGCCACTGCTCGAGGGGGAGGAAGACGACGAGGATGACAATGGTGAGGGGAGAGAGGAGAGGAGACAAAGGGAGAGAGAGAGACGTGTGCAGAGAGAGAGAGAGAGAGAAGGTGAGCAGGAGTAAGAATAAGGAAGAGAGAAGAATGTCCTCGCAGGCTGCCACGAAGGCCCTCTCAGCGAGCCCCCTCCCGTCCCTCCTCCTCACAAGGCTCCGAACGCGGTGGCCGATGATGACTACGGTCAATCTATTTTCTCTTTTCTCTCGCTTATTTCATTGTATGATGGTAAAAGAAGGATTCGCTATGGAATGACTAAATGTATTCTCCTTCAGACTCGACGAGTGCGTGGCAATCCCGTCTCTACGACGACCCCGTCGAGTCATCCATCTATCGATCCGATGACACTTCAGCTGTCATCAACGACATCGATGCGACCGATGACGAAGAGTCGGCCCCGCCCCTCGCGAGTGCCTCGTCCTAACACGGCTCACGGGCATACTGTAGAAAGCTGCACCTTTGAGCTTTCCCACTGTAAAATAACATGACACTTGCACCAAAGCGAACTCTACGGTTAGATGCATCACTCGTGTCCACATACCTCAGTGAGTGTTGCCAATATCAACATTCTATCGTTCTTTTTCCTGTGAGTAATTGTTGATGTTGTTATTTTCCTCTTGAAAACCGCTCGGTTATGCTGTTTATTCTTAATGTATTTTGAAATTCATAATTTAGACTAATTCCTTCACTCACGCCAACTCAACGAATCTTTGTCTTATGAAACCTTCAGTTGTCAGAACTTTCTCCCTAGGAACCTCAAGAATGCGGAAAAAAGCAGCGCGTGAGACAATAATTGCCGTGGTCTCCATTGTTCGGGTATCTCATAGACCGCCCTTCACCTATGGAACAATTTGTTTAATTTGAGTTCTTTGAGAACGTTACCTTGCTACTTTCAATGATCGCGCTCAACTGCCGCATTATCTTTCAACGAACGATGATCTATTCTTTAAAATTTTGTTCGCATTATTTCTTTAAGTGGTTTCTTCATTGTAGCTTACATCTATTCTTCGTGCTTTAATTAGATAATTTTAAACCGAGTACTGTTTTTACGCTTTTTTTATCTGCGCTCTTGCGCTTTGTAAAATACATAGATCGAATTGTTGACCGGGTTCGCTCTCTTCAGCGCATTCTTGCTCTCTTTTCTCTACTTTCTTAATCTGACTGCCCCTCTTTCTCTTTTACCAACCTCTTGTCAAAGTTGCCTTAGACTGTTTTGTTGGAGATTCGAGCTCAGCTTAATAAATTTACATGAAATACTGTATTTCTAACACCAAGAAAGAGTTTGCATTGAAAAGTTGTTTAAAAATATTCTTTGCCCAGCTGTAATTGCGAATTGGACGGCTATTCATTATACAATGATTTATGCTCAAGAAAGAGAGGGAGCGAAGTGAGAGGAGCAAGAAGAGGAAGTGGATCAGGGGAGAGCTGTCTCCTTGGTGCCAAGGAACTGGCTGAATCTGCTGGTGAGAGAGCGGACTTGGCGTGCGAGAAGCCCGGTGGCTGGCTGCTGGGCGGGCGCCTTCTCCTCCTCTCTCGAGCCTCCATCGGATGACTTGGTCGAGAGACTCTGCCCCGACTCTTCCATCTCACTGCTGTATTTCGATTCGGCTGAGCTCATGGCCGGAGCCTCCATTTCCTGCTTTCTCATCTAGAATTCTCTTTTTTTTATCACTTCTGTTAGCCGTTCCATATCTAGAAGAAAAAACCCCACGTATATATCTAGAAGAAAAAACCCCACGTATTCCTCGTCAGCTTCGCGCTGCGCGTCCTGGAGCTTCTTCGCGACGAACTCGTGACGGCCACCGGCCTCCCAGTCGAAGGGATCCTCCTCGTGGATGCAGCACCGAGTGCAGATCTCGAGAGAGGGTGAGAGAGTGAAGGTGACAACAGAGAGAGAGAGAGAGAGAGAGAGAGAGAGGGGCAGAGATGCAGAGGGGTTGAGGAGATAAAGCAAGAGGAGTGTGGTTGTAGATAATGCAAGCTCACTCGCCGCAGCCAACGCAGAATGAGGTTGTAGTTCGGCTTGGACTCGTACTTCAGCGACTTGATGTGGTCGTAGACGAAGAGAAGCTCCTGCGGACACTTCTCCAGGACATCAGAGCCCAGCTGTTTCTGATACAGGAAAGGTGTGAGAGAGCAGAGGGAGAAGAAGCAGAGAGAGAACAGGGAATGAGAAAGTGGTGAGAGAGCAGGGAAAACAACAATGCCAACGCATACTGCAGCACCTTAATGGTCTGCATCTTCTTCTCTGAGCATTCGCTCCACGGCAGATTCGCCTATAAATGAAGAATGATGAGAGAATGGAGACTTGAAAAGGAGGGAAGAGAGCGAAAGAAAGAGAGAGCGTTGAGAGGGGAGAGCAGCAGAATGCGTGAGACTCTAACAGTGATCATCTCGATGAGCATGTAGAGCCACGCGTAGAGGTCGTCTCTCCTCGCCTGCTCTCTCCTCTTGTGCACGTGCGGGCTGCAGTAGCGGGTGGTACCAACGAAGGAAGCGTGGGCTCTGCAAGGACAGAGAGAATTAGAGAGAGAGAGAGAGAGAGAGAGAGAGAGAGAGAGAGACTCAATGAGAGCAGAATGAGACCTCGGCTGTCTGATGCGCACTTGGCCCTTGCTGTTGACGTCCACGAAGCGGCGCGCGAAGCCAAAGTCGATGAGAGTGACGACGCGAGAAGGCGAGATACCGAAGTTGCCCGCCTTCACGTCGCGATGGAGGAAGCCGATCGAGTGGAGGTCGCGGAGTGCCTGAGGGAGGGAGGAAGAGAGAAGTGGAGAGAGTGGGAGAGAGAGACGGAGAAAGAGAGAAAGGTAGGAGATAGAGAGGGAGAGACAAGGGGATGAAGACGCAGCAGAGAGGGAGAGAGCGGGAGACCGACCTGGAGACACTGGATGCCAACGCGAATGGACGTTGAACGGGTGAAGCGCTGCTGAGGGCAAGCACGGCGCAATCTGAAATGGAAAGATATCGAGGGAGAGAGAGAGAGCTCGGGAGAGAGAGAGAGCGATAGGAGAGAGAGAGAAAGAGAGAGAGAGAGAGAGAGAGAGAGAGAGAGAGAGAGCGTTGACTTGTTGAGTGGGTAGGCGAGGAGACTCATGATCATGACGTTGATCTTGGCGTTTTTCTCGTTGCTGGTTGCGATGAGATGGAGGCGGCACGCGTGCTTCGAGAACTGCATTCGACGCAGCACGATACCCTGTTTTTAAAACCAATAATCACTCGAAATGATGAATTTGTTCAAACATCTTTTCTTCATTATTTATAAAAGCAGTTTTTCAAATGTAATTAATTGTCTCTTCATTAATATGTCTTAATGTTCAGTTTTTTCTCCATAGTTCTCCTTAGTCTCCTCCCTCCTCGCCTCGATGCCAAGCGTGCCGCTGTTCTTCCGATTGATGATCTCGACCTTGGCCGCCAGTCTCTGGCTGTCCTTCGCCACTTCATACACTGCGCCGTAGCCGCCGCTGCCCACGAAGCGCATGATCTCAAAGAGTTTTAGATTTTTATTTATTTATTTCATTTGTATTCATTTTTAAACAGCTTTTCCACGCAATTAAATGTGGAGAAGGACGTACATCGTATCCAAGAAGAGTTCTGCCGACTTGCAGAGTCGGCAAGTCGACGGAAGAAGCCGTAGAGCTGGGCATCTCTTCCTTCGTTTCTTCTCTCTTCCGAGAGCCTCAGCCAACCGACCGACTACGGTGAATGCAGTATAGATCAGTGACACAGTCATTCTGATCGCTTCATCCTCAACTCTGGATCTCCCTCTCCATTAATCAGTGCCCTTTTAGAGAGTGTTTGCACTAATGAACGACGTCGTAAGCATTTGCATTTCACGATTTTTTTCTTCTTTAAAGTTCGCATTACTACGATTAGATTGGTGATATTTCACGAAAAATTCTGGAATGTTCTAAACGGTTCCTCAAAAGTTCTTTCTTAAATTCTTTCTGGAAGAATTTTTGAAGTAGTGCTTTGAACGTCCTCTGGCTGTCTGTCAGATTGATTGCATGAACAGTTGAAGTGCTGGCATTTCTAAGGAAGCAGAAGAGATCGAATACGGCAGCTTTTCGTAACCAAAGGATCATTGCGAAATGAAGACTCACGAAATACATAATATAAATATCATTTATAACCCACTGTCAAATTTCACCCATTGATTTTGCTGTTTTTCCAATGTTATTGCATACTCGTCGTATTTACATATTTCCATTTTTACGACGATTGGTTGTCTCATTTTTGTGTCTCTTTCAAGCAGTTCTGCTGAAAATTGAGCTTTATCTGCGTAGGGGCGGGGCTTATCTTGGTACCCGATTCATGCCACTTTCATGCTCTCAGTGTTCCTCGTCTCATCCACCTTCGACATCATCTCAGAGTGGAGATTCAGCCATGAATAACAAACCTGGACAATGAGGGTCAGAGAAAGAGGGAGAGAGCGGGAGGAACCTTCTGGAACTCGGGGACGGTCTTCGCATGCTCGAGAAGCGCCTTCTTTGCCGATGGACCGAGACCGACGCGGATGACCGTGCGGGAGAGGGCGTGCGAACTGCAGGAGAGAGAAAGAGAGAGAGAAAGAGAGAGAGAGAGAGAGAAAGAGAGCGAGAAAATAGAGAGAGAGGGAAAAAAGAGAGAAAGAGAGAGAGGGAGAAAGAGGGAAGAGAGAGAGGGAGAAAGAAGGAAAGAGATAAAGAGCGAGAGGAAGAGAGAGAGAGAGAGAGAGAGAGAGAGAGAAATAGAGAGAGAGGGAGAAAGCATGAAAGATAGAAAGGGAGAGAGAGAGAGAGAGAGAGAGAGAGAGAGAAAGAGAGAAGGAGAGAAAAAGAGAGGGAGAAAGAATGAAAGATAGAAATTGAGAGAGAGAGAGAGAAAGACAGAGAGGATTGGGAAAGAGAGAAATGATAGTGGTCACCTCGAGATGATTTTCTCTCCAAGCGGCCCGATCTTGAAGATGACGAAGAGAACCGTGAAGATGACGAAGAGAACCGTGGCTGAGTTGATGAGCAAGAGAGCCGCCGTGGCCAGCACCGACCAGGAAGCAACCACCCACACGGACTACGGTGGACATTACTCTTCAGGGTATTACTCTTCCAGCACTCTTTCTCTATCGGGATAAGTTAAGTGGAGATAAGCGGAAAGTAGCGAATGAGCGAGATAATGGAGAAAGAGCTAGAGCGAGAGAGCGCGATACAGAGAAAACGGAGGTTGTATTTCTTCGTTCTGTACACTTTATTTGATAATTTCGAGGAGACAAAATGAGATAGAAGCAGAAAAATAACATCGTCGCAGGCCATCTTGCGTCTGGAGGAGGGCGAGAGTGGAGAGAAGAGAAGACCGTTCGCGGCGAACGATTTGAAGTGTAATGACGAGGCAATCATCATTTTTTTTCCTTTATTTGCATTTCTATTTATTTCACTTAATCAATTTTCAATTTTTTTAAATTACTGTAATGGTGATTGATTTATCAAGTTCGAACGTTTTAAAATTTCGTAGTTCTCTGTTTACAAATATCTTGGATGATTGCCAAGTGTTCAAGGTTTCGCATCACAAATATTCTCTCTCCCTGAAAGGACTCGAGAGATGGAGACTGGGTTAGTCTTTTACTTTGTTCCATTTCGTTCTTTCTTTAGTCATTCTCCTAAACAATTAGATCATAAAATAAGTTTGAGCGTTGTTTTAGTCGTCTTAAATTCGGGATGGAGCGGTTTTCTTGCAGGAATCTGCGCAATGAAGACTTCCGTAAGCTGCTCACTCAGAAACGAACGGCGAAGACGGAGACTTCGGCGCCAGAGAAGGAGAAGGCTAGTCTATTTTTTCATAAATCGTCGGGATTTAAAGACGAAAAAGACAAAGGAAAACGATGAAAAAGAAAACATAAAAGGAAGGCGGAGAGTTCGGCGCCTTCTTCTGCAATCTTTAATTTGTTTATGTTCCGGGAACAAAAAAGCGAAAATAAGTCGTCAAGTGATGTCGAAGTGCCTTAATACAACCCATTGCGAACTTCGTTTCCGTTCATCATTTTTGTCATTGTATTTTTTTTCAGCAGGCGGTAGCCTCGACTTCCTTCACACACAAACAAGCACACAAGAACAACTTGAAGAAGAAGGGAGGCCACGGGCACAAGAAGAAGGCTCGCTTTATTAATACTTTTTTTCACTTTTCTATGATATACTATTTTTGAACACCCTCGTATCGTCCAATCCTATATGTTAAATGCGCTAATTTGGTAACAAAAACCTTGGAAACATCATTCGAATTCAGTTTTTTTTTTGATTCCCTATCATTCATTTCGAGCCCTTTATTCCCTGTATTAGAATGAGTCAAATGTCGTTGACTTTTTCTCTGTTCCTTTAGGAAAAGCCGAAAACGGAAGAGGAAGACGAAGAGGACAACGACGCGCGACTCAAGGAGATTCTTAAGAACTATCGGGATCGCGCAGAGGAGCGACGACGCAAAGGAGATGTTGGAATCTTTTCCTCGCTATTCTATTTGTGCCGCTTTTATTTAATGTAATTTTTTGGCCTGTGTCTTTAAATGCATGCTTTTTTTCTCTCCAGCGTTTTCTTCGATTAATAATATTTATTCTAAAAATGATAGCGTTAAAAGTTCTCTTACTTTTAGTTCTACGATGATAAAAAGTTCTTTTTAATAACTACATTTTGGTTCTCTCCGTTTTAGAGTCTTTTTAAACGTATCCAAGTAAGAATTGGCTAGATAATGTTCCAATCTTCGGGACATATTTCTTATATCGGTGTTCTTTTGATCAACACTATCATTGTGACATATCTTATTGCATTAAAGAGGAAGAGTTAGCTTTAGTCGGTATACTGTCTTGATATGCGTATTAAACGTGGATGTCCTTGAGGAGCCCGACCAAGATCCGCAGCTGGCCGCCGCGTACCGCGCCGTGCCGGGCGACCGCCGCGCAGCTCACGACGCGCACGAGTTCAGGAAGCAAGTCATCGAGGTCAGCTACAGTTGGCTAACTATCAAGAACCAAACAAATTATATATTGTCTTTACTTAAAAAAAATGTTTTCTGACAAGTTTTTAACTATGTTTCCCTTGAATATAGTAACTTTCTCATACAGGAGTCGAAATATCTCGGAGGAGACATGGAACACACTCATTTGGTCAAGGGACTCGACTACTCGCTTCTTCACAAAGTACAGTTATCTTTGTCCGTTCAGCTTCAGCTGATTGCCTTATGGCTTTTTGTTAATATAAAGTGTTGTCTTCACTTATATTTTCATGTGGGGCTTTGTCGTTCCTTTGCTGAATATTGCTATAGAATTGTCGTTGTGTTTGTATCACTTGAAAAGATTGACAATGACTGGTGTCTTTGTCCAGGTTCGAAGTGAGATAACCAAGCAAGAAGGAAAAGCTGCGGCAGATGGGGAGGATGACGAACTGGAACTCGCACTCAAGGTTCAGCTTTCATTCCGTATATAAAAAAGCTTTTTATTCTGTCAAAAATAGGAATATCATGAATTGCCACGGGGAATCTAATTCCCCGGCTGCCATGCCATTTTCAGGAAAAGAGTTATAAAAGTTTAAAAAATTTTGTTCAAATGGAATTGGTTACTGTTTTGGGCAGTTTAGGCTACAAGCTGAAGTGATTCAGATTGAAAAGCATAATCTTTTACAGAGTGGCTCGCGAGCACGCGAGAGTGAAGTGGAAAAGCCGTCCGATAACATCATGGTCCGCAATATCAACCGTATACTCTTTAAGGTATCATTCTTTTCCATTGTTTTTAGTATTGGCTTGTTTTACCTCAATATTTCTGCTGGTCAATTCAATTCTGTTTTGTTTGCAGAATGATATTCCGCAGAGGAACGAGCTTTTCGGCAAGGGCCGCATGGCCTACGTCGTGGAGATGGAAGAGGAGACTGCGGAGGTGCCCACGACGCTGCTCAGGTTTTCTTTCCTTTATTTATTTGTTTCCTTGTTTTAAATGAGGGTGTTTATTTAGCTTAATGTATTTCTATAACAATATGTCTTTGCCTATCAAATATGAAGAGTGTATGAACCTTTTCATCTGCTTTCAGATCGGTTCACGACTGTCCGATCACGGAGTCGAATGCGAACGTAAACGCGAACAATATGCTCATCCAGAAGCTGGAGCAGGTTTGTTTTTGCTTTCTCTTTATTTCATTCCTTTGCTTGGCTTTTTTCCCAACGTCCATTTGGTTTTGGTGCCAATAATATCTTGTCCAATTCACAGGTGCTTTCTTATCTACGCAAAGATGACAAGAAGAAGAAGGGCAAGAATGACCTCGGCTTATCGGAACCTGTGAGTTTCTTTAAACATATTTTAGATCAGCCTATAGCTAGGAAGTTTTGTTTTAGATATTTTATTTGCTGTTTTAGTGTAAGCTGATTAGTCAGTGGAATTGTTTAAGACGAGATACCTTTCCTTCTTGGGCTACGGTTTCTGTGATTCGTTGCAGGAGCGCGCGAGACTAGCAAACGACTCCATCTACGGGGACATTGGCGAGTACGTGCCAAAGAGGGAAGAGAGAAGAGATCGGAGAGAGCGAGAGAAGGAGAGAGACAGAGAGCGCGACAAGGACGGAGTACCGAGAAGGGGAGAGTACTTCGAATCCAGACGGGTACGTATTCGGTCGGCTTTCTTGTTCGATGAAATCTTAATTTTATATAAGGGGCTTAAAATAATAAATGCTGCTTTGTTTTGCCAGTCTATCAGTTGGTGTTTGGTTTTATTAAATGAGGGCTTAGGGAAACATTGACGTGGTTTTTTTTACATGCATTAATTTGTCTCGGTGCAAAACACAGATGTAGAAAGATTGAAAGGTGTTCCTTTCTTTTAAGAGTAATGGTAAGGCGTTAAATGTCACGAATAGCTTATTGGCTACGGTAGTTTTTGGCTGGCTCTGCAGGGGCCGGAGTTGGCTAGATGGCGCAGTAGTGTTTGAAAAGTATTTTTCTAGCTCCTTTAAGAAAACATTTAAAAGATTATTTTGCAGGAAGACCGCGACCGAGAGAAAGAGCGCGAAAGACGACGAAAGGAAGAAGAGGAAGAGAGAAAGGAGAGAGAGAAGAAGGAGAAGGAGCTGCGGCTGGCGGAAAAACTCGCGAAGAGGAAGAGGGAGACCGAGGGGTCAGTCTCATGTTATTCTTGATCATATAACGGCTGCCTTATTTTATAATTGACACCGAAAATTATGAATATGTATTTGTGTTCGTTCGAAGGATTATAATCAATAAATAATTTAATAGTTATACCAGAAATGTATTTATTGAATTCATAATAGATGAGTGGTCTTTAGATACGATGAGTGTTATCCCGGCGGAATGGCAGAGTTGGCGGGAGGATGGGACAGCGACGAAGAGGAGGACGAGAAGGGAAAGAAGAAGCACGCCTGGGATGAGGACGGAGGAGGAGGAGGAGGAGCAGAGGCTGGCAAGTACAGCAAGGTCAGGGCAATTCCATCCCTTCATCTACTGGAAACCTGTGTTTGGCTATAGAGGTGAAGAGTAGAATGCAGGGGTTGCTTGCGCAGAAGAGAAGTAGAATGCCTGCTGTTGCGCACGAGTTAAAATTTAAAACGCCTCTTTGAAGTATGTTATATAATCAAATCAATCAATCAATATAGATTCACGGTTAACTTCAAATTTCTTAAACATTGAGAGAGATTTTAGAGCGGAATTTCCCATTTCCCAGCTACCGTTAATTATGGACGCGGTAAGGGTAATATATTATGTCGACGTGACTGCTGATTGCATACGTGAGGATTAAAACAATTTTTTGCTACATGGTTGGCCGCTGCCACGGAGGGTACCCCCTTCCGGTTTGAGAGAATTTTGGTGCGTCGAACTGCAAATTTCTTATGTTTTCCACAATCGTATTGTGTGTCACAAACGGAACGGAACGTCAAAATCCTTAGCGAAGGTGAAATTGCTGGCAAATTGCCAGTTGCCTGAATTTTCAAATTAATGCGACGGTGAAATTGCTGGCAAATTGCCAGTTACCTGAATTTTCAAATTAATGACCACATATTACGGTAACTTTTGGAGGGAGTTTAAATCACTTCGATCGATGCATTTTGGAGGCGAGCTGTATGCTATGCCTGGCCGCGACGCATGAAACGGGCGCAACGCGGAAAAATACCGTATTTGGTGTGCTCTCAAACCGGAAGAATTTGTATGACCCGTACCCTCCGTGCCGCTGCACTTTGTTTTCACTGCAATAATAGATGGAGGCAATTCATTCGTGCTAGCAACAGAAGGCGCGTGTGGTTTACTTCCCGTGTTCCTTCTCTCGGAAGAGAGATTCTCTCCTTTCCCTCTCTGCGTCTCTCGCCCTTCAAGAACTCTCTCGCCCTCTCTGAGCCATGTGCTCGAACAATCTATGGGCCTACCACTTGGTCCGTCAGCTCTCATCGGAGAAGACTGCGGAGAATGACGAAAGCGACGATGAGAATCAGAAGAAGGATGGTGCGAATGTTGTCTGGATGGGATCCGAATAGTATCTCTGAAGAGGGGAGTCCCATCGATGGGGTGGGTAGTTGTGAATGGGTACCATTTTATGGTTAATATTAGTGTGTTTAAAATTAAAAGTTTTAAAGAAAATAATTTGGTGCTATCTTAGTTGGGAGGGGCATAATTTTTCGGTTCCTTGATAATTCTTCCAATGATAATTCTTCCAATGATAATTCTTCCAATTTTAGAATGATAATTCTTCCAATGATAATTCTTCCAATGATAGTTCTTCTAATGAGAATTCTTCCAATGATAATTCTTCTAATGATATTTCTTCCATTTTTTTTTGGAAACGGTGATAATTCTTCCAAATTTTTTTGCATATACACTTCTGCTTGAAGAGGCAGAGAAAATGATCAGACTCAAACTTGCGACTAATTTTATGATTCATAACAAGCATTCAAGATTGCAATTCATACAAAGTGTGTAAAGTACGTATGTATGTATATTAATGTGAAAGTACGTATGTATGTATATTAATGTGCAAGGCACTAATGAGTTATTAGAATTCTAGTGATAAATTACGAAGCAGCAATAATCACAAGTGGAACCGAATAATTAATGCGTTTAGCACTTCGTTTGCTTATGTTATTTAGAATGAAAGAGACTTCGTTCAGTGAAAGGACAGAAAGAGTGGGAGAGAGAGAGTTATGTAGATGACGGCTCGACTGAATTTTTTGCAATGCTGTCGAGGAAGTCGGGAAGTGAAAGGGTGTCATAGTTCCCGACAATGGCGCGCAGGCGGTCGTTCAGTTTGGAGTACTTCTTCTTGCTGAACTGGTTGGGAGGGGAACCCAGTTTGAGACGCGCAATGCGGCCCTCAGTCAGTGCCTGCTCGTCCAGAAGATGCCCCAGGAATTTGTAGACCTATAAATGCATATAAATGGCCATTAATAGAGACGGTTTCCGAAATAAACGAACCGACGGGTGCTTCACATGTCTCGAGAACGCGCTGTGCCAGCCCTCCAAGTGGTTGTTGGTGCGGGGGATGCCATCCTTCGTGAGCTGATGGACGTTCCACATCTCAACCTGAAACAGGGGATCCGCGCACCTTCCATTCCTCAATTTATCGCCGACCCAGGTGTTCTTGAAGTAGTTGTTGAAGGAGGAGATGGCCGCGGTATTCGCAGGGCAAGCCTCTAGAGTGTCGACGCAATACGAGAAGGCGCTGTCGATGTCGCCCTCCGGCACGAAAGGGAGTGCCATGAAGTTGCGAAGAGCTTCATAGATGTCGCCCCCAGCCTATAATTAAATAATTAGACGCAGCCTTAGTCTTAGATTAGGCTTATGACCTTATAATCCTTGCTAAGTCCGACTTCACCGATCTTGCGCCAGATGGCTTGTGCGAAGTGGAAATGGCAGCCATGCACGACGGCATTCGGGAAGACACTCCGAGCAGCATTCTCCTCTCCCTTTTCTCCCCCCAAGTCCATGATGACGAACCGGGGGTTCAGGCCTGGAATACGTATGTATAATGTAGAATACTGTATTGGATATAACGAACCCGGGCAGAGGGAGAGCAGGTGACTCCTGAAATTATATATTTAGAAAACCTTCTCATCTATCAATTAATATGCACAAACCCGTATCGAGGGAGAGGAAATTCGATCCCTTTGCCGTTGTCGTCAAGGTCGGCGGGAAGTCAATTCCGGCCAAACTCTTAACAGAAAAATTATTTTATTTTATTTTATTTTATTGTGATTGACCTTTGGAGATGGCAGCGGTGCATTGACTCGTCTTCGAGCGTGTGCCATTGCTTGCGCGAGATTGCTGTTACTTGGAAGATGCGCATGTGCGGCATTTGAAGCAGCGTGAGTCGCTTTCGCGATTATCTTCCGGTTCGGTGCTTGGCTCGTCTTAGCTTCCTCGAAGAGCGTCGACTTGATGATCTTCGCTTCCTTTCTGCCGGGGACAACGACGCACGAGTGCTTCTTGAGAACGTGGATATCTTGCAAGCTGTCGCCCTTGAGAATGACGCGCCCCAGACAAGCGAGTTCCTTCTGGCGCTCGCACCGATAAGCCGTTCCAGTTGCCCCCTTGTATGCCTAAAAGAAACATTTAAACTACTTTCAAACTAGTGAGCCAAATGAACCTTGTAGTAGAGATGGCTCTGCCAGGACAACATCATTTTTCCTTTCTCCGTGGGCACGAATTTTGCCGGCGATGAAGGAGGAGAAGGAGAAGAAGAAGAGGAGGTTGGCGTTGGAGAAGGAGGAGAAGAGGATGTGGAAGAGGAGGATTGGGGAGGCGTATTGCCTGGGGCCCTGAAGAGGGCCGTTGGGTTCTGGGAAGTTTTGTTGGAGGTTGAGATGGGAGATGAGATGTTGTACTTCCGTGAGAATGAGTCTGCAGGAAGTACAACTGACCCTTCGATCGGCCACTTTGGGGAGCAGCACAAACCCTCTCATTTCTTTTCACCCTCTCGATTTATCATATTCCATGTGAAATATGCTACTTTTTTTCTTTTCGTCTCCAATAATTAACCTTATTTTCTACTGTCATAAATTCACACTTCATTTTACCTACACTAGTGCATGCCACTTGCCTTGGCCTTAAACCCTCTCTTTTCTTACTACTCTCTCGATTTTACATATTCCATGTGACATTGGCTTCCTTTTTTCTTTTTGTCTCCAAATAATTAACGTTCTTTTTTACTGGCATAATTTCACACTTCATTTTGCATATGCAGGTGCATTTCACTTGTTCTGACCTTGTATGTTCTGATCATTTTTTCTGACTCTTCAAGCAGAAGTGTATATGCAAAAAAAATATTTGGAAGAATTATCACCGTTTCCAAAAAAAAGTGGAAGAAATATCATTGGAAGAATTATCATTGGAAGAATTATCATTGGAAGAACTATCATTGGAAGAATTATCATTGGAAGAATTATCATTCTGAAATTGGAAGAATTATCATTGGAAGAATTATCATTGGAAGAATTATCAGGACACCTAATTTTTCAAAGTTTCTAAACAACCTACTATTGCTTATTTTGCCAGTTTTCGTCATATTAAGCTGTAAATGGCCATTTATACTCGAATTCGAGGCAGTCCAAAGCAGATTTGCATTCCGCGTGCAAAGTTATCCAAGTTAGCATTGATTTCGGCTCCGTGGAAATAAAGAAAATCAGTTCAAAATAAATAAGGAAAAATTATGCCCCTCCCGACTAGGATAGCACCAATAATTTATCTTGAAAAGACGATACAATAATTGCAGTCTTCGCGCGAGACGGCGGTCAAGGCGGCTTACCAATTCGGAGTGAAGAAGGTGAGGAGACTCTTTTATTTGTCTTTTTTTTTTAAATTAAATAGATATATACACTGACATGAAAGGGTTAACTAAAATAAACATGTTATTATGAACAAGTTTTAAGGTTGGGGCTGTTAAGATAAGAAATGTTTCCAGGCGGACGGCCGGCTAACGGGACGAAAGAATCAGGAAAAGAAGCTCGACCGGGAGCTGGGCCAGATCAACAAGATGATCGAAAAGCGAAAAAGTGATGGACCGTCAGTTACCAATTCTATTTAAAGGAGGTATCCGGGGAATAATTAACCTGAGTTTTGTTTTATGTGGATAAGTTTAGCTTGGCGTAAAACATGTATCCAGAAAGTTTTAGCGAAATTCTTTCATTACATTCTGTGCACTAGTAACGTGAAAACCGGCGGGTAGAGAATTAGCTACGGTAGGTCTGAGTCGCCCTCCTGTTTCACATGCTCTCTCGACCGAGCGACAGGCAACTTTACGAGCGCGCGCATTTAAACTCGTTCTCTAGCGCTGCTGTATAATGATTCGCCGGATAATTCCTTTAAGAGAAATTAATAATCGCGGCGTGTCCCCTTTGATTGGCCGCCTAACTTCAGCAGAGACTGAACGCATCAAATGTCTAGGTCTTTTCTGGCAATAAGATATAATAATAAGTAAATAAAACATCATATTAAGCAGCTCAAATGTTCCATTCCAGGGACGCTAAGCGTGTGCGATACTAGCGAGAAGCTAGCAGCCCTCCTCGTCCCTCGTATCTATTCCGTCTCTTCTCTACCTTCTCTCTACTTCGCTCACTTTCCCTCCTCTTTATTTCTCCCTCCATATGAAGGGCTGAATTTATATTGTCTGAATTTTCACAGGCAAAGCCACATATTGTACACTGTTTTATGAGAGATAACATAAAATTCTTCTTTTATTATGTTTATGTACGCTAGAAATTTTCGAGCTCGTGGGGGCACAGAGTGGGGAACTAAAATTATGACCCCGTTGCAGCAAGTCCTACAAAGAGTGCCAAAATGATATACACAATTGTGAATCCGTGCTCCAGAGCAAAATGGATTAAGACAGAGCCAAATTGGACGATCGAGTACGAAAGAAGAGTGACCAACTTCTGGAACGAGTAGATCGTGGACTTCGTAGATGGAAAGTCATGAAGAGATGGGGGGATGTGTCATAATTTTGCAAGCAATGCCATATATTATAACATTAACATTGCTCTGTAATGGACCGTTATTTCCTTTATTATCTTTATGTATGTAAAAGGAAATCGGGATTGCTTGAGGAACGACAGTTGGAATTTAAGAGAATGAATCTATAGTGAGAATAGAAGGTTTAAGGGAAGTAACAGGAGGCGGGCATCCATTCACCCCCTAAGTACGAACTTTTCTCTGAAATGGGTACACCGCCAGGAAACCACTCCCAGTGCCGTATGAGACGAAAATGTTGTGGACGCCGACGGCTCCATCACGGCCAACCTAATACATTCCCTCCTTTCCAGTGTCCCCTCCTTTTGAATAAAATTGTATTCAACACGGTAAAACAGGCATGGACAAAAATGGTTTTGTAAAAGTGACGGGAAAGACATGTCAATGAATGGCAGATCGTATTTGAATCATTTTATTATTACAAAATTCGATATAGTAACAATGAAAATAACAAAAAAAATTAACAAAACCCAACCTTCACCTTTCTTGAGATCAACAAATATCACTACAAGATAGAAGAATCAAAGGATAGCAGCACTCGCGGTGATTACTCGAATGGAGGCGGGGTGGTAGTACTTCGATGTGACGTTTCGGAACAGCACCGTCTGCCTACCGTATCCTTCGCCCTTCGTGGCAGGACGAAACTTGCTGAGGGCCGCCGCTGGCACGAAGGCAACACAGCGGCCGCGTGCTGCCGAGAAGCAGAAGTCGCCGCGGACAACGCGTCCAATCACTGTTCTGAGAAAAGGAAGGAAATGAATCAATTACTTCGCTATTTTCAAAATGGTAAGAAGGATATACTCACTCCCTCTCTCTCTTCTTATCAAAATGTATCCATGACTGAAAAACCGTCTGAAAGTAGCAAACTGACCGGTTGGAGCTCTCTCGATAAGAGATCGCACTACGCTCTTTGTGTTCTCTCTCTGCATTCGCGGCTCGCTTCGCTGCCTCGACCTGAACAGCGCCATCAACCGATTAATTGCTGGAATTAAGGCGAGCTAAGGAACTGAGTTATATCTTACCAATCAAATAGGAAACAAAGTTAAGATAATATGTTGGAATGAATAAAAAAAGACCTTTCGTCTTTTGGCGCGAATCTTCTTCTTCCGATTGAGATGGCGCTTTTCCACTCTAAACCAGACTGGCTTTCCACAGTTTTCCAAAATTCCTTATTCATGGCTGCCCCGTCTTCGCTCGTTTATGCAAATATAAATCATTCTTCCCCCACTTATTACGTCTTTGCAGGCAAAAACAATGACACGGCTAGGAATCCATTGGAGCGTAGTGTAGTCATCATTAAGCACACCCATGTCTCTTAATTTCAATTCCCAGTAGTGCTTCCCAATCTAATCGAATTGTCCCTATCTTAAGACAAGATACAAAAAGTTTTTGTTTCGAGGTGTTGATACATACAATTGAACAAATTGAGCAAACAGCCATCGTTTAAGCTATTTTTGAGTATTTTTAATAAATAAAAATAAAAAGTACCTGCTCGTAGTATTGGAAGGGAAAAGATCAGTGAGTGAGATGTTCTTTTCGCGGCAAGACGCATCCAAATCAACATAGTCACGCCACATTTCACTCACTCGTTCGCCTTTCGATAGACCTAAAAAGGGAGTAAGATGTGTTGAGAGAGAAGAGCGAAATTATGAGAAACAGATTGACAGTAAGAAAATTCAAGAGAGATAGAGATAAGGGATATGGGTATAATTATTATATCAATGCTAAGCTATCACTAGACTGGCCATTCGCAACGTCTCCGTCCACTTCCTCTTCTTCTTCACAACTCTCCTCTCCGTCCTCTCCTCTCTTTGGCTGGAAGATCTTAACTGCTTTTCTCTGTCGAATCGCTGCGAGATCTGCGGGTTTCGGTAGGCAGATCAGAGCGAATCTTAAAAATGAATAATGATGTCATTATCGAAAGACAAATATGAAAGGTTAATGCTTGGAGCATTTCTTTAAAGATTTCAAAAAACAAAATAAATCAACCTCTTTGGGCGTCCCCTTCCTGTACAGCGAAGAGATACGGGCACAAGAGCGCCTGGCTCGTTGAGGATACCTAGAAGAGAGAAAAAAGGAGATGGAACGTAGAGAAAAGGCAAGGTCCGAACCGGACAACTTTTTGAGACCGGAAAAATTTAATTTTTGGCTTAAGTACCCTTTATTTTCGAAAAATTTAAATTTTTGGCTCACTCACCCCCAGAGGCCAAACCCATCCACCTTTGTTTGAACATCGGACCACCCTTTTTTCCCAGAGAGCGTACCTTGCGGCGGTTCTCTCCCTCTTCCCTTCAGCCACCCATCCAATTCCATCAGTGTTCGACGATCTCGCACGATAAATACAGGCGGTATCTTCAATTCTATTTCTTTATATTATTTTTTGTTTGCATAATCCTGTTTGATCAAGAATTCCACGAAGAAACAAAGTAGTTGATTCGAGAATCCAAGAGCTCTTTGAAGGCAAAGAACATCTTAATCTACGAAATGTACACGAATCTACTCTTTGTGTTTAATAAAGATCCTAACCACGGTGTCCTTCGCTGAAGACCACTCCACCGCAAGTTGTGGCCAGGCAAACGAATGCGGATGCAGCACTGAGAGATGCTTCCAGTAAGAAGGACGGCGGTTCCAGGGACGACGGCGGTGCTTCTCCTGAGGGGAAAGGAGTATGTACTGTAGGAGAAAACCATTTATCAGCTCCTGGCAGGCTTGAAAAAGAACTGTCGACTTGACAGACCCATCCTCATTTTAGGTCGCAGAGGATTGGTGCAGAACACTACAATGATTCCCCCCCCTCCCCCTCCACATTTTGGGTAAAAATGCATTCATGACAACTTTGAGTCCACCTTATAAGGAAAACAGACAATAGGAAACAATAGCTTATAAAACGTTTCAATATTTTTTTAAATAAAAATGAAATTAAAAAATAGAAAGAAACCTCTCTTAATCGCTCTTCCTCTTTCTCTTCCTCCCTTCCGACATCCGCGTCAGCAGCATCGAACGGAAACATTGGACGATTCGCCTGCGAATATCCATTTCCCTCTTTTCTCTCACAATTTCTCTCCTTTTATTTCTGTCTCATTCAATCCTCTCTCTCTCTCCCCCCTCTTGTTCTCTCTCTCTCTCACTCTCCACTCTCGTTCTCTCTCTCGCTCTCTTTCTCACTCACCACATTCGTTCTCTCTCTCTCTCTCACTCTCCACTTTCTCTCTCTAGTTATCTCTCTCTCTCACTTCCTCTTCCTCTCGTTCTCTCTCTCTTTCTCTATCTGTTCCCTTTCTCTTCTCTCCCACCTCAACATGAGCTGCCTGCTCATCCTTGAGTCCCGATGCCCGAACAGCTCTAAGTTGCAGTGCCACCCAGAGGTCTACGCCTGAACCCGGATTATGTGATGAGAGCTTGGGAACATATAACTACTAATTCAGAATCACTTGCCAAATCCAGCGGGAACGATGACGTCAGCCCCAGAGAGCGTGGGAGCGTCGTACGACGAATTGCGCATGACTATCAGGATCGGTATCTCAAACAGCTATTCTCACAAGACAACTCTAAGAAAGGATACAGTATCCCCGGCTGAAATTGAAGGCTGACGTGCTCCTCCTCTCCTCCATACCTTTGCTTCTGTGCTCTGGATCGGTGCGAGCTGCGTCCCTCTCCTCTTCGTCCACTCTGCCCCGGAGACGCGTGCCTCGAGTGCGTCGAGCCGTGCTTGGCGTGACCAGAAGAGAGGCAGCGGCGGCAGTCGAGGAATGTCATCCGGACTCCGCGCGGAAGGCGGCTTAAAACAATCTCATCTCTCAAGGACAATTAAGAATTAATTACACAATTTGTACAATTCACAAATCCCTCACTCAGTAGCCAAAAATGTAACAAAATCCATACTCTTTTCGGAGGCGCAACTGTAGGTCGATGTGGAGGCCGGCCACAACGAGGATCTTCGATGAGGAGAGACAGAACCGTGCCATCCACGATGTCGCCAGGCGTGTGCGTGCCATAAACACTGCTCCAGTTGGAGTGGTGATCTCTGGAGAGAAGAGAGAGAGAGAGAGAGAGAGAGCCAGAAAGAGAGAGAGAAAGAGAAAGAGAGAGAGAAATAGGGAGAGAGATAGAATACATGAAGGGGAAACAGAAAACAGATCTGTACACATTTGAGAGCAACGATTAACATGCACTGCTTGGCGCCCGATAATTGGTAATAAGTAGAAGATAAAAGAGTTGTCTCAGTCTGAACCTGAAGTGAGTGGCCATCTCGTGGTCGTCCTCCCCCTCCCCTTCCGCTCCCTTCTCCTTCACGAGACTCAGTGCATCTGCCAGCACGTGAAGGGAACGCGGGCCAACCAGGCGGAAGCGGACGAGCTGGTCACGCAAGTCAGCCAGCTCAACCACACAACCATCACTCTCGAATAGGCAAGAGATAGAGAGAGAGAGAGAGGGGGGGGAGGGAGAGAGGGAGGGAGAGAGGGAGGGAGAGAGGGAGGGAGAGAGGGAGGGAGAGAGGGAGGGAGAGAGGGAGGGAGGGAGAGAGAGGGAGGGAGAGAGGGAGGGAGAGAGGGAGGGAGAGAGGGAGGGGAGAGGGAGAGAGGGAGGGAGGAGAGAGAGGGAGGGAGAGAGGGAGGGAGAGAGGGAGGGAGAGAGGGAGGAGAGAGAGGGAGGGAGAGAGGGAGGGAGAGAGGGAGGAGAGAGAGGGAGGGAGAGAGGGAGGGAGAGAGGGAGGGAGAGAGGGAGGGAGAGAGGGAGGGAGAGAGGGAGGGAGAGAGGGAGGGAGAGAGGGAGGGAGAGAGGGAGGGAGAGAGGGAGGGAGGAGAGAGGGAGGGAGAGAGGGAGGGAGAGAGGGAGGGAGAGAGAGGGAGGAGAGAGAGGGAGGGACAGAGGGAGGAGACAGAGGGAGGAGAGGGAGGGGGAGGGAGGGAGAGGGAGGGAGAGAGGGAGGGGAGAGGGAGGGAGAGAGAGGGAGGGAGAGAGGGAGGAGAGAGAGGGAGGGAGAGAGGGAGGGAGAGAGGGAGGGAGAGAGGGAGGGAGAGAGGGAGGGAGAGGGAGGGAGGGAGAGAGGGAGGAGAGAGAGAGGAGAGAGAGGGAGGGAGGGAGGGAGGGAGAGAGGGAGGGAGAGAGGAGAGGAGAGAGGAGAGGAGAGAGAGAGGGAGAGAGAGAGGGAGAGAGGGAGAGAGAGAGAGGGAGAGAGAGAGAGGAGAGAGGGAGGGAGAGGGAGATATATATATATATATATATATATATACATAGAGAGAGAGAGAGAGAGAGAGAGAGAGAGAGAACTGAGACACGGCCGGATTACCGTCAGGAAGAATGTATTCAGTATATAGCACTAGCCGGATTACCGTCAGGAAGAATGTATTCAGTATATAGCATGTTGCTTGACTAATTGAATACATTCAAATGTTAATGAATATAAAATGATGCAATAAATAAAGCGATTAACCAGTCAGAGAGAACCTGAATATCCTCGTCTCCTTCGTATTCGTCAGTGAGAATCCGCTGCCTCGCCGCCCGCCAGTCGGAGATGCTCGTTGGCTCTTCCACCTTGGGATCAGGCTATATTCGTAAGTTGAAAAAATTCTATTTGTTTTGCTTCATGTTTGAATGGAAATGCCTCTCTCTATCTCTCTCTCTCTCCCTCCCTTTCTCTCTCTCTCTCTCCAACCTGTTTCCTGTGCTCCTCATCCTCTCCACTCTCTGCTCTCTTCAATCGCAGGCTGCAAGTCTCCTTGAGTACCTCGAGTACTCTCTGCCTGCTCGCTGGGTGCGTCCAAAGCGACAGTTGTGATCGACCACTGAAACATGAAATGACCGAACCGGAAGATAATCGCGAAAGCGACTCACGCTGCTTCAAATGCCGCACATGCGCATCTTCCAAGTAACAGCAATCTCGCGCAAGCAATGGCACACGCTCGAAGACGAGTCAATGCACCGCTGCCATCTCCAAAGGTCAATCACAATAAAATAAAATAAAATAAAATAATTTTTCTGTTAAGAGTTTGGCCGGAATTGACTTCCCGCCGACCTTGACGACAACGGCAAAGGGATCGAATTTCCTCTCCCTCGATACGGGTTTGTGCATATTAATTGATAGATGAGAAGGTTTTCTAAATATATAATTTCAGGAGTCACCTGCTCTCCCTCTGCCCGGGTTCGTTATATCCAATACAGTATTCTACATTATACATACGTATTCCAGGCCTGAACCCCCGGTTCGTCATCATGGACTTTGAAAAGGGAGAGGAGAATGCTGCTCGGAGTGTCTTCCCGAATGCCGTCGTGCATGGCTGCCATTTCCACTTCGCACAAGCCATCTGGCGCAAGATCGGTGAAGTCGGACTTAGCAAGGATTATAAGGTCATAAGCCTATGACACCCTTTCACTTCCCGACTTCCTCGACAGCATTGCAAAAAATTCAGTCGAGCCGTCATCTACATAACTCTCTCTCTCCCACTCTTTCTGTCCTTTCACTGAACGAAGTCTCTTTCATTCTAAATAACATAAGCAAACGAAGTGCTAAACGCATTAATTATTCGGTTCCACTTGTGATTATCGCTGCTTCGTAATTTATCATTAGAATTCTAATAACTCATTAGTGCCTTGCACATTAATATACATACATACGTACTTTCACATTAATATACATACATACGTACTTTACACACTTTGTATGAATTGCAATCTTGAATGCTTGTTATGAATCATAAAATTAGTCGCAAGTTTGAGTCTGATCATTTTCTCTGCCTCTTCAAGCAGAAGTGTATATGCAAAAAAATTTGGAAGAATTATCACCGTTTCCAAAAAAAAATGGAAGAAATATCATTAGAAGAATTATCATTGGAAGAATTCTCATTAGAAGAACTATCATTGGAAGAATTATCATTGGAAGAATTATCATTCTAAAATTGGAAGAATTATCATTGGAAGAATTATCAAGGAACCATGAATCCCTCCCATGCAATCGATCTACCTCTTCACCTCGATTGACCAGCAGAAGCGAGCTGGGGCGATGAAGCCGCGCGGGTACAAACCTGCAAAGAGAAACCATCTCAGAGACCCGTCACTTATGCAGTTAACTCAACATCGTAAATCGATGTTCTGTGATAATCATGTTCCTCAACGATTAACTTAAGCATACATATATTTGTCATCTATGGATTTGTTGTTTGAATTGCCTTCTTCTGCCTTCTGGTCAGGTCTACTGGCCTCTTTCGAACAGCAACTTTTGAAGGATATAAGAAAGGGGCCAATGTTGGACGGGAAAACAGCCCATGATGGCAATTAGAATCAAAGACGATAGAGAAGAGGCGGGAAGATGGGGAAGAAAAAAAATTAGCGGGGATATCTATCGGGAGGGAGAGCAAAAGCATTTAGAAAGATGAGAGACGAGGGACAATAGAGTTGATGAAAGAGAGAGAGAGAGAGAGAGAGAGAGAGAGAGAGAGTGAGTGAAAGAGAGATTGGGGTGGTAAATGTTGCAGCGTTGAGAAAGGCCGCGGTAGACGTGCCGCTGGCACAGGGATGACCTGCTTGAGCTTGCCTTGCTATATTTGTATCTTTCTCTCCGTCTCCATCGTCTCGCCCTCTTTCGGCACTTACTCTAGTAACACCTCATTTCGCCCGGTATGAATCTCCCATGATCGGCATCGGCATATTCTTCATTGAAAATGAAGCAGAGAGAGAGAGAGAGAGAGAGAGAGAGAGAGAGAGAGAGAGAGAGCCAGTTAGAGCGAGAGAGAGAGAGAGAGAGAGAGAGCGAGAGAGTGAGAGAGAAGGAGAAGGAGTGAGAGAGGAAGAGTGAGAGTAGAGAAATAACGAATCAGAGATTTCAAGAGCGAAAATGAGGGGTTAATATACCGCTCTCAGTCACAATTATCTTGGTTCCTCATTTTCACCTACTTCCGTTCAGTCCGTATGTAGTAATTAATTATGAAGGTCCAAACTCCTCCAACCGTCATTCATCTGCACGGCCTCCTAGCTCAACGTCTCCTGTATCGCTCCAACTTTCCCGCACTTTTTTACTGTTTAAAATGGCGCTATGTTAAAAATCCATTTTTAACATAGGGCCGTAACCATGTGGCACAGATATATCAGCCATCCCAACAACAAAAGCAATCCCATCTCTTCCTTCAGATCTCATGTCGGATATCTCTGATCTGATTGGAATGGATTTCGGAGGCAGTCCGGAGAGTGGGTTCTCCACAAGTTCTTCCATCTCCTCTGCTGGCACTTCCTTCGAGGACTTCTTCCCTGATTTCTCCTTCCCTGCATCTGCAGATAAATTAGATGTTCCTGGCTGTGAGGGAAGATTGTTTCCCTCGAGTCTCTCAGAAGAAGTGTTTTCTTTCCCTGAAGACCCGGAAGACACCGACTACAACTCCTTGTTCTTGTTCAACGTCGAAGCTTTGAATATCGACGACGGGGAGGAATCGACAACAGAGGTGGCCCCGTTTCTTGAATGGACAACAAACAACTTGGATGTTCCCCTACCCGACGATGTCGGAGAGCTGCGTTCCCGGCAGGAGATGCAGTCGAAACAAGACGTAGCATCTCATCAACATTCTGGTAAGAGATGTTAACAACAGAAAGAAGAAACAATATGTACAAGTCCTCAAAAGGGCCTAACAAAGAATAGATCCGTTTCCCGAAAATATACCTCTATATTCCAGGCGAAGCAAATGCAACCAGTAAATGCGCACCAACGGCAAGTGACTTTTGTAATACAAGTGAGTATTCAAAATTCTCTAGTTTTTGTGAGTTTTCACCGCTATAACGCTGAAATATACGATGAAATGCGCAAAACCAAAAAAATGTATGCTGGCACCATCATAATTATTTTAGATGTGAAAGGAGAATTAAAAGAGGATCACCCAAAGCCACGTATCACTCTCTCCTACCCTCCAAGGGAAAAGAGTAAGTTCGCACTACATATTTGCAAATTTTAGGTCTTAATCTCTATTTTCTGTGTCTCTCTATTACTCCAATCGCTGTTTTGCCCTATGTTTATCACCTTATCCAAACTCTTTCGTTCCTCTCTCTCTCTTGCTCTCTCTCTCTCCCTTGCTCTCTCTCTCTCTCTTTCTCTCCCTCTCTTCCAGACAGACGTCGCGTCAACACGTGGGTGCGCAAGCCTCGTCTGGTGCAGCCGAAGACGACGGATCAGCCCGCTCAGTGGGTGGCCGCAAGTGAAGTCAACAGTGACAACAACCCCAGCGAATTCAACCCACATCTCCATCTCCAGAAACTACAGGAGCAACAGCGCTACTGGCAACAGTATCAACGTCAGATGCACTTCGTCGCGGGACCAAGAATCCCTCAATCACACCCCGAGCAATCTAGGACCCCTCCCATTTCAATGACTCCTCAGCGCGAACAGCAACACTCAAAGGCGAGCATTAGTAGTGATAGAATAGACCATAATAGTGATCTCCTATTTTAAAGCATCTATGCTTACAAGAAATTCTTAACCGTAAAGGCTCCGTACAAGTCATGACACATTTTTTCACAGAATGGCTGTGCAACGGCAGTGGCCCCGAAACTACGGCCAGTCAGCACTCGTCAACCCACGGGGCAACAGGCCCGCTCTATCCCGTCCACAATGCGCCTCTCTAGCGCGCAGCCGCAACACTTCTCATCTGCCGCGTCGCGTATGCCAATTCGAGTTGTTTTGTTGCCTAAGCGCTCTGATGAATCGGATGTGTCTGCCGCATCCACTTCGCGTCCTGTGGCTACTAAGCCGCGGCCTTCTGCTTGCCGCTACCAGCCCTACTACACACATATCCCCTTATCAGAAGCGCGCGAAATACCTTCCGCACCAACCGCATCACGAGCAGCGCCGCGTCTGAGGGATCCACCTCCGCCAACAGTCGCACGGGTCTTGCCAGAGGCAATTCGTCGGCGTAAGCTTAACCCAACGGTACTCAGGCAGAGTCGCAGCTTCGTAACGACTGGACAGAATCAGCAGCCTGGGGGAACAACTATGGCATCTGTTCGTGTGGCTTCCTCTTATACCGCAACTTCAAACTCTGATCTCCGCACTTGTCGCGTTCTCCCACCACGTAATCCGTCCCAACCCCAACCACAGCGGCAGCCACTCCAACGTGACTATTACATGTACAATTAGGGTCATTTGCTCATGTTCGAATAATGATACCGGTCTTTGGAATGATTTTCGATTATAAGAATATAGAGAATTTAACTTGCGTTATTATATGGATATTGATTCTGCTCTTTCTAATGTTGTACGATAAGCGGCCTAAAATGAGAGATCGAACCTGGCTGATAAATGAGAGTTGTCAGCTCGAGAGTGCCGTCCAGTCCGGAACGGGCAGCGAAAGTGGAGCAGACGGTTGGAGGAGGGCAGAGCGGACGGAGACGGTTCAGTAAAATAGACTGCGAGGGTGCGGAGAGCTCAAAGAGAGGCTATCATCTCACCTACACACCATACTTGCTTTAAAACTGCTCACATTGGAAATATGCTTATCTAAATTAAATTTTAGTTACTAATACTGATAAATCTACCATCTCTACGATTAAGGCATAATTTCTCAGGTCATCAATGTATTCACTATGACATTTACAACTCTTCGAATAAAGCGAAACCAGAAAGCATGTGAGGTAGCTCTTGTCGCGAATGACGCATTGGCGGCGAGAACAGCGGTAGATGGGCCGGAAGTTACGCTGGAAACTGCGGTCCGGCATGCGATAGCCCCATCTGGGAGCTTTATTTTATAACACTTAAAGTGTGATCAATAGAAAAAGAGGTACACTGAAGAGTTGGACTCCTCGAAGAGTAATAAAGAACGCAGAATATATTATTCTAGCCGCCGACTAACTTGTTGACGATATGGAATCGCTTGGCATGCCACACGTGAGTCTCCAGCCATGTCTGGGCACGTTGCCGTCGGACATAGTTCTGGAATCGTTTGGCAGTGCATAATTTCCAAAACTATAGTTTACGGCCCACCCTTCCGCGTGTATTTTCTCCTCTCTCTTTTTAGCTGCCAACCAAATTCCCTGACTAACCAGAAGAAGATTCCTTGGTCGTCTCCTTGCGAATCTGCTCGGCGGCTTCTTTCGATGTTTCGAGATGATGAAAGGAGCCGCGAATGAGCGTAAACTAGAAAAAAAAACAAAGTCATTTTTGAGCTTTTTTTTTTAAATTTGTCCTCAGACATTCATATTAAAGTATAACTTCTTTTTTGATGCAGGACACGACAGATGATAATGAAAGAAAACAATTTTAAATAAATACAACATCCTGAATAGAATACGCTTGATTTGAGAAAGTAAACAGGAAATGAATGATAGAATGCTGACCGATGCGGCATTCTCTTGACGTTGTGTGACATGGCGCGTCGCCGCATGTGACGCGGCAGACGCTGCGCAGCTGTCCGCGGGCCACGCGTCACCTCCCCAGCCACCAGACGGGAGTTATCCACCAGCTGAAAAGATGAGAGATAGAGAGAGAGAGATAGAGAGAGAGAGATAGAGAGAGAGAGAGAGAGAGAGAGAGAAAGAGAGAGGAGAGAGATAGGAAAGATACCGAGACAAGTTGCTATAACCTGGAGAGGGAAATAACGACTGCGGGGTAGAGAGGAGAAGATTGAAAAGAAAGAAAGGAGATAGAAATGATAAATGATAAACATGGACAGGACAGATGATAAAGAAAGCCTATAATCCAGCACAGAGAAATAAAACGAACCGCAAGTAGATCCGAGATCTGCGCCGCCCGCCTCTCCACGTAGTCGGCGACGTTGATTGTGAGCTCGCGGCCATTCGAAGCGGCTGCGTTGCCTGCCATCCCTGAGGGGCAATTATTATCATTGTCCAGCATTCCCTTCAGTTCTGTACTTATCACTATCATCGTCTACCTCCGGAAAAGCTTATTCCGACCGAACTCCAATCAGTCACCGGTTGTAGGTAAGAAAAAAAAATGTCTTAGTCGATTATACCAAATATTCAGATATTTTCTCCCGGAACGCTTGCACCAAGTTTTCACGACGATCCATCTACTCATTATTACATTTTATCATTGTGGTCGTTTACAAAGTACAAATAACAAGAAGACCATGAAATACAAACAAAAGAGAATTCAGAGAAACATTTTATTGATATATAACTAATGACTTTACTAATCTGGCTAAAGTGAAAGCAATATAAACAAATTTATTTCTAACGAACTTCTCTGGTCAATTGCAAACGAGATCAGAGAAAACAACTGAATATCATATGTCTGCTATGATCTATAAAACACTTCAGAATGCTTTTTCTTCCTTAGCCTCGGTAAGCTTTCTAAGCTGAAGAGTTCGTCTCTCCTCGAAGAGCAGCGACTCCTACAACGAAGATATTTTGAATATGAGTGCTGAATGCCTTTTTCGAACTTGAAACAAGACCACTCTCACCTGTTCAAAGGGCTCATCAACAATATCTTGCACGAGCTTCTTCCTCAGTTCGATGTCATCGGAAAATTCCCCTCCAATCACTCGCTTCCCAGTAACGGGATCGATGATGTTACCTGCATTAGGATATTGCCACTGCGTTCTCTCTCTCTCTCTCGCCCTTTCTCTCCTCTCTCTCTCTCTCTCTCTCTCTCTCTTGTCTTTCTTTCTCGAGTATGTCTTCCCATATCTTTCAAACGGGAAACAAAGACTACATAGGAAAGAACGACGAAATACCGTATTTGAAGACGATTTTCTCAACAGTGTGGGATACCGTAGCAGTCGGCCTCTTCGACTCTTCAATGCCCCGCACCAAAACCGTATCGCCAAGACCTCCCTTAACCACATCAATCCGTAGGAAAGTCAAAATTAAAGAAATCGGAAAACTCTACGATATACAGGCCGAAAAGATTGAAGCTAATAACTATTAAATGCCCGAATATTAAGCTGACAATAGACTGCTGGTCGAGGGCCCAGTAGTCAAGCGGGCGAGCGAAGTACATCTTCAGATAGGAGTTGAACTCGTTCAGACTGCAGCGAACCTGGAAAGAAATTCGCAGGATAAGGCAAGAGGAGCAAAAAAAAAAGGGTTAACACTTGTTCAGAACTGCACAAACTTCGAGAGTGCTAGCTTAAGCCTTGTTGCAAACAATTCCTGTGTAAAATTATAATAGCGGGTGGATGAAGTAGTAAAAAAAATTCCGAAGACCTGGGCACAGGGAATCTTGTCAATGCCGATGGTGGTGAGCTTGACAATCCTTCCCAGCAAGAGACGAGTGCCGACTTCTGCCACGGGCTGAATGGAAGAGCGAGGCATAGCTGTCTGCAAATCATGGCTGATTACGGCACCAAGCAATCAAGAAGAATACTGTTAACAAGTAGTGAATATTCTATCTGTAGGTAGTTAAAACAACCCAATACACTCACGACTCGAGCTTCGATGGAGGTATTGGCAAAGATAAAGACATATATACTTTCATAACAGCACTGAACATGATTAAATTATTTATTCACAAAGTGAAGCCGCACACAGAAAATATGACAAAATCACAATAAAATTATAAACAGTTTTAAAATAAGAATAGTCATGAACAAGTAAAGTTTCTATGAAGAAATAGCACCGACTACTCCTCCGCTTGTCTTGTCCTCCTTTGTTCTGAGCTTGTCGAGTTTCTTGAGAAGGGCCGGGTCAGAAACAGCCATCTTCCAGTCGATCATTTTCAGATCTGACGAAATAGCGATCAGCTTCGCCCTGTTGTTCTCGAACTTTTCCTGTAAGAAGGATGGAAAATGCTTATTCATATTAAATTATCAGAAATACAATTATAATTATATTACCCGTTTAAAACGATACGAACCTTCTGCTCATTCAACTCAGCAGAATCTGAATCCTCTCCGGGCTGCGAGCACATTACAATGTAGTCCTCCGCGGAAATTCGCTTCTGATAAAACTCTTTCATTCATTAAGACACTCAATACCAAAAGGGAACTGAATCTAGAGCTATGCAAAGGGAACCTTCGGCATTTGCCGCTCGATTCGAACGCGGACTTCGACGAGTTTCCGAATGAGAAGTTGGCAGTGCTCCAGAACGATCTCTGGAGGTGCCAACGGACGGTCTGATGGTTTGCGATCTTAAGTTTATCTCTACTGTTAATAAATTAACAATAAGTAGAAGCGTTCACAAAATATAGTATAATTCAAAAATAGACCATTCAAATAGTTCAATTCACAAATAGAGTATGCTGCTAACCTGTTACGCTTCGAAGCGATTGAGACAATATCATCGTCCTGGAAATATTTGTATTCAATTTCACTCCAAAATAACTTTCAGCAATCCAATAAAACAACGAGATCTCTCTGGAGGTGCCAACGGACGGTCTGATGGTTTGCGATCTGAAGTTTATCTCTACTGTTAATAAATTAATAATAAGTAGAAGCGTTCACAAAATATAGTATAATTCAAAAATAGACCATTCAAATAGTTCAATTCACAAATAGAGTATGCTGCTAACCTGTTACGCTTCGAAGCGATTGAGATAGGAGTTGAACTCGTTCAGACTGCAGCGAACCTGGAGAGAAATTCGCAGGATAAGGCAAGAGGAGCAAAAAAGAAAAGGGTTAACACTTGTTCAGAACTGCACAAACTTCGAGAGTGCTAGCTTAAAGGAGCTTGAAAGTCGTTAACTCCTAACACGAAATGCCGACTCATTCAAGTACCGTAGTCGTGAGCCGCGCGTTCTTGGCAATTTGCCAAGATCCTTGTTTCGAAACCTTTTCTATTAAAACATGCGTTTGATTGAGCGATTTCAAATTGGCGGTTTGCGTCCGTTTGGTGTATCATGAATATGCCGGCATATATTTTACGGCCGAACGACGAAATTTCACGCTTTTCGGTCATTTTTACGGCCGAACGACGAAATTTCACGCTTTTCGGTCATGATATGCTCGTCAATCCTATTTGGCCGTAATTTGGCCGGGGGACTAATGTTAAATCTAAAGTTCTGTATAAATCACTAATATTTCCCTCATGATCAGGCGACTCTTTTCAGATGCAAATTACTCCTCTAACTTTTAGTTTAGTAAATTTAATTTTTGCTGATGCTTTCGCAAGCTCAATCCGGACATATTCACAGAATCATCCTTATAGCAAAAAAAATTGAGTTTTTGCCTCCTTTAAGCCTTGTTGCAAACAATTCCTGTGTAAAATTATAATAGCGGGTGGATGAAGTAGTAAAAAAAATTCCGAAGACCTGGGCACAGGGAATCTTGTCAATGCCGATGGTGGTGAGCTTGACAATCCTTCCCAGCAAGAGACGAGTGCCGACTTCTGCCACGGGCTGAATGGAAGAGCGAGGCATAGCTGTCTGCAAATCATGGCTGATTACGGCACCAAGCAATCAAGAAGAATACTGTTAACAAGTAGTGAATATTCTATCTGTAGGTAGTTAAAACAACCCAATACACTCACGACTCGAGCTTCGATGGAGGTATTGGCAAAGATAAAGACATATATACTTTCATAACAGCACTGAACATGATTAAATTATTTATTCACAAAGTGAAGCCGCACACAGAAAATATGACAAAATCACAATAAAATTATAAACAGTTTTAAAATAAGAATAGTCATGAACAAGTAAAGTTTCTATGAAGAAATAGCACCGACTACTCCTCCGCCTGTCTTGTCCTCCTTTGTTCTGAGCTTGTCGAGTTTCTTGAGAAGGGCCGGGTCAGAAACAGCCATCTTCCAGTCGATCATTTTCAGATCTGACGAAATAGCGATCAGTTTCGCCCTGTTGTTCTCGAACTTTTCCTGTAAGAAGGATGGAAAATGCTTATTCATATTAAATTATCAGAAATACAATTATAATTATTACCCGTTTAAAACGATACGAACCTTCTGCTCATTCAACTCAGCAGAATCTGAATCCTCTCCGGGCTGCGAGCACATTACAATGTAGTCCTCCGCGGAAATTCGCTTCTGATAAAACTCTTTCATTCATTAAGACACTCAATACCAAAAGGGAACTGAATCTAGAGCTATACAAAGGGAACCTTCGGCATTTGCCGCTCGATTCGAACGCGGACTTCGACGAGTTTCCGAATGAGAAGTTGGCAGTGCTCCAGAACGATCTCTGGAGGTGCCAACGGACGGTCTGATGGTTTGCGATCTTAAGTTTATCTCTACTGTTAATAAATTAATAATAAGTAGAAGCGTTCACAAAATATAGTATAATTCAAAAATAGACCATTCAAATAGTTCAATTCACAAATAGAGTATGCTGCTAACCTGTTACGCTTCGAAGCGATTGAGACAATATCATCGTCCTGGAAATATTTGTATTCAATTTCACTCCTAAATAACTTTCAGCAATCCAATAAAACAACGAGAAAAAAAAGCAAAATCTAAAATGAATATGAGGAATTCTATGAACCTGTACATCAGTTCAGCGACAAGTTCTCGACCAATAGCGCAGAGATCTCCGACATTGTATCTGCAAGCATTATTTGATATCATTTTCCAGTGAAGAAGTTGAATTATCAAGCTAAGCACCAAATCCGAGGTACTATACTCGATTGTTGATCGAATCTCAAGCGAAAGCACCCCTCGAGTAGGAAAACTCGTCTGAAGAATTGAGAGAAACAACGCGCCTTCCAAGATTGTTGATGATCTCTGCCGGATACGGTCCCTGGATGTGCTTGGCATGCGAAGTGTGGCTGCCGCTTGGCTGCAGTCGGAAAGGAGCTTGCTGCGGTGGGGGATGAGGCTGAGGTACAATTGAAAGTTCCTCTCTGACATACAAACGAAAAGAAATACAAAGAATACAACAAGGTAAAATAGATCAAGCCTTGCGTAATCAACTGAAGCAATTTCACACGGATGAGGAATAAAAGTGTAGGAAGAAATCTATTCAATAAAGACAGACTTCACTCACCATTGGCACGGTCGGTGCTTGATTGTGAGAAATAAGAGGCTGCTGCAAGAATACCGCTTTTTTATATCCAGAAATAAGATTGAAGCGCTAAAGTCCATAAATATTATGACACTAAAGTATATCTATGACCTGTGCATTGTAAGACGGGAGCGAAGAGGGAGGAGGGACAGCCTGAGGGGGAGCGGCGACGGGTTGACCATAGGCGCCGGCTGAGGGGAAGGCGGCGGTGCCCACTGGGTACGAGGTTGATGGTGATTGGTGATGCTGCTGGTGTTGGGCGTGCCTGGAATCAGCGAGGGATATCTCACTTTGATCCGTGGCTTCGCCATAATTTCGAAACATGAATAACAACACAACGAACGAACGGAAAGACGTCTACTTACGCCTTTGTTAAGAAAGCTAAAATAACTTATAGCGGCGAGAGAGAAGGAAGAATAGAACTTTCTCCTTGTAAAATTAACAATCTTTCAAAGCCTGCGTAAGATATCTAACAGCAGTTGCTGTTGCTGGAGTGCCATTTGCTGAGCAGCATAGTACTGGCCAACGGTCTGCAAACCTTAGAAGGATAGCTAAAATAGAGGTAAAAGTGTGACGTTCATTCCACGCTGGCTGGAGTACCATTAGAGAAATGTGTATGCTCGTTCCGCCTAAGCCGTTTTGTAGAAGTGCAACCAGCACTGTTTCGGGTATTTGTTTTTTCTTGTTTTGTTCACAGTGCTGGTATCCTATCCCTCTCTCATCCTCTCTTATTTATATATATGTCGTACAAATTGCTATATGTATGTATATTTCTATATATCTGTATGTATATTTCTCTACATCTCTCTCTATTATCTCTCGTTGTTTCTTTCTCTGATGCAGGCGTACACACTCTCTCTCTATCTCTACGCCGCTGGCCTTGATTAATTGCCTATGGCCGAGAGTACCCGGTCGCAGCCGATCGAATCTCTCATTTGACTATCAGCCACCAGGCATTAGAGGCACACAGAGTAAACAACAGAGAGCCACATTTTCTCTCTTTCTCTGTCTAACTTACTCTATCTCATATGTATCTTATATCTTTCTCGTCTCATTTACTCTCGCTGCTGCTGCTGCCTCCAACTAGGTCAAGATTGATGATATTAGGCTCAGTGCGCCTGTCAGATAAGACGGCGCACACAACATTTGCATTCCAGCCAGTCCAGCTGGCACAGAAAAAATCGTCAACAATCTCGGTCTAGCCATATCTTTCTCTCTTCCTTTCTTTCTTTCCTTCTTTCTTTCATTATTTCTCTCTCCATCTCAATATCTCTCATTAATAAGGCTTACCCAATATATTTCAATCAAAAGTTTCGCTTATTGTTATTCTTAATTTTCTCGTAAATGTATTTTCGTTATAGTATATCATGCATTTAGAAAGTAGCTAGTTATCTTTATATTTACTTCGTGCTGTCCAATGTCACGACCAAACTTCGTCTCGGCAAGGAAAACATCTTCGACTTAGCGCTCTCGCGCTGTACACCGGACGAAGAACAGTTATTACCATCATCAGACTTTCGTTCGCCAAAACATCGACAAAGGAGGCTCACTCGACGAACGAGCACGCGGGGCATTCGCCGCAAACGGCACCCCGTTTCACTTCATTGCCGAAGTCGACTACAACCTCCAGATTGGCAACGATCATCATGAAACAAATCGTCGAACACTTCCTCACATCCCCGATGCTAGCATCGCATGCTGGTATCGACCGCACTCTCGCATGCATCCGGCGCCGATACAACTGTGGAAGAAGCAGTCACTCTCTGCCTGAAGTGCAGAAAGAGAAAGACATTCTCCCACGAAGAGACGAAGGAGCCTCTTGGCACCTTCCCGGAGCCCAGTCTCCCCTTCGAGCGTCTCCACGTCGATATTCTGGGTCCCCTGCCCCAGACAATCGACGGCACCCGATACATCCTCTCCATGCGTGACGCGCTGACCAGGTTCGCCATCGCCGTCCCACTCAAGGACCAGCGCGCTACCTCCGTCGAACGCGCATTCATGGATGCAGTGATCGGCAAGCACGGAGCGCCCACCTCTCGCTCGTCATCTTCGCAATAAACCGTTCAATCGGTACATCACCATTCGAAGCACTCTTCGGCAGAACACCAAGGATTCCGGAGGATAATGGCAACGATCCCTGGAACTGCCAGTTCTTCATGGAGCCCTCGTACACAGACAAGCTCAAGGCAAACATGCAGAGCGTCTGGAAGCTGGTCAGAGAGAAGCTCAATGTAACCGAGCTAGAACAAGAGCGTCTCTATCAGCAGCAACACAATGTGGCGAAACGCCAGGTCATGACCGGTGATCGTGTCCTGGTGAAGCGGCAACCGCCAAAGAACAAGCTGGCGCCGAGACTTCACGGGCCCTTCGAAGTGCTCGACGTCCAAGGACCGCGAATCTCGATCCGAGGAGAAGACGGAAGGATCGAGTTTCACCACAAGAATAATGTGCGCACCTACGAGCCCAAGAAGAAGAACAAGAATCCAGAGTGCCTCCAAGAGAGCGAGAAGGAAAGCGAAGAAGAGCCAGAGGAAGCCGAACCGGAATATAATGCTTCGTCGAGCACTGCAAGAACACGAGCTCCGAAGACCAAGAAGTCGAGCACTCCACGCGAGATGCCGACAACGACAGACGGACATCCAGTCCGAAGATCGACGCGCCACAGGCAGCCGCCTGCGCGCTACAGACGTGACTAAGGCAGACGAAAGAGCCGAGCTGAGCAGAAAAAAAAAAAAAAACCTAACACCATCCAAACTGCTCGGCCGGTCTCTCATGTACATAAGCATATACTCCCCACACCATAACCGCATATTTAACCACAACATCAGTCACGGAGTTACCGAAACGCAAAGTCGCGTCGTTTCGACCGTCGACCAGGGGATCGACAAGCTTCCGAAAGGGGGCATGTTGAAACCCGCGCACCCACATACACTCTCTCGGCCGCATAACGGCCGCACACTCTCTCTCCCTCTCTACGCTCCGCCCCCTCGGGAGAGGGCGCGCCAGAGAGGGGCTCTGCACGACTGCAACGCGGCTGGTTCGAGCACCGACCGCAAGCCAGGAGGCATATTATCAGGTCGGTAATTACACATTGATAGATCTAGATGAGGAGTCAGGCTTTAGGCGGCCTGGCTTCTTACAAAGCGGCGTACTGGGAGCCTATGAACAAGGTGGGATAGCAGAATTAAAGAGATACCCTCCATTTCACGCAACCATCCTGATTTATTGGCCTCCCGGAGCCATACTCCACCCAGAGTTTGACGTACTAATTCTGTTTTACTCACACCCCCTTGCATTCTTGGGCCCCAAGCCCCTTTTTTTCTACATTGTAGACAGTGGCATTTATTCACTGTGACGCATACCTAAAAAGGGTTTGGCTATTAGCATTTCGCAAAATCAAAACCGCGATAAATGTGACACAACTCTAACTGGTTAAGTAATATCGACAAGACATCCGTTTGTACCAAGAATATACTGATTCCCCACCATAGCGAGCCAACCTTGGTAGTAGACCTGAGATGGCTGGTGATAGCCGGCAGGGGGAGGCCCGCCAGCCTGTGGTTGTCCGGGTGGACCCGGTTGCTGCGGAGGTGGCTGCCCGCTCATCCTCACGCTAAAACAATGAACTCCAGAGCTCCCGCTATCATCCAGCATCAAATATTGTACAATTTAGTAGGTCAAGCTCTTATAACCTCATTGTCTCGTTAACTTTGATGCGACATAAACGCAATAAAAGACACATGAAATGGAATGAAAAGTACAGTTTATCAATATAACTTCATAAACGAATGCGGTCATGGTGAATACAAAATACTCGCCAATTGGCTTAACGGCTGTGAAATTGAATGGAGATCCAACTGATATGTTTTGAATAATATGGAATCATAGCGTTCAAAGATACAAACTTAAAACGGAATGGAAGCTACCCAAGGAAGGCCACTTTAAAGAAAAAAAATATGAGCATCATACATCCCTTATAACTGCAGAATAATCTTGTAGTTTATTGAAAAATTGAAATGTATACCGGACAAAATAAAAATGAAGAGGAAGCATAACGGATGGAAGAATAATAAGAAGAATTAGAGAGGTGGCGCCTTCCTGCCGATGGCTTGTCGAGCATAGACAAATGCTGAGACGAGTCCAGCCGTCTGTATCTTATCCGAGCAGCCCACCGACAGACGCAATTCCACTTCGGCCAGGGCTGCCACGAGTTGGCACGTCACCTGGGTCAGCATTTTTCGTTACTTGCCATTTAGAACAATTAGCTTCCCCTTTCAATTCCGAATATCTACTAAATACAGTCATCTTAATGCACACGGGGCCAAAAAGGTTTCACGAAGATGTTAGAATTTGAGAGAAAACGCACTTCAGCAGGCACTTGCATCTCATAGACCAGTTCATGTAGCCTGCTGACAATATCGGCAAGTGCGTAACCTTGAACCAGGAACTCGCTTTCGATTCCTGAAATCAAATCATTCCTCAATTTGAAAATATGGCTCCAGTTGACAAGCTCAACCTGTATTAGCGGACATGTTCTTAAGATGACTACATTCTACTCACTTCTACAACAATTGGAAAAGTCGTCGTTGAGCAGAATCTGGAGAAGTTGCTTCATCTGCTTCGGCGTTGCTTGGCCGACGCATTTGTAGACGGCACTCGCGTCCACTCGGTCGAACGCCATCGAGGCAGCCTCAACAAACACACAATGTTTATTCTATTATTTCTGCATACATAATTCAACGATTCTGGGTAATGGTAAGAAGATGAAAAATGATATGAAATGACCTGAAGAACATTAAGGATGCGTCTCATGTCTCCTCCGGAGAGTTCTTGCAAAGCAGCCTTGCCATCCGGGGTCAGATTGACATTCTCAGCTTCAGCTACCATATCGATACGAGGAGCAACCTACATGAAATCAAGCTGATTGTGATGAAAGGCATTACATAGAATCCCGGCCTTGAAGTACTGAGATGGCCATGAAGATTGTGTTAACGGGGAATTAAAGTGTGTTCAACCATATCGTTCCCCATCAGTTTGTTTGAGAACAGACTTGGAGTATTGCGCACATTCAGTTAATTATAGTGTACTTAGTAATATTAACTGTAGTCATAACGCATATGTAAACATAAACAAGACGGACAAGGTCAGGATTGAGGGGAGCAAATCGGAATCGAGTGCAGCGCGACTGAATGGCTGGAATGATGTTCGAGAGGTAGTTGCAGATGATGCAGAAGCGTACGTTCTCCGTGTACTTCTCGATGATTCTCAACATCGATCGATGTAAATAATCCATATTTGAGAACAAACAAGGTTCTTTTTCAGAATTATGGAGCAGAAGAATGAGGGCATTAGGGGGGACCTCCTGAGAGCATTCTGGGCATCTTTAGTCATGGCATCCGCCTCGTCCAAGATAATCAGCTTAACATTGGTGCGGCTTGCATTAGGGCCATCAGAGGGCCTCGTGAAGCCGTGGAGGCCCTTGGTCTGTGCGAAAGTGACTATCTCGTCACGCACCACGCCAATCCCACGGTCATCCGATGCATTCAACTCCAGCACCTGAGAACAGCTATTTCATATCATTCCAGTGTTTGGGTTCACTGTCACAATAAAATGCACAAGTGCTTGAAAATATCTCGGTTAAATTCGTTTTGAAAGCGATCATAACAGACGAGAATAGAAGAAGCAGAAACCATTGATGCGCGCTGCTTATCCGTATAAAGTTGACGAGCCATGGCCAGAATGGATGTCGTCTTGCCAGTTCCCGGGGGGCCGTAGAAGAGAAGATGGGGAAGTCTATTAGTCTCGATCCATTTCGTTACTACAATACAAACAATCAAAACCACAATCCACATTCTTTCCTTATTCGAGCCGTTTGCTTCAGAGTTATAAGTTGTCTTCAGAGAGATCATAAATATCTTGCAAAAGCGTACACACCGTTTCTACATTGCGGAATCAACCTTTAAAAAGTAGAGAAAAAACGAACGAGTTCGAACGATTTCTACGTGTGAGCATACTTCGGAGAGGGCGGTCGGCCGATACTTCTCGACCCACGGAAGGCGCGAGGCGTTGCTCACGCTGTCCACCTCCATCTTGGCGACAGAAACTTATCTGCAAAGCTGCCTGACTGCATACCAAAGCCTAAAGCGCTAACCAAAAGTACTATAGAAATCTTGAAATTCAAACTATCTGCAGCACGAATTTTAAGTGCGCGTAAATTATGTCTACATTTAACGGATTGTTCGTATATAATTCAAATCGCGGAATCAGAAATTACAAGATCCGCGAATTTTTCGCGCGAATGTTTTCCTTTAAAATCATTTGATATATTCCTGTTTTCTTTTGTATGCTAAGAATCTTTTTTTTAGAAGAGTTTTTCTGCCGGATGCTCTAGAGAAGGAGCTATCAGCAGGATGCACGTCAAGGAGGCCAGTTTTCTATTTCTAACTCAGTTCAATGTACCGGAATTCTTGGAAGAATAGTTATAATATTCAGGTGTCTATCACGGGCTTTCGAAGCTATCGAGAGACGACTACGATTGACACCTTCTCGCCCGGCCATAACGTCGTTGTCGGCCGCAACGGCTCGGGGAAGTCCAACTTCTTCTTCGGTTCGTTTCCTTTCCCTTTTGGTTTGTGTATTCGTTATGATTGAATTGGTTGTAATCGCTTAATCTCTCTCGTCAGCCATACAATTCGTGCTAAGCGAGGAATTCGCTCATCTCAAGGCGGAGCAGCGGCTTGGAATTCTCCACGAAGGAACTGGGCCTCGCACACAAAATGCACGAGTTGAGATAGTCTTCGACAACTCTGATCGACGCATTGTTGCGGTAAGCCTTTTTAACATTTCCGATTTTCATTTCATTTTATTTAAAGATACTCTGCGTTCAATTTTTATCGCTCAAAAATACAATTGTTTTTGTTAGCTGCAGTGAGAACATTGTTTGTTCTGTCTTGATCCTGTTATATTATCTATTCTTTAGCACGACGCGGCAGAGGTGCGAGTGGCTCGCCACGTCTCGGCTAAGAAGGAAGTCTATCACATTGACGGGAGAATCGTCACACGAACTGATGTCAGTTTTCGCTGTGTTGGCAACCTTTGTATTGACTGATATCAGTAGTTGTGTGATGTATGAAGACCACGCTCCATTAAAGGTGATGAACCTGATGGAATCGGCGGGCTTCTCCCGCTCCAATCCGTATTACATCGTCAAGCAAGGAAAGATAAACGAGCTCGCAACTGCGCCCGATCCACACCGCCTCAAGCTGCTCAGAGAGGTTTGAAAAGCGCGAAGCTAATTCGCGTATTCCATGCCTCCGCTACTTGTATTTCTTCTGAGTTTAGATTGCTGGAACTCGCGTTTACGATGAGAAGAAGGAGGAAAGCATGAAGATTCTGCGAGAGACTCGTCAGTTCTCAAATTAGATCATTTGGGGGACGCGTATTTATCAGAAACTGAAATGAATAACGCGAGTTTAGTTTATTTCAAATTTTTCTAATTTATTCTGGAGATAGTAAGATGAATTTGGTATTTGTGCGACTTGTTTAGAGACGAAGAAGCAGAAGATTGAGGATCTGCTACAGTACATCGACGGTCGTCTCAAGACTCTCGAAGAAGAGAAGGAGGACCTCAAGGAGTACCAGAAGTGGGACAAGATGAAGAGGTTGGTTCTATTCTCCAATTCAGAATTGATTGAAAATGATGAACCAATGTTCGAATGATTAACCTACTTATCTATTTCTACAGATCACTCGAGTATACAATCTACGACAATGAGATAAAGGACGCTCGATCCAAGCTGGATAAGCTGGCCGAGCAGCGGGAGGAGATGAATATCCGCCAGAATCGGGTATTCTCTTGATCTCATTGTTAATTCTTATATTGCAAGTTCAGAGGAGTTTCATAATTAATTTAAGTCTGAAGCTGAGTAAGAATTGGATAATAAGACAGCTTTCCTTCCAGGTTGCAAGTCAGCTGATGGATGCCCAGAATCGAGGAATGAAAGCAACAGCCGAGCAGCGGAAGTTGGAAGCCAAATTCAAGGGGATGAAGGACGAGAAGGCATGCCATCCATGCTTATTAATATCATCGTAACAATGAGAATGTGGATGATATCTCATCTATAAAACATTCCTTTTTTGTGTTCACATTATTGTTTAATGCGTAATATTGGTAATATTTTCTTTTGTTGTAAGGAAGCGCTTCAAGCAGAAGAGAACGAGCGTGTGCAGCAGAAGACGAAACTGGAACTCAGGATTAAGGATCTTCAGGTTTGCTTTCTTTCTTTTTTGATAATTCCATGAAAGGAGAATGTTCAAACATTAACTTCACAATCTGTAGGAAGACGTGGATCGAGAGCGAAGTGGTCGAAACAATGCTGAAGACAACCTCACTCAACTCAAGACGGAGATTCAAGCCAAGCAGGAACAGCTTGAGCAGCTCAAGCCTAAGTTTCAGGTATATCTCTGCTCTTCTAGCTGAACATTTCTTTCTTTTGAATTATTGATAGATAATGAACGCCTGTAGTTTAAAATGTGTGATGATGGCATGTCGAACTATGAACATGATATCCGTATGCGGAACGCGGGATCTAGCTGATTCCATAAGATGCTGTAAAAATGAGCTGGATGTGGTGGATTTCCAGGAATTGTTGGAGCAAGAAGGAAAGTTGGCGACTGATCTGCGAATTGCTGAAGAGAAGTGCCGCAATCTCTTTGCGAAACAGGGTCACAAGTCGGTATTCTAATTCTTCACAGTTTTTCCGCGACTGGTTTGATTTTATGAGTAGATACCGTACGCTTGGTGCTTGCTTTTCTTGATGTGCTGTCAGCATTTAAACAATATTTACAGAAAGGAGAAGAAAAAAAGTTTATATTTCACTACATTTATTTTACTTTGATGATTTGCTTTCAATGAAGAGTTGTCGATCTTTTGTTTGGTGTTGAATTAAAAAGAATATTAAATGAAGAAGAAAGCTGTTCAGGAACCAGTTCAAGACAGTGGAAGAGCGAGATGCGTATTTGCGAAAGGAGCTGCGGCATCTGGAGAGGCAGATCGCAGAGGCGATGGAGCAGGAGGCAGACATCGAGAGAAGCCGCGAGGAAGACGAGAAAGAACTCGACGCGGTCACTGCTGATGTTCAGGTAGTCTGCGTTTATTGTTAGGCATTATTACGAAAGAGTTAGACCAGGTTCTGGGAATCTCCATGTTTAGGCCGTTGAAAGCAGCCTAAACGAGAATGCAATTCGAGTAGAAAAGGCAGGCCGCCAGCATCTCGAGCTGAAGAAGAAACTTGACGAGGCTATCGTTGCGAATCAGTCAGTTCTTCATTATCGACCGTGACCGTAATCACTATGATTTGACACTTTACAGTTGCTAGTCTGAGATTTTTTTTTACAACCAGTAATACTTCGTTGATTTGACGCTTGAGTTCTTTTCATTACAGTAATACCGGTCGCGAAGAGAAGTCTACGAGAGAAAGCGTCAACGGAGTTGTCCAGGATATCCAGTCTGTAGAGCAGCAGCTAAGGCAACTTGCCAACAAGGTACTTTATTTACTTTATCTTCCACTTTATTTCTGTTTATAAAATCATTTATTTGAATCTATTATAGTCAATCATGAACGGTGTGGATTCCGTGCGAAAAGTGATCAACCACTTCAGAGAGGCAGGAGATGCCGAAATTGTCGACGGATATCATGGTTATTGACATATTTTTTTCTTAGCTTTCTTTTTTCTACCGGAGAGTTTTCTTCACATTGTTAGCTGCTTTCAGAAAGTCCCTTGCGATGTGATTAGCATAAACACTTTTTTTCAGGCATTCTAATGGACCACATCAACTGCGATCCGCTCTACTTCCAAGCTGTCGAGGTGAGACCCGAGCTTCCTTCTTTTCTATTCTTCTCATTGTTATGCCCTTTTTATTGTTTCTTTCAGCTTGTGTTATTCCATTTTTCTCTTCTCTCTCGGCGTAAACCTCTCTCTCTCTCTCTCTCTCTCTCTCTCTCTCTCTCCCTCTCTCCCTCTCTCTCTCCCTCTCACTGTCACTCTCCCTCCTTCTCAGGTGACTGCTGGAAATCGCCTGTACTTTCACATTGTCGAAACGGACCGAATTGCGACGAAGATTCTGCGGAAGATGAACGAGTTGCACCTGCCAGGCGAGGCCAACTTCTTCCCAATCAACCGTCTTGTCGCAAGGGACGCCGCCAGAATGACTGACTCGGTATTTCTTTTTCGTGCCACTTTATCCAGTAGTTTGCGGTAAAACCCATCATCTACCGCCTATTAGAATGGTGATGTTCGATTAAAGAAATCTTATCGAATCCTTAAGGATGGCCGTCCGTACTCGGAAGACGCTCGCCTCATGTTCGATGTCATTCCGCATGATGTCAAATACAAACTCGTCTTTCTGCAGGTTCGATAACCGTATCATACTGCATATGTTTAAGTACATTCAAAGACAACATCCATCAAATGAGTGTTTTTACAAGCCATCCTTACCAGGGATGTATCGGAATTCCGAATTCCGAATTCCGACCTTTTTTCACTTCCGAATTCCGATTTCAGAATTCCGTTATGAAAGGGAGCCTTCCGAATTCCGTTATGAAGGCCATTTCTTCGGAATTTCTTCGGAATTTTGTAGCTCAGCCGTCCACATTTTATGTATTAATCTAAGAAGAAAACTGAAAGGAGTCCTGAGAAAACTGACGCCAGTTTGACCAAATGTTAATGAAGCTTTTATTTTGAGCCGGGCGAAATTAAATTGAAATGTTTTGCCGATCTTTCATAAGGGGAGACCTTTTGGGAAGCGCATTTTGGAAAAACTGAAATAAATTTCCAAACTTCACAACATATAAAGTGCTGACATAAACTGAAATGTTCTCGCGTCTAAAGTAGATTGGTTAGTGGTTAGGGCCAAGGCACGCTACGGAACTCCATCAAAAAGGATTAGGTCTTTAGGACTCCTGCCGCGCCTTCATTCTCAAGAAAGTTCGGTGAGGGGTCCCGGAACTCAAAAAAAATTGTCGTGAGGTGTGCGGGAACTTTCCCGGACTTTTTATATGCATGGAACCTCGGAGGTTTTCTTGACCGCTCCGGGAAAGATACCTAACTGATTTTACTCAAATGCGCCCAACGCTCCGGGAAAAATCCCTGACGTTTGAAATGACGAGAAATAGCGTATAAAAGTGGAGGCGCAGACAAACTTACTCGAGATATGGTTTGTCTGGCCTCTCTCATTTCGTAGTTATCTTTAGTTTTCTCTCGCAGTGAAAGCAATTTCCCGGAAGTAACTCTCACCGACCCTCGAACCCATGTCGCGTTTAGGTCCGGGGTATATTTTCTAGACATCTTTCTTGGTTTATTAGTTTGTTTCTTACTTATCTTCTTTCCTTCCTTCTTACTTTGTTTCTTACTATTTTTCTTTCTTTTTTTTCCTACTACATATCTTTCTAACTTTATTTCATACTTATTTTCTTTCCTTCTTTCTTACTATATTTCTTACTTTCTTACTTACCTATTCCTACTAACTTTCTGTCTTTTTGTCTTCCTTTCTTTCCTTATTTCTTACTTTGCTTCCCACTTTCATCCATGCTTTCTTTCATTCAAACATTCTTTCTTACGTCTTTCCAGAAAGCTATGAGTTCCAACGAAAATGTTGCTCCTTTTATTTTTGCACCTTTTGCTGAAATTGGTAGAAGTTTTCCATTGGCGCGAGATACTGCTCAAAATCGAGAGAACAAAGGTAAATAAAAATATTTGACAATGTTTTCTTCAGCTTTCACCCAAGCTTTTAATGGCACGGCAGAGCACATCCACCATCTAATCTCACTGTTGTTTTATCCCCCAAGCGCGGGAGATAGACCAAAAGTTAGGGAGAAAATGTTCCATTTTTCTTGTTGAAAGTTGAAGTTCCGAATTCCGAATTCCGACCTTTTTTCTCTTCCGAATTCCGAATTCCGTTATGATAGGGGGCCTTCCGAATTCCGAATTCCGTTATGAAAATTTTTATTCCGATACATCCTTACTGAGAAATGAAATCGACAAGAATATATCTATGAATTATGTAATTAAACAATGTAGATCTTTGGCCAAGTCGCAATCGTGCGCAACATGGAAGTTGGCCCGCGCATCTGTCGCGACTTCCAAGTGGACTGCGTCACTCTGGACGGCGACCAGGTATTCGGTCGCATTCGTTGCGAGACTTGATAGAGCTGGCGCGAAATTTGAATGGGAATTTCTTGGCAGATCAGTAGACGAGGAACGTACACGGGCGGCTACATTGACGCGAAGAGAAGCAAGTTGGAGCTGCGGAAAACTCTGCACGAGCTGGAAGACCAGCGATTGGAGTGCCAGGTCAATTAGACTCTACTTAGGGGGAAGCAACTAACGAAATATGACGCAGTGTTGGAATATCAGCTAGTCTGTTTTAATCTATGAGGTTTTTACGCTATTTTAGTTCTGTGCATATCTGATTCTATATTACAGGGAAGGCTAGAGGAAGCACAGAGAGATCTGCGCACTCGAGCGAAGGAGGTCGACAAGATCCGTCTGGAGATTGACAAGGTTTGTGAAGTTAGCCTCAGGCATTTAAGGTATGCCGATTTCCTTATCATGCCACTGATTCTTTGTTCTCTTTCCTCTCTCTCTCTCTCTCTCTCTCTCTCTCTCTCTCTCTCATTCTTAGGTGGATAATGATGTTCGCAACAGCCGAGATGCTCACCGCACCCTGACAGATAAGAAGAGACTTCTCTCCGAGCAACTCGCTTCGATTTCACGCAGACGCGACCAGAGAGTGCAGTCTTTTCTTTCGTTTTCTTTAATCATGCTTAATTAACTGTTCAAGGGTAACTAAACTATTATATTCGTGAGACTATTTAAATAGAGTAGATTAACAAGAACCTAACAATGCAGCCGGCGCAAGCATTGCAAGAGAGGAATCGAGTGCGAGAGATGCGAGCGAGGAAAGAGGCAGTGGAAGCAGAGGTCGGCACGGACATGCTCACTCAGATGACGAAAGATGAGACGGCCATGGCCGAGAGACTCCAGGTACATACTCAGACACATTCTTAGAGGGCCACTACGGAAACACTTGCCACTCATGTCATCTTCATAGTGGCCGCAAAGCAATTACAAAACCAATGTATTCGATTCCCACTTGTGTAGTCATGCAATAGATGGTTTCTTTGCAGCGCGAGATCAAAGATCACAAGCGCGAGCTGGAGCAGATTACGAAGCAGAGAAGTGAAGTGGAATCACGCAAGCACCGCCTCGAGAATCTGCTCAACAACAACCTCTTTCGCAAGAGGGACCAGCTTACTAATGTTCATTCTCACTCATTTTCTATTTTCATACGGAGAAGTAGTTGCAAACGGTTTTCATTTTGTGCTGAAGACAATTGCAATTTATATTTTTTCTCTTTCAGAAGATCGAAGACATCTCAGTGGACGACAAAAGACACTCGCTGCTATCAGAGCAGGCAGAGCTGAATTCGGTGCTGGCTCGCATCAGAGAAATTATGAAGAAGTCAGCCATTTACGAACTAGCTTTGCTTACCTTTCGATCATGCTTCCTCTCGTTTTCCCTTTCCCTATATTCATTCTCTATAGGAAGGGCGAATTGGACGAAAGTCTTCAAGACTACGACGAGCAGACCGAGAGACTGACAAGAGAACTCGAGGATGTCCAGGTTTGTTCTGTTTTTTTTGGAGGAGGGGGGGGGGGGGGGGAAAGAGGCACCGCAAATTTTACAATAGCACATTTCATTATTAGTACTTCGAATTTTGGTTGATTCATTTAACTGTACGCTATAGCTGCAACATTTTACAATTGTTCTTTATTTCAGGAGCAGCAGAAAGACCTCGATGCTCAACTGGCGGACTTCTCCAAGCAGGCCGACCAGATTGTCACCGAGCAGAGCACTCTCCAGTCAAAGCGGGAGGAGGCACTTAAGAAGGTCAGAGAGAGAAAGAGAGATAGGTTGAAGTGATGAGATTTAAGCATGCAGGATTGAAGAAGATCTGGAAAATACTTTTGTAGGTGCGTGACCTGGGCTCGCTGCCATCGGAGGCCTTCTCGAAGTACAACAATCTGAATGCGAAGCAGCTGGACAAGAAGCTGGCAGAGTGCATGAACGAATTGAAGAAGTACGAGAACGTCAACAAGAAGGTCATTCTCCCTTTCTCTATCTCTCTCCCTCTCTCTCTCTCTCCCTCTCTCTCTCTCTCTTTGTCTGTCTTACGTTCTCTCTCCCCCTTTCTATCGTTGCGTTATTCATTTTCTGAAATGATATAATTTCATTTTTGAACTAGCAAACCCTGCTGCATTGAGATTTTATGCTTCAGTTTTTGCTTGTAGAAATGAACTTACATGTGCGGAAGATTAGTAATTATTTCTTGATTACAGGCCCTTGACCAATTCGTCCAAGCCTCAAGTCAGAAGGAAGAGTTAGCAAAGAGACGGGATGAACAGGAGGCAAATGAGAAGGCAGGAATTTAATTCCTACTTGGAATCAGGGAATAGTGAAGAATATAGATGGGAGAGAGAGGTGATAATGCCAGGATATGTATATTTTCCTTGAAAGATTTGAAACCATAACTCTGTAGTTATTTCCACATTTGTTGGAAGTAACCAAGTTAACTCGTCCTTTTAGTCAATCGAGAATCTTCTGGAAGTTCTGGAAAATCGCAAGTACGATGCGATTCATCTAACGTTCAAGCAGGTCTCTTTTATATTTTACTTGATCATATTTCCCTTGTCATCTTTAACCCCCCCCCCCTCCCCAACCCATGCTCTTTAATAATCTCTTAAAAATTGATTTTAAGTTTACTGTTTTAGCCAGTGTTATTGATAAATCGTTGCTCTTCTTACTTGCCTTCTTAGAGGGTGGTCTGATTAAGGTGTGCAAGAACTTCTGCGATGTCTTCAAGCAGCTTGTGCCCGGCGGGAAAGGAGAACTCGTCATGCGCACCGATGACTCTGTCAGGATGGATTTGTTTTTAACTGACGGATTAAATTATATCTCCTTTGTTCTTGTGACTATCCCTTTTTCACTCTCTCTTCCTCTTTCTTCCTGTCGTTCCTCGTCGTCCTTCTGAATCCGCAATCTCTGTGATCCCTCCAATTGCAGGAGTCGAGCAGCAGTGTCCTGAGTGATGCCACAACATCCCGTCCACTTCTCGATCTTTTCAAGGGCGTCGGCGTTAAGGTCAGAAAAAGATTGAAGGAGCCTCACCTTACATCTTTCTATTGCCACCTGTCCAACTCGTGTTTATGGAGGCCGCAAGCATTTAAACCCTCAGGTATCATTCACGGGCCAAGATGACACGCGCGAGATGCAGCAGTTGTCTGGTAAGAGAGCATTCCTTCACATTTTCCCGCTTCCTTCAATTCCGCGAAGAGAATTCCGTAGTTTTTGATGGCAGTTTTATAAAGTGAGCGTTGAGGCGGGCAGAAGACCCTCGTGGCTCTGGCGATGATCTTCGCCATCCAGAAGTGTGACCCGGCTCCCTTCTATCTCTTCGACGAAATCGACGCCGCCCTGGATGCGCAGCATCGCAAGGCCGTTGCTGGTCAGACAGGGAAAGGGGGGGGGGTGGAAATTTAAATGAAGGGATTCTCACCAATTCACTCAACCAACTGTTTCTTCAACCAATGAATCCCTTGGCATACTTTGGTCTCCTACGGCCATCTGTTTAAAAAATTATTATTCGAACATCATGGAATGGAACATGTTTTATTAAGATGGCTCTTACTATTGTGATTGCAGACATGATCCACGAGCTCTCTTCCTCTGCTCAATTCATCACAACCACCTTCCGACCGGAGCTACTCGACCACGCCGAGAAGTGCTTCGGAGTTCGATTCCGAAACAAGGTACGGTAGGAGTGGATGCAGATTGCGGATGCATTAGGCACATCCCATCATTTCCTGTCATGATTACTTTCTCTCTCTCTCTCTCTCTCTATTACCGTTTTTTCCTTCCCTTTTCTATCTCCTCTCACGATCTTTCTCAAGGAGTTCTCTCCCAGAATCAGATTCCTCGACAATTATTTTCTTTTCCAAACAGGTCTCGCATATCGACGAAGTGTCAAAAGAGCAAGCGTTGGAGTTCGTGGAAGATGACACGACTCATGGATAGCTCTGCTGGCTCTTCCAGTGGCTTCGAGTTCCTCCTACCTCCTTATTTATTCTTCCCTGTATTTATGTTGAAGAAGCTGCTAAATACCTTATACTGCGTTACTGTTACCCACAGTTGAGCCTTGAAATGTTCACTTGGCCTTTGCGACAAAAATTTTTCTGTAACATTTTTATTTTGATTATTGCGAGAGAATGGAATCCTTAATACCCTCAATGGTTTATGTTTAAATTAGCTTAGTCTTGTACCGATTTCTGCTGTTGTGTACGATGATCTCATTCACTACGTTCTCATTTTAGTGACTTATTCTCGGATGATCATAAGTTTCAGTGTATGTTTTTTTTAAATAAATGCGGGAAAGGTTTTAAACACTTCGTACGTCAGATGCAATATACACCATGTCTAAACTAAACGGAAATGGTTGGTGTAATTAACTGTTTGGTTGTTGAGGACTGTAAAAAGAGCTTCAGAGAGACAGTGTATGTTTTTTTTTAAATAAATGCGGGAAAGGTTTTAAACACTTCGTACGTCAGATGCAATATACACCATGTCTAAACTAAACGGAAATGGTTGGTGTAATTAACTGTTTGGTTGTTGAGGACTGTAAAAAGAGCTTCAGAGACGCGTTCTGGCGTATCTTGCCGGCGCTGAACCTGAACGCTGAGTGAAGGGAATTCTTGAGAAGAGTGAAGAGGAGGAGGGAGTTGTAGTCTCTGGGGGAGCGCCCCTTTTGCATCCAATGAAAAATAAAGCGCTTGCATTCCCGGAACACAAATGGCCTCTGGCTTCGCGTGACGTCACGAGAAAGAAGAGCGGATAGCAACATGCAGAAGCAATGGAGACGAGGTTCGTGGAGAAGGCGAGAAGGAAGAAGTCATGGCGGGCCACTCGGAGAAGGCGCGGCAGAAGCACGTACAGCACGGTCGACAGCTCAACCAGATAGGGTAGGCTTTAGTTCCCTTTTTAGATCAATGTTTATTTTTTGCGCCTAAACATTCACCCCATTCGAGGAAAAAAATTACATCTCACAACCTCTCTCTCAGTCACCATTCCACTCTCTCTCTCTCTCTCTCTCTCTCTCATTTTGTCTCTCCTCTCTTTCTCTCTCTGCTCTCACTCTCTATCTACTCTATCTCTCTACCCTTTCCTCTCTCTTTATCTACTCTCACACTCTTTCTCCCTTCTTTCAAAACTCTCTACTCTTTCTCGCTCTCTCGCTACTCTCTCTCTCTCTCTCTCTCTCGTTCTAATGTATGGTCTACCGCATTGAGAATGAAGATGGCGACACTCTGGCAAAGCATGCGAGCTTCTGGCGAGTCCGCGTGGCAGGCAAAAGAGGAAGAAGAAGAAGAGTGGCGAGTGGCTCGAATTCGAAGGAAGAGAAGGACGTACACGAGAAGAGTGGCCACGCAGACAACGAGAGATGAGTGTTGGAGAACCTACAGCTCATCCTTAACGTAGCCTATTCTGCGATCCTCCTCTCAATAACCTTTACAAGTATGTCGACCGTGTCACTGGATACGACGTGGCACGAGGTGTAGTAGGTAAGGCTTATCCAGTCAAAGGTACGGCTGCATCCGGCGATTGTCATGATTAGAGGAGGAATCAGGGAAATGCCCCATGCGAAGAGGCAACTCACGCAAACACGAGCACTCAAGGAAAAAAATTAGCAAGCATAATTCTTTGTGAATCTATTTAATACTCATTTAGCGAATAGAGAAAATTATGCTTTACCACGTCAACATTTGGCCCGCGCTTGCGTTGAAGGCGAAAGAAAAGTATCGGTTGATTGCGATAAGACAGGACAAGACGAGAATTCCGTAGGCTGCGAGTTGTTCAGCAAAGAAGAGAAGAGTCTTCGAAGAGGACGAGAAGATGTCTGTCTGTACGGGAAATTGTCAAAACATTAAGGGAGATCAAATACACCTTAAAGAAGAACCTCGGATGTGTAGGTGGTCGCAGCGAAGACGACTTGGACACATGCAGCCAGAGTAGTCAAGAGCATCAGCTGGGACAGTGCGATGTAGAACGGATTCTACAAGTCTCAATTCGAGTACGAATAATAGGAACCAAATTCAGATGGAAAAGATAACCTTCGCGAACGAAGCCCTTCCCTTGAACAGGGCGAAGAAGAAGAGAGCGTTGGTGCAGAGTGCGCCAGCGACAACGATTCCATGCACAAGGGCGTAGATCAATCGCTCCGCATCCTCGTGAGCGGATCCCCCTTATTTAATTTTTGTTAATAACATGTTCAACTCATCAAAGTCTTCTGAGTCTATGAATACTCAATGAACCTAAGAAAAAGAAAAGCCTTACCATAAAAGCCACCATCAATTCCTCCGCCTCCACCTCCTGGTGCTGAAGGCCACAGTGGTGGCAAAGTGTAGAGCACAAGGTCGTCGGGAAGGCGAACATCGTCTGAAAATAGAACGTTTTGAGAATAAAATTCTCGGAATATGGTTTTTTTTGTAAAGATTTTAAAGGTCTAATGTACTTCCATACATACATATGTACATATGTAGTTCTTGTTTGCTAACAAAAAGATCTCTCTATATATGTTCATATGTACATATATGTATGCAAATAGTAAGTTCTCGTCACTTGGAAAGGCAGACATACCTTCAGGATCGAGAAAAGCCATTCGAAGGTAGGACAATAAGTGAAGCAAACGATAACGAGCACTGCAGCTCGCTGACTCTTGCGCGGAAAGTAAGCGAATGAGCCGGGGGGGGGATGTCTTTGCAAGAGTGGCAGGGAAGGGTGTCGCGGGGCAATCATGCATTACGCAGCGCGAACAGAAGTTAATCACCAGATAAAAAACTTCAAGGAAGGAAACTGAAATTTTGTGAAAAGTGAGATGTCAATTCCGATACAATTTCGTGAATTGCAATTCCAACACAATAGGCAGTTCGACTGAAAGCTGAAAGAATTTTCAGTAACAGGATTCGGCATTTTGAACAGAAAATTTGTTGCCAGAGCGTTATTGACACTACTAGCAAACAATCATCAGAATATTTATCTGTCGTTAAAATATATGAGCTTCGGCAGTGCGAAAAATAATAGCACAATTGTAATGTCCAGAATGCCATGGCATTGCAATGTTTGCCTTGAAACAGCACGCAAAAAAATGTAAAACAATAGAGATCTGTTGTACATGTACAAAATATCATATAATTAATAAATACGTTAGTCATATTCGTCACCTCAGAAATAATCAGAACAATAGCATTGTTAAGAAAAAGGCCAATATGTCTATTTCCACTGTAGCTTGAGCATCTCGAAGTGATGGTCAGCGTAGCCAGGCTCCTTCTTCTGAGGGGCGGCGGCGCCGTCAGCTGAGGAGCCCGGAGTGAGCTGAGAAGAGAAGCAGAGCAGGGCTCGGCGGGCCGCCAGCAGATGAGATTCGGCGCGGCGGCGAAGGGCACTAAATGTTTCATTTGGTTTTTTTTCTCACGTGTGCCTTGTCAGAAAGAGAGTGAAAGGAAACATGTAAGTAATCTATGATATTTCTGCTGTCTCTCAGATTAACCTGTGCCGGAATACCAAGAGCCACGCGCACAAGAAGCAGTTCAGTGTGTGCATCTGAAAACGATTTTACCATTTCTGAACTTCTGAACTTCATAGAGAAAATACGGCCGATGCGACTTGTGACACAACTTTACGACAAGATCTCTTGTCGATTAAGTTATAAGTAAGTGTATTAAGGATTATTTAATCGTATATCTCGCTAATCCTGTGAGTCACTCGAGAACTTCTTTCGTAATGGAAGCGGTTTGAATACGGTACACTAATTGTAAGATAAAAAAGAATCTAAAGACTGCCGCGATTGAGACCGACCATGTGGTAGTAGGTCTGCGCTGTGTTGTACGACATAAGATCGACACCGACGAAGATGAAGTAATAGGCAATCATTGCGGCCTGCTTCAGAGGCATGCTCACTATGCACACTGGCAGAATGCACTTCGTCAGGTAGATCACTTCTGTCATCTGGCATAACAAACTGTAATGTGTGAAACATCCGACGGCTACACTCTTGTTTTAGACATTTACTCTATATCCTCTTATTCCATGTTGCAATAACAAAATCTTCACATATTATTTATATCTTATGAATACATATTTGTTTGTATTATGCTAAAGATAGAATTCCGTGATGAAAAATGGACAAAAAACACATATCATTTCTCTTATCTCCATGTCGATATGCTGCGTTATAATTGAATGAACGGAAACCTGATATCGTGCGTTAAGGTTTGCCTTTGCAAACATCAGTGCGTATCGTTTATGATTTGAGCGAATTGAGACGGCGTTCACCTCAAGAAATTGAATTGATATAAATGGGAGCACTAATAGAATGCAACCGAGGGAAATTGACTACTGCTCGGGATAACGTTCACTGACCACACTGACACTGATGTCAAAGCATGTGCAAATGATCACTGCGATTGCGACATACGCAGCTGCACGGTAAAACATATTAAAACTATTTCACTTAACTGCAATTCTTCTTATCAAATTGTCAGCGATAACATCTTCCGATATAAAACAATAGTCACACTCGGTTTTATTGCGATTGAACAAAGTTGTAAGGAGGATGTGTGCAACTTACTGAAGTGAATAACGTAGCAGAAGAGAAGGCTTAAGAATAGCTGTAATAAAAATTGCTTAAAAACATTTAAGTTGCTGTCTCTGTAGAAAAAAACTCTTAGTATTAATTTATGACTCGGGGGAATAGCTGATGATATTGAGTGCTAACCGCAACAGAAACCACGACGAGGATGAGCGAGCCGGAGAGCAGCAGCGACTTCTTCTTGTTGTATCGCTCGAGAAGGCGCGAGGCGACGACGCGTTCGAGGACGATGAGACATTCCGAGAGGGAGGAGAGGGCGTAGCCCATCTCGTGGATGAACAACGGCACGGATTGGCCAGCTCAAGAAACGAACCTATCTTCACTTGATTGCCAGAACTTTGAACAGAATCGTAACAATAAGTAAGCCGTTTTAGACGGCGGAAACTATATCCTGCTTTATTATCTTTAGCCTTTCTCGTACTAAATTGCATTCAGGACAATTCAAGAGAATCACAAAGGAAGAACCGGGAACATTTGGTGAAAGCGCCGTGCATGAATCTGTGACTAGCTTGAGGAGAATGAGCGCGAGATGACCGCCGATGATCAGGTACAACGAAGTCGACCACAACAGAAGCAGGGTCCTGAGCAGAAAGGGAAATGGCTCTTCCAACGCCGCAGTGATTAGTACCTGCAGTTTCGATGTAGTGCCTGGTAGCGGACGAGAATAAAAGAGCAGAAGATTATGCATGGAAACACGATGCATACTTCGCAAAGTTCGGCCGCGACGCCTACCGTCCAGCAAGATGCGTTGCGGTTGGCGATGGTGAAAATTGGCGAGTCAAAAATTCTCTAGTGGAACTCAGGAGAATGCTTTTCTTCACCTACTGGCCGGCCACTCTGCATCGCCATCCCACGCGCCGCCCTCATCTGCGCGCCTTTCTGCGTCGCCCCCGGATTAATGGCGGGCAGCAAAAACGAGAGAAAGATAAAAGGACGTGAAAGATGCCATGAATGGACAAAAATTCTCGAACTGCGTAGATCTATAAGAATAAGATGTGTATAGAATACTCTTCTCTACCGGTTAGTAGCTATAATCCCTCACGACTCCCTTATGACTTTCAGGGATTTACATATAGGAAGAAAGGACGGATTTAGAGAAGGCCGGATTTTGTGACGTAATCAAGTCCAGAAAAGAAACTTCTCGCTGATATTTCGTGTAATTTAGTCTGCTGCTCAATAAGCTTAGTAGAACGAAGTCAGGTTTGACGGAATCTACTGTGATCTGTCATGCAATGGGGAAGTATCAAAAAGAAGTGATCGGTATGGGCTGCTGTATAACAACTTATTCGGTTTATCATATCGCGCTAGATTCGGTCTTCAGCCTAGAAGAAATGTACAAGCGTGGAAGACTTTACTGAAATGTGCCAAAAGGTAAGCCAAAACAAACGTGCATGCATACTTGCAATAACATACATACATACATACATACATATGTACATACATACATACATACTCTGCCATCGTGCTGTCTAGCAGCTTTCACGGTTACAATGATTACCTACATACATTCATTGTATGTAATGCATACACAATTGGACTTTATACATGCATACGTACATACATATGTATATATGTACATACATATATTTGTATTGAATGCAACGTTGTCCAATCGGGTCAATTTCCAGGCGGGACCCATCCGCCGATTCCATCCTCGAGGTCTTTTGCCAAACGAAGCAGACGGGCGTCCGAGCCTTGCAGCCCGACAATCTTAAATGAGGTTTATTCTTAAATTCAGTGATACTTACAGACATTCGTACATTATCCGTAAAAAAGTGGCTGTAAGCAGCCCATCCGGCACCAAACATATTTTTTTAAAAATTCAATTCGCTTTCCTCTAAGCAGTGACTGAAAATAGCTGAATACCTGAACTCCCAGCGGCACTCCGCTCTCTGAGAGCCCCATCGGGCACTGCACGGCAGGGTAGCCGAGTGTGTTGTACATTCCCGTGTAGAACAGACTCAGCACTTTGAAGACGTACTTCAATTGAACAGATTACTGTTGTTACTGATGAGCATAGAAAGAAGAGCAAACGAGAAAGCAATCAATAAGTGTTAATTGAATTTAGTCACTTGATTGTGATATAAAGCGACATCGGGAGAAGTGGGGGCGAGTAGAACTCCGTTCTCGCCCAGCGCAGCTTCGATCTGCCGCTTCAGCTCTTCTCGCTTTGCAAGCATCTGGAGAAAGTGACAAATTACATTCAAAGTATTTCTAGTAGAAAACATTAAATGTTAGCGTTGAGGAATAATGTCAGCACCTCAGGATCGACCCGATTTCCCTCAATGAACCACATGGTGGCGAGAGTTGAGGCAGCGTGCGTGTCACTGATTCCGCCGTTCCACATTGCGCGTAGCAGTTCACGCAGCAGACTGCTGTTCGTCAACTCCTCGAGTACATCATATGTAGCACAGTTGCAATTCAATGTCAAATGTTTGAAAATTATACATATGTTTGTATGTACATATGTATGTATTTTTTGAATAATTGAAAGTTCAGGTACAAAATAACCTTTTCCGTGGCAACTGCATCCCAATACGATGGAACGGTTACGGAATTTTTTCCTTCTCCCATCGATGAAGTCCACATCTCGGCGGAAAATTGACTGAGGGGGAGCCGCAACGCGACCGCAGTCGCGTCGTGCTTCTTTTCGAGACATGCAACTGCCTAAGTTAAAACAATCTACATATTACTTAGGCCAAACGAGACCCTACAAATTTGTGAAGCACTCACCCTATGCAATGCGTTCTTCATCGATGAACTGGTTCGCTCACTCGGATAGTCATAGTCCTCGATGTAGAAGATGCGTAGTCTTTTTGCTTCGTCGTGCACTTCTACCTCTTTCTCTCCGCTTAGAACCTGCGCGTATGTTTCTTGGTCTCTAGGAGAACTACTTTTTCTTTAGCAGTAATGAAGCAAATGTCCAACTCGGTCCATGAGTGGGAGATCTTCTGCGTATCGACAGAGTGGCCCGCATCTCAGCATCTGCAATGACATGTAGTCGGAGGTGCCGGCTGCAGGCTCGATTCCAGTGAAGGGCACACGGCCTACAAGTATTGTCTACATTCTATGAGTTCGAACCGCTTCCCTCCTACATCCGCCAACCTGGCGATGGCATGAAACCGAAGACGCCGCCGCAGAAGGCGGGATAACGAATGCTTCCGCCGACGTCTGTGCCGATTCCAATCTGATGATCACAACTTAAGGATCGCTTTTTAAACTGAAGAATGTTATACTATCATAACGAAAGTTGCTTGAAAATTAACTAGGTTGTTCTTTATTTATGGCAAATCTGTACCACTGAAGCTGCCGCTCCAAGGAGTGCGCCCTCGCCGCCGGACGATCCTCCGCACGTGCGTCGCGTGTCGTACGCGTTGCGTGTCACTCCATCGATCGGATTCGCCGTCTCGATTGTCAGCACCATTTCAGGAACAGTTGAGAGCGCAAGGAAAATGGCTCCAGCTGCCTCCATTCTGAAATATTTACTATTTGTGTAGTACACGTGTAGGATATGATATGTTTTGTTTTTATGCGTGGAGTAAAAACTATAAAATCACAAAGAACAATCTCTGACCGATCAACAACTTCCGCATTTCTTTCCGCTTTGCCTTCTCGCTTAGCAAGAATGCCAATTGAGAAACGGCGACCTGCCACGGAAACGGAGTCTTTTGTTGTGAAGGGAACCCCGAGGAGAGGACGAGAGTCCGCTAGCTCAAGCAAGAAGCATTCTTCCCCATCATATTAATTTGGCAGTGTTTGGAAAAAAATTCTAATAATATCAAATACGTTAAACGGGTTTTTTTCTCCAAGTTAGGCTAAAGAATTTTAATATTCAAAATTGATCAAAGCTTACGAATGTATGTACCTGGGCCAGTGTTATGCTGTCGGCCTTGGATATCAATGCATCCACCTGTAGTATAAAAAGTGATCAATAAATTTTTAAAAGATAAATGAAATCAGTGATTTCTATACCACAGCCGCTTTCTTGAATGATGACTCAAAGTCGGAGTCAGCGATGGCATTAATGATTGGATTGACTTCCTTCATTCTGGCAATGTACGCCTTGACGAGTTGAGTGCTTGTGATCTACAAATATGCACTTATTGAATCGCATCATTTGTTTAGTTAGCAAGCGGATGAGAAAGTCTGACAGTCTGGGCTCGAATGGCTGCGGCGGCGTGAGTGGCGGAGAGGAAAAGAAGTTCATCTCGAGGACGAGGGACGGAGCGGCGAGATTTGAAGTTGTTGTACAGCCAGAAGGCCAAGTTCACCACCACGTAATACACTGAATTGAGGGTGGAAGAAATCGTTTGGCTTCTTTACAAACTATTTTAAGAATATGTGAATGAAACAATAATTAAACGCTAGAGTGAGAATGACCTTGGTAGATGGCGTGTCGGGCACTCAGCCAGAATGATGTTAACATGCTCAATACATTGGTAACCTTCTTTGTTAATACAAATGGATTAATGTATCGAGACGTTACAAGTTAAATGAAAATTTCAAAATAAATTTCCTGCTAACAGTTCACCGACATGTATTTTCCTTCATTCGTCTTTTGTATGTATTTGCTCAGTGATTTCTTAGAAGGAGGTATGAGAGAATTTTCCTACGAAAACAAAATGACAAAACAAAAAGAGATGGCCCTGCCGCGATCTTCGGTCTAAGCCCCGTCTAAACGACTCAGCCATGTCTGCTTGGCTCGGTTCTTTCTTCGCTCAATGTTCCAATGAGACGCTGAGCGCACTAATGTTCATACATAACATATGCATAAGTATGTACCTCAAGATAGAGTGCAACGTGAGTGCGCCTTTCCCCTTCGCGCCCTTCCCTTTCACTGCTGTTATTTGCTTGCAAATTATTACGATCACAAAAAAGAGACTACATCTAACATATAAAACGCAACGTTTTTATCTGTATGTAAATTATGATGGGCATGGCATCGAGAGAAACAAGGAAATGTCATCATCCAACACGCAAACTTTTCACAACATCATACTGCAGGTATTAATTCTCTTAAATATGTATTTCGATGAGGCCTTGCAACGTTGCAGCCTGGCTGCCTTGTTGTTGAATGCAAGACGATTTCCTTTGCATTGTACAGCCTCTTTATCTGTCCTCTTTATCTCTCTTTACCTCCCCTTTTCACTCTTCGTCTTTCTCTCTTACATTTGCTTCAATTTTGCAAGTCAATCTAGCGAGATAGACAGTCAGCGATTCTCGATTCTTCAACCGGTATTTACTTGAGCCGGTTTATTGTGCTTTCTACCTCGCCGACTGCGCTGGCCACAGAAACTTTACTCTTTTTGATGATTACAGAGCTTTCTAAAACAGAAAAGAGATAAACACGAAAATATATTTGCGTTTATCTTCGTACCATTAAACAAGTTAGATATTTACAGAATTGGTATAAGACTTAAAACAAACAGACCGAACAAAGTGAACGGACAATTAAAGCAACGCAAAAAATCTCTTTTTTTTGTGAAAAAAGTGAGCGGACAATGTCTGTGCAGTCTAATTTTAAATAGCCTTAACCGCATATGAACAATTTACCTAGTGAAATTCACCCACCGATTTCTCGCTCGAGAATAATAGTATTTTGACAGTTTAGAGATACATATCTATAGATGGACTTAAGTTCCAATTCCCCGCATGCTTCTGAAAATACATGGCACTCCCCTGTCGGAGAGGGCAACGAAGCACTTCACTACGGGATAACCTCGCAGGTTGAACAAGGCGATTTACAAGGCACTCCTCCCTTGAAGATCGACTAAGGTGAAAACAGAAAATACCAACTGCATTGATTATTGCTATAAAACATTTATGAAAACTATCTGTTGCAGAAAATTAAAAGTGGTATATTTTCTTGACGGTTAACTGATATTAGACATGCATATGCAAGTAGCAGGGCAAATTAGAAACCGATTCAAAAAAAAAACAAAGAGCAACGTCCACTTGCTGCTTCCGTTGTTTTCTCTTTGCTAGTATCTAGACATCGCCTTTTGATTTCTTTCATCATCAGTAATTTATTACGGCTTTTCTTATCTTCTTATCTCTTACTATTGAAAAATGCAAAATTACATAAGTAAAATGTGCATCGTCTACGTATGTACATATGTATATCCTTTGATGAACTCGCTTGCGGCTTCAGGTTGTTAGTATGTATCTGTTTTTCGAATTGATCGACGAATACAATTCGGGAAGTCTCAAGGCGTCTTATAAAATATTCCTCTTTCGCACAATTAACTTTTTTGCCAGGAAAAATGATTGATATCGGTGGCTACCACGGAGTCCATTAGTTTCCGGGTGGAACCCAACCGCCGATTCCATCTTCGATTTCTTTTGCCAGTCGAAGAAGAAGAGCGTCCGAGCCATGTCGGCCGATAATCTGCAGAGATTCTCAATTTTGTGGCCGCAATAATTATATTTACATTTGTTAAAAACTAATATACATAGTATTCGCAATTATAGAAGTTGAAAAATACGGCGTACCTGAACACCCAGAGGCACTCCATCCTCGGAGAGGCCCACGGGGCACTGAACAACGGGGAAGCCCAGCGTGTTGTAAATTCCCGTGTAGAAGAGATTCTTCACTTTGAATGCGTACTCAAAACAGATATCAATTATCTATGCAACTACAGAAAATGGCGACAAACTAATCGAAGACGATGTCCAAAAAAAAAAGATTTTTGCACATTTAAATTGCCTGCCCGTTCTGAGCTCTCTTTTTCGAGTTCTTTCCTCGCAGCGGGTTTCTGCGGCTTGCGAAGTGCACGAGGAAATATGAGAGCAATTTATACGTGCATAAATGTTTTTCATAGTTCAACTATCTTTTTTGTTGTTGAAAGAATAGGTGAATGAGCAGGAATAAGAAGACCTGGTTGTGATAGAGAGCGAGATCGGGCGATGTGGGAGCGAGCAGAACTCCGTTGTCTCCGAGAGCTGCTTCTATCTGCCTCTTTAGTTCCTCTCGTTTGGCGAGCATCTCAACAGAGGCATTTTATGTATACACATAAATACAAGACTTTTTGAAAATCATATCCAATAAGATAGAGGGTATTCGTTGTTTGTGTAGTGAATTTATAGCTTGTTGATACAGCAGTTGACGTTGACTGCTGGATTCTTGGAAGCAAATATAAAGTGATAAAGGTTCGCGGAGCAGAATCAATGACTTGAGGGTGGACGGTATTTCCCTCGATGTGCCACATGCTTGCGAGGGTGGCTGCCGCGTGCGTGTCACTGATGCCTCCGTTCCACAGGGCGCGCACCATTTCACGGAACACACTGCTGCTGGCGAGTTCCTCAACGACAATTTGTGTAATACAAAGTGAGGCAAACTTCGAATTTGGTTTAATTATTAGAAAATCTAAAACAGATGGCGATATTTGACCCCAGTTACCTTTTCCGTTGCGACTTCACTCCAAAAATTTGGAACTATTGTAGAATTCTGTCCTTCGCCTAATGATGACATATAGACCTCGACAAAGAATTGACTGGCAGGTAACCGCAACGCGACCGCAGTCGCGTCATGCCTCTCCTCGAGGAATGAACTTGCCTAGAACAAAGGATTTCTCGAGAGCTCACCATTTAACTCGAAGGATATGTAAAACCTTGTGCAGCGCTTCCTTCATGGATGAACTTGTTCGCTCGCTTGCATATTCATAGTCTTCAATGAAGAAGAGACGAAGTGGCTTTCCTTCATAGTTTCCTTCCATGAAATCCTCATTGCTTCCGCTCATGACCTGTTGTGACATTTCCATCAATCATTTCCAAAATCTAACATACAAATATTCCTGATTTTGGCGAAAACAATGTTACCTTATACATGAGAGGAAGATCTTCTGCGTACCGGCAGAGTGGACCGCATCGCACCATCTGCAATGACATGAAGTCGGAGACACCCGCTGGTGGAGCGATTCCGGTCCATGGGACCCTTCCTACATAAGTACATGCATTAATATTTGTTTAGAAAAATTATTTTCTCTCATGGTCACTCATTTATTCCTCATAATATCCCATCTCCGCTCTCTACCTGACGATGGAATAAACCCGAAGACGCCGCCACAGAAGGCGGGATATCGGATGCTCCCAGCAATGTCTGTGCCAATTCCTATCTGAAGGAATGGCATGCGATTTGTCTTGATCCTCTTTTACATACTTTGATTGTCACAATAAAACCTCATATGTACATTAACGTTAAAGTGTCATTGCATTCCTCAAAATTATAAAACAAAGAGAGAGAGAGAGAGATCAGTCTGGAGAAGAAAAAAACGGATGCATCCAAAAGTGCGTACCACCGAAGCGGCTGCTCCAACGAGTGCGCCCTCTCCTCCGGATGACCCGCCGCACACGCGTCGCGTATCGTACGCGTTGCGTGTCACTCCATCGATTGGATTCGTCGTCTCAAGTGCAAGCAGCATCTCAGGGACGGTTGAGAGAGCAAGAAAAATTGCACCAGCAGCTTCCATGCTAAACCAGAAAGGAGGATTTGCTAGGCTGTGTTAACGCATGTCCAAAGTAGGGTTTCATAAATGTTACATGCGACAAGACAAATAGTTTGAAACTGATATCTCTAACCGATCAATAACTTGCGCATTTCGTTCCGCCTTGCCATCTCGTCTCGCAAGAATGCCAAGGGAAAGACGGCGTCCGGCCACGGAGACGGAGTCCTTTGCAGTAAAGGGAACGCCGAGGAGAGGACGAGAGGACGCCAGCTGAAATAAGTCAACTTCTAGTCTGAGAAAAAAAACAAGGTCATTCTACAAACCCGTGAAAGCGTTTCGCTGTCAGCAGCAGCGATCAGATCATCAACCTGTCAAAACAACTCTTTCATTTATTTTCATTTGCCAATAAACAAAGGAAGAAACACCAAAGTATGTAAATTGCTAAAGACCTCAGCTGCCATCGTAAGCGACGTCTCGTAGTCAGAGTCTGCAACCGCATTGATGACTGGATTTACTTCTTCAATTCTGGCAATATACGCTTTTATCAGTTGCGTGCTTGTGATCTGAAATACATACATATGTAAATAATCTATGTAATTTGACTGTTCGAAGAAGCCCTTTTGATATGAGAAGCAGATTGAGTCCTTAAAATCTATTAAAATAAAATAAGTGGCTCGAATTGATTCTCCCGAACCGTTTTGGCACGAATTGCCGCCGCAGCCTGAGTAGCAGAGAGGAAAAGAAGTTCATCTCGGGGTCGAGGGACGGAGAGTCGCGGCTTGAAGCTGTTGTAAAGCCAGAACACGAAGTTCACCAACAAGTAGTACGCTAAATATAGAAGATATAAGAATATTGTTCGTGGTTATGAGTATAATGTTGAAATCCATATGCATAAAACAAAACTTCGATTGCTCACCTTGGTAGATGGCAATGCGAATACTCTGCCAGTGACAAGTAGACATGTTAAGCTGAAGAGCTCAAGATTAAACTATTAAAAGCAAAAGACAGGTCATGGCGACAAACTTCGACAGGTACAGACACTTGCGTCTTTTATATGAGCAGTATCTTCCCTAATACCTCTATTTCTCTCTTTCTGGCACGCAACCCATGCGGGAGATACAAATGTACTACAAACCAAGCGCAGTGCTCTCTTTCGCTCTAAATCGGTTCTTGTGCTTTCTACCCTAGTAACATCTAGGCACGATTAAGACGTATGGAGGTACAGAGCATTTGATCTTTTCGCCATGTACTCACGAGGAGACACCAAATTGGCATGGTAACGTAAAGATGTTCTTCCTACCTCATTATCTGTTAATTTGCATCAAGTGAGTACGCATGTACATACATACCTGCATGTATGTAAGTACATAATTTTTGCTAAACATGAGATGATTTTTTCCCACACTCCTCAATCTCTTCATAAGTGATTCCGTGGTTTCTGAACTAATCCAGACGCAAGTCATGCACAAAAACGGCGCAATAAGCAATACAATTCACATATACATATAATTGATATGCAAGGTTCAGGGGAATAGTACTACCGTTAAGTGTAGTTGTAAATTTGAGTTGGAAAAACTCAACACAATATTGGCATGGCTAAGCGGGAGTCACAGCGAATAGTGATAGCGGCCTCTTTATCAATAATCGAGTGGTCTAGGATAGAATATCTTCGGATTGGGGAAGTCACGCGCGAGGCACTTGTCATCTGGAAAGGGGAAGCCATCGTGGTCTTGAAAGTCTAGGCTCGAGGATCAGACTATGGCAATTGAATATTTAGAAATTAAAAGAACTGAAAGAGTCAGGAATGGGCAGAAGCGTAAGTTACTGTAAAAGACTTGTAAAACACTCACAAAGTACGATTCACTCGTAAAACCAAACAAATTCACCAGATGAATTTTGAAAGCACAGGGAGGCTAACACTGAACATGGCTTAACGACAAAAAACGAGAGAACATCGACCAGACAGAGAGTGAGAGAGATAAAGAGCGAGAGAGAGGAGAGAGAGAGAGCGAGAGAGAGAGAGAGAGAGAGAGCGAGAGAGCGAGAGAGAGCGAGAGAGCGAGAGAGAGAGAGAGAGAGAGAAATGCCTACGGTTCGACTGGAGGGGAGCTCATGGCCTCGAGAATCTCCGTAGCAAGCTGCTTGCCAGAGTCCGGAAGGGTGCTATTGTGGCCCAGAAGGACCTCGAGCCGCTCGCACCCTCCTTCCTCTCCGAATCGCGTCCGCTCATTGTACCCTCCTCGAACTGGGCCATGAATGGACCACAGAGCCAAGAGCTGTGCACCCGCGCACACTTCGAGGCCAAGGAGGGCGAGGTCGGGGAAGAATGGCGGCCTCAACCAAGACATTCAGAGATACAAGCAAAGAATTAAGCAATCGCTCATAAGAGAAACATTTCGAAAGAAGTGAAGAAAAAATTGATGAAGATCGCCAGTGCTGAACAATGTCCGGTGCAATACACAGTACTTTGTCCCGTTCAGGAGGGAGAGGAGGGGTGATACAAAACCAAAAAAATTCCTTTCTTTACTTTAGGTTAAAATAAATTTATTGGGAAAAAGTGCCATTTTCAGGCAAAGAAAAAAACCTTTCTCTAGGCAGGCCGGTGGGGGGGGGGGAGGTTCAATACGGCGCATACACCGACCTTGTTCAGCAGTGACGATCGCAGACAAAGAGAGTAAAAAGAACGTAAGGATACTGACAAGGGCTGGACCACGCAGTTGTGCTCTAGCCAGAATTCAACTGCGCTTACCTTAAAAAACCATCTTTTAGACTGTGTGAGCAATGCCATCAATATTTTAAATAAAGATCACAAAAAGGCTAGATCCAGATCTCAAAAATATTTTAAAGCTATTTAATGTGTCATTTTAAAGCTAATTACGCTACCGACGGAGGATTCCGAAGAGAAGCACTAACAAGCTGCAGGTTGGCCCACTCCTTCTCGATGCCGCAGTCATCCCAGTAAGGCGAGGTGAGAAGATGGGCGAGAATGTACCCAGCCATGTACTGGTCTTGGATCCGGAGCTCTTCCCTTGCATCGAACAAGCCATGGTATTCTTCCGGAGGGCACACCACCAGCAAGCGACTGAAATCGAGGCAAGCCGATTAAATAAGACCTGTATGAATCAAGGAAGTTCATTAGAAAGACTCAAAGATCATTTGGACAAAATTTGGGTGGGTCTGCCAAATAGAAAACACTTTTTAACCCTGTTTCTCAATGATATCGCGCCATTAACAGCAGCCGTGTTTTTTTGACTTTGACTAATTTACTCAATGCATTGTCATTTTTGAGTGTGAATAAATAATATTCACATACACTCTGAAAGGCAGAAAACTAGTAGAGAATTTAAAAAAAAAAATTAATAAAAAGGTAGCGAAAAATTGCAAAAGACTATAAACTAACAACAAGGGCGCGATGTATTCGTGGCGACTGAGATGGAACTGCACGGACGACTCCTCCTTTGCCAGCGAAGCCAACAGAGAGAGCACCTGAAGAAGAATTTCATGCACATTACTAGTCATATACATGAATATATATGTATACAAATATTTCAATAGTAAGGCACAAAAAAATAATACTCATAACAGAACACAACATACTGCTTAGGAGAAATAAGTGAAACGAACACCACTACGGTCGTTCTGGAAATCTTCACTGTCCAGGGCAAAGCGGAAGGCGAGTTCAACGCCATTATTTTCGACCAGCTGTCGGTAGAGGGCAGGCCGTCCTTCTGCGAAGGGAGCGGTGAGTGAGAGAGAGGATTAGGGGAGAGCGAACGGAAAGAGAGAGAAAGAGAGAGGGGGAAAAGAACATAGAGAGAGAGAAGAGGGGGAGAAAGAACAGAGAGAGAGAGAGAGAGAGGGAGAGAGAGAGAGAGAAAGAGATAGAGATAGAGATAGAGAGAACAGAGTGAGAAGGAGGGGGATATTTAGCAGAAACGGCTATAAATAAAGTGACCTAGTATTATCAAGAACTCGGACTAAAGGATTTCGTAAATATTTGTGCAGCAGTTGGCAAAGAAACTCGTACTAGCTAGGCGGTAGAGGAACTCCATTGCACGATGAATTTGCTGAGAATCCAATCCAGTGGTGCTCCTGATCCAATTGAGAAAGACGGGAATGATGCGACCGTCCGCCGCGATCACATCCTGTTCACTCCGATCCATCCGGTCAAGATATTCATTGATGTAGTAGCTGCAAGCGTTGAAGATTAGTGCATCCAGACTCGGCCACAGGACATTCATCAGCACTTTGCAACAGCGGAGGAGCCAAAGATGTACAAAACTAGGCAATTCTTACAACAAAAAAAGAGCGCACCCTTCCGCAGCTGATTCCCCCCTCCCCTCACCACCCCATTTCCAAGACTTACATTCCGTTGTCGATGAAGCCGCCGCGCTTCACCATGAGGTTCAGCCCGATTCTCATGATCCGCACGTAGTCCATTGCATAGACGGTAAAGTGCACCCTGTCCGCCAAATGCAAGGTATAGTCAGAAATCTGAAAATGAAAAAGGAGACTGTAAAACATATCCAATAGAGTTAAAAGAAAAGTGGCTAAATTACAACGATGAAATGTTGAACTCTCGTCTAGAACAGATTGCAACGATATACCTTTGGCAAAAAAAGTCATTATTGGGGTAGAATAAATAAAGAACTACGGTAGAGAGAGAGAGAGAGAGAGAGAGAGAGAGAGAGAAAACACGTCCCATCTCATTCTGCGGAAAGGCTTCAGCAGCATGCAAACAGCGTTCGAGCATGTCGGTGAGGAGAGCGGTGGGAAATTCATCCCAATGGTCGCGAGATTGTAGGTGTTCTACGCTTAAGAAACGACCTTTTAAACATCGTAATTGTTCTTTAATTGTGATGAATTTTAATAACTTCAGCTTTGAAAAAGGCGCTGTTTTCTTTTTCTGCGGAAAAAATAAGCTTTATTCTTTCCTCTTGTTTTCATAACAAAATTATGGACACAGTCTGCATATGTACATACATATGTATGTTCAATTGAAATATAAATTATATAACTACATATACATACATATGTAAATGAATTATTGCAGGAAAGGAGCTGACATGAAATACTGGCAAAGAGCGCCGAGCTGTTGGACAGCTTCAGTCGAGGAGTGGAATCTCATCGCCGTCTCCACGAGAGATGCGCATTCCCTGTAATCCTCATCCGACAATGAGGAGACGAAGCCACGCGTGAAAGCCTCAAATCGACAATATCTTCTCTGTCATCTTTCTCTCTCTCATCGTTCATTTCTCTCTCACTCTCTCCCTTCCTTTATCTTTCTCTCACACTTTCTCCTTTCATTTTTCTCTCCATCTCTGTCTTTCTTCCCATCTCTCTCTCTCTCTCAATTTCTCTCTCACTGTCTCCCTTCATTTCTCTCCATCTTTCTCGCTCTTTCTTTTTAATACCATCGCTCTCTCGCTCTCTCCCCTCCTTTTTCTTATAAACTCTCTCTCTATTTCCAACACTGAACCAAAAAGGATATCTTTTTAATATTAAAGTCTTAAATGAAAATAGATATTCTGTTCATATACGTATCTATTATCTTTAAATTTTCATGCATATTTTCAATTATAATTTTAATTTTTGTATATTTAACCAGAATTTTTTTTAGGTATTTTATTTGTGTAATAATTTACTTATACATGATATTATAAAATTATTTCTATCCATTTTTATAATTGTTCATTTAAATTTGTGTATAATCTTATATTACTATTATTATTCTTATATTACTATTTAAAATACAACTAAAACCTGCTCGATTTTTCCGTGTCTCCCCGCCCTGTCTAATCTGTCGAGAAAGAAAGGAGAGACAGCCGACCTCAGAGGGCGCAAGCCGGAGATGTCTGAGATGTTCGGACAATTGGAGATGTCCAGGAAACGGAGGTTGTAGTGGTGGCTGGCGATTGCGGAGAGATCATCGTTGGTCAGGCAGGCGGCTTCGCTCATCATGAGGCTCTCCAGCGAGATGAAGCGGTTTAACTAAACGCAATTCGTTGACTAAACTGTTGACACCGTCTATCTTGAAAACTATAAAGTGAGAGGTAAAAGAAGACCCGATTTGAAAGAAGAAGGTGAAGTAGAATGGAAGATAAAACACACACCATTGGAAGAAGGTTGAATGGCTCGCATCGGAGCCAACCGCATGGCTCGTATTGGAGGCAGCCGCCGATGTCCAGATGGCGGAGGTCTCGCAAGAATCGCGAATTGGCGCGAAGACACACGACGACTCTGAAATTGGCCATCTTTCAAGCTGTTATTTAATCAGCCAAAGATTGCATGGAGAGCACGCAACGCGTGAATCTGTCACAACTGTAAGAAGTGCCCACATTTAAAATGCTAGTAGTCCCGCTTGTCGGCACCAAGCTTCAGGAAATGAGAAAGAGCGAAGAAGGACCTCGGCAGAAGAAGCCGAGTCTCTGAGCCAGTCGAGGTGGTCGTTCTGTAGAGCGAGCGCGAGAGGATGCCGTGCTGGGCAATCTTCCAGAGCGTCTGCTCGTCGCATTGGCCGTCAGCCAAATCCACCTGAACAGAAGACTTTCCAGAAACAAACGAGACGTTTCTTTTCTAATCTTTGATAAAACAAGATGCCATAATGCTCGTAAGTCTTATTTATCTTTTAACAGTTTTGAAAACCTTTTTTTCATTTAAAAGAACCCATATGAATACGAACAAAACCTTGCAAAGAATAAAATTTACTATTAGAATTATCTTCAGAACGAGTTCCCAGAATTTGTAAAAAGAAAATGAGCATAAAATACATATATTCGAAAAAAGAGATAAGAGTTACCCCGGTGCTAATCATGAAGTTGCCGCTGAAGAGGCGGTCGAGTGTCTCGCGATCTAGCAGATCGAGACGGTGGAGGGCGACTAAGATGGCATTTGAAAGCGTGTAGGGGACGCGGACGCCGGCGGCCATCGGAAGGCCATTCTCAGCCAGCAGAAGAGCCGCGCGAGTAGCGGCGATCTCCTGCAGGCTTTGCATCCCGGCCTCCCTTAAACAAGCAGCATCTCCCTCAACATCGTACAAACCCCTTACCCACACAGTCGGTGGCACCAACAATTAATATGATTACGACTAATATGAACAGCCTTTCAGGGGCAACGAGCAACAAGTTTAACACTTGTGGCGAAGACTGAAGAAACTTGTGAACTGCAACAACGGAACAAAGGCTTTTCTCAGAGGAGAGAAAGCAAAAGCAAAGGAAGAAAGCCCAAAAACGGTCGAAGTGAGATTAACATCTCTAAATCATCCAAATGCAAATAATCTTAAAATTCCAGGCGAGAGCATGAGAAACTAATGAAGACGACAGCAATTTCTGCGCATCATACTTATTAATATAAAAATCAAATCCATTTTAGAACGAGATTTGACATCATTATTCCCTGAAGTAAATACCTATTATATTCCGTGTGGTAAATAATTTGCTTAAATTAAATAATTTTCTTTATTATAATTGCAGATATTATTATTATTATTATTAGGGATAATTTCGTCTTCTTATGCTACAGGGGAAAATTCTGACACTCACTTGGTTAGCCCGAGAGCGAAAGAGAGAGACAGAGAGACGCAGAAAGAGAGAGAGAGAGAGAGAGAGAGAGAGAGACAACAGAGATGTTCTCTTGGCGAGCAACCGACAAGCTGAACGAACCACAAGCACAACCCGTAAGAATAAAGGAAGCAAAGGAAATGTATAAAAGGACTGATCTAATAGAGAGTAAGGGACGGTTGCACTTCTACGTTCTGGAGTCATCCTTCGAAATGGTCGCACAGAACTACAAATACAAGTTACGCGGTATACTCATATTTTTGTTTAACTACTCGGTATTCCTACTAACAACAATAACGAACACCAAGTCTACCTGCTGGTATGCGCCGACATCAGACTCGTACTTCATCGACATGAACGAGACAGATAGCAACAGGGCAGCAAGGCTCTCGAGCTCTCAATGACCACTTACAAACACTCCGGAACATTTGCCACAAAGAACAAAACGTCGAGATAACAATGAACCTTAATAGCCAGTGAAGAGCGCGCCTCCTGAAGGTGAGCGAGGAGGGGCAGGCATTAGCAGCTTCCAATTAGCCGCGCGAAGAAGAAGTCGTTGAAAACTAAAAAGCAAAGAACAACACAAAACAAGTAAGCAACCAAAATGTCGCGATGCACCAGGAAAAATTGTTCGCTAAAGTGAAGTTTGTAGTCCAGCATTCAGGCCAAGCCTGGGCTACTTCGCAATTCCAGTTTGAATTATTTAAATTAATTTAATTAATCCTCATTTCTCTCTCTATATATATCTCCTCTATTTTTACCCTTTCTCTGGTTCCTTTCCTCTCTCTAATTCGCTCTCTCTGACTCTCTCCTCTATCAATCACCCTGTTCTCTCTTCCTCTCTGTCCCTCTCTATTTCGTATATCTCTTTCTTTCTCTCTTTCCGATTGTCTCTCGAGCTAGATTTCTATATCCTCTCGCTCTCTCTCTTTCAGTATTCCTTTTATCTTTTCTCTCTGTACTCTCTCTATCTCCCTCTCCCTCTTACCAATGACGTAAGTCCAGACTTGCTGCAACTGCAAGCCGGTCGATGTGATCTCCCTGTCGAGGGATATGTACATTCAATTTTGCCCATTTCAAGTGATCGATATACCGTTAGGCTTAATTCTGCAACAGCCATCTTGCGAAAGCTAAAGGTCCCCTATGATCATGTTTTTATATAAAAATATAACATTGTAATTTAATTAATTAATTTAATTATGCAATTCATTCTTCTAGTTTAGGTATTTCGTCTAATTATAGAACTTTAAGGTTGCGTACAGAATTTTTGCACACCTAAAATTACTTTTCGTTGATGAAAGCGTCCCAAAAAAGGGCAATTTGGACCGCTGCACATGAAATCTTTCGATGTTGAGATCAAGAGAGAAGAGAGCGAGAAAGAGGAGAGAGAGACAGAGATAGAGTGAGAGGGGAGAGAGAGAGGAGAAGAGCAAGAGAGACAGAAAGAGAGAGAGAGAGTGAGAGAGAGAGAGAAGAGAGAGAGAGAGAGAGAAAGAGAGAGAGAGAGAGAGAGAGAGAGAGAGAGAGAGAGAGAGGAGGGGAGAGGAGCGAGGAAGGAGAGACGTAGAGGATAAAATGGGAGAAGAGAGGAGAAGAGAAGCGAGTAGAGAGAGAGACACAAAGGGGATAGCAGTCCTCAATATTTTTGTTGGCTGACCGCTGCGCAGCGGTCTACATATCCCCGCACAGCCTAAAATATAACAATCGTTCAGAATTCCAATAGTCAACTTCGGCACATATACATAAAAATAAATTCTATATAAACCTTAACATGTTTACCACGCAGTAAACGAAAAGACTCTTCTGGCAAACCTCAACTCTGATGCCCTTCTTCGCCGCGAGTGCGAGTACTGCAAATGGCCCTGAGGAGAGAGGCATTTTCTCGACTTCCTGCGGCACCTTTGCTCTCTTCATGCTCTCTTCAAAGACGCTTCTTCCTTGTCTCCCCGTCATCTTTCTCAGCTTGTCCTATCTTATCATTTTTTGTCCCTTCTTCGAGATTACCTTATTCTCTTCCTTCTCCTTTGCAAAGATGAACCTAGTCTTTTCAGGGTTCTCTTCCCACAGTCTCTTCTCGTACTCTTCCAGGGTCCTCTCACCCTCTTTTTCTACAAATATCGTATTCTCGAGCGCTTCCTCTGGGACGAAATCATCCGCTAAGAAAATTTCGTCGTCACAACACTCATCCCTTGTACATCCAACAATAGCTTATTCTCATATTCAAAAACCACTACAGCATAGCCAAACGGAGACTACCGTAGCTCTCAGTTCTGGAACACAACCCCCCCCCCCGTTCAAGGCATTTTATGAAGATCCTCATAATTTTATGTAACAGTTCAAAGCTTTTGAACGAGACGAAACTTTGTTTATCTCGTCACTATCATTGGCATTTCATACAATTTCATCAAAAAGCAACCGAATACTTTGCTGCTGGTCTGTGCAGGCTTTTGAACCGAAGAAAAAAAAACTACAAACTAAACTCGCATCTTAAAACAAAGATTCTTAGAAACAATCAATATCGGAAAACAACTTCCATGCTCTGGGAAGAATCCAGTTCGAATGGCTGGTACTCGTGTTTCCCAGTCTGGCTCCATTTGAAACCGCACGAGGGGCAATGCTGATTGTTAATGACAGATCTGAAACAACGCCTTTATAAATTTTTTTGAGATGGAAAGAAGAGAGAATGATTGAAGGAGAGTAAGATAGATAGATAGATAGATAGATAGATAGAGAGAGAGAATGATTGAACGATAGTAAGATAGAGAGAGAGAAGAAAGAGAGTGAAAGCTAAAGGAAGAATAAGCTAACTCAAGGCAGGAAACTATCTTGCAGCATCTCATGCAACAGCAAAGAGAGTTCGCCTCCGAGAGCAGCTGATACGGACAACGAGAGCACTTCATCAGAGACACTTCCCCGAACTGCTCGAAGATTTTCTCACGAGCTGAAAGAATGACATGTGATTTTCTAATGTCAGAACCATTTATTTAAAAAAAAGAATAATAAACTAATCTCTATCTTTAACATAATCAATTAAAACATTTTTTTTTCAATCATCGAGTTTAATATTTTAAATTCTTACAGCTGTGTAGATTGGAAGGGTTGCCGACTCCAGCCGCTTCGGCAGCTGCTATCAAGATGACGATGCCTTCAGCCGCTGCCGATCTTAAAAAAAGATAAATAGAAACACGAGGTGCGATCAGTACTTAATAGCTAACAAGGGAAGGGTCTTTCCATAACCCAGCCAATCGTGATCCAAGTAAGTTTCCTATGTAGTCCTTCTCGAAAGATGTGTACTAAACTATTTTAAAACTGCGCTCGTCGCATTTGCGATTTTATATGAATTTTTGAAAAATGAGTAAAATTTACATACGAAATGCTCGAACTTTATCAGTCGTGGTTTTGTCTCTACAAATGTGACGTTGGCAGCGCAGTGGGTTGCGCTCCCGCCTTCAATTTTCGAGGTCTGGGTTCGATTCCCTTTGGTGACGAAGTTTTTGCTGCTACTGTTTTGTTTATAGCGATAATAAAGGGCACTCTTAAGGGTATTTTTAAACGATTTTGAGTGTATGCAAAACTTTATTATAATACTTTTGCGATGTACTCTTTAAGAAAATTTTTCGGCAATATTTTACTTCTCCACGATTTGCGATCCGAAAGAGGCCGTCCCCAATAGGGGAAAATTTTTCCAAAACAATTTTTTTTGTTGAAACTTTGCCCAGGGGGTTATTTGATGCCAGGAAACCGAATCTGAATGTCGTTTTGCTCGATTTTGCCGTTTCCAAGAGTTACGGTAGTTTTACGGTGAAGTCAATTCCTTCCTTTTCGATCCCAAAATATCCCTTTTTATTACCCTACTCCCCCTATTTAGCTTAATCCCTCCCTGTTTTGGGCCCAAAAATGTCCCGGTTGATCCGGGAGGGGGTCGGAAGATGGTGGAGGAGCCTGGATTGATGACTGCTGACTGCGGACCAGATGCTCCGCCTTCACTCACGGAACAAACAGCGGATGTTTGAAGCATCATAGATCTCTGAGATGACTGCGGGTGTTGTGGATACAGCCATCATCGAGTGGACGCCAGGTGACTGGTGGACCGCCTGGGGCGAGACTTGATGCCCGGTGGGCACGGTGTAATTGTATTGCGGATGTCCGAAAACCCAGTACACTATTTGCGGCGAATTGAAGATCACCACGAGGAAGCAAGGTGCGTATTTCTTTACTTTTCAGCAATCGTTACAACAGAACTCCAACATTTTCTTCTTTTTTTTCCTCAAACTTGGCCCCGGGGTTATTTGGCACGAGGAAAAAATTTATAAAACATTTGGGGTTACATATTGGCTGTAATTTATTTAACTTTTTTTTGCAGAAATCACACTCTAATACATAAACATGAATCAGATTTATAGTTGGATCGGGCAGGGTTGTGGATTGTGTGCTCATCACGAGCAAAGAAATGCAGCTCTTCTTAGACATGTCGAGAGCTTGAATGCAACATTGGAATCCAAAGAGCGGGAAATTGAGAAACTAAACACAACAGTCTCGTTATTGAAGGGTAGATTAAAGAAAAAGATGGAACATCTGAGCACATTGGAGGGGAAACAATCAAGCCAAGGAACTGCTGGACGAGTTTACAAGAAGGCACACGGTTCGTTGGGGTATCAGCAGGCCCAGGTCAGAGTCGCGCAGGCGTCTGCTAGCATCGCCGTGGCAATCACAGGCCAGGAGGGTGTAGCTCCAACAGCATCCGATGCAAACAGATTCTTTAGGCGGGTATATCAGAATGTTGTGGGGAAGCCTGGGGCACCTGGGGGAATATCATGGACACACAACGAACAATTGTCATTTATGAAAGACCAGGGAATGACATGGAGAGAGATGGGCGCGGTGGCAACTTTGTTGAGGGAGAAGGGGATTTCGGTTGCCTCCATCAATGGGTTGCGTGCACTGGAGAAGAAAACCATTCAGGAGTTCAGTGAACTCTACGAAGTCGAGATAATGGAGTTGTTCGTAGGGAAGGAGAAAGTGGACGTGCCAGTCTGTCGCGTGAAGAATGTTGGGGCATTCCTAACACGTATTTCAGCTGCACACAAGACACTGAGAGAGCTGCCAGAAGAATACAAAGAGGAAGCATGGTACGGGCTAAGCATGGACACGGGAGCAGGGATTTGCAAGCTGACTTTGACAAGAATAGATGCAAACAAGGCCAACTCTCCACACTCACACTTCGCACTGGCATACTTCAGAGGGGACGAAAACTATTTCAACATCCGGGCCGCTTTTCATGTAGTATTTCAAGGTTGTGGAGCCTTGGTGAAGCGTGTGGACAGGGGCGTCGAAAAGTACATGAGATGGTTTCTTGCGGCAGATTTGAAGGGGATGAGAATACTCTGTGGGCTAAAGGGGTGTGGGAGCAAGTCCTTCTGCTATCTTTGCACGGCCAGGTGGAATAAAGATGGGGGAGTAACGTTGGGACAAGCACGCACACTGGAAGGATTGCCTAGAGAGAGAGAGAGAGAGAGAGAGAGAGAGAGAGAGAGAGAGAGAGAGAGAAAGAGTTACATAACTGTGAAAACATGGAAAGTGTTTCGAAATGAGTTGATTAACAATGTCTTTATTTCCAGAGCGAGATCGTCGAGGGCTCGGCGATCTCTTCATCGACATCAGGATGTACATATTTGATGTATTTTTTGTTCTTTTTAATGTGTGTGTTTTTTTTTAAATTTGAATAAAGAATTTTTAAACCTTGACTTGTGAGTGCTTGCCGCTTTTTGAAATAGAAAAGCGTGCAGCACTCACTTGTTAAATTAGATATATTTTGTGTTCAGTATAAAGAACTTTTAACGTTGTCATGTGCAAAAAATGCGGCTGAAACATGCTGCCAATTCCCGCACTCTGATTTTTCTCCAACCCGCTCGCTCTGTTCGAGCTGGGCCCCGTTCTTGGCAAATTGCCAAGAACGGCCAAGGTTGGCAATCTGCCATCTTGGTGTGCCCGAAAGGGGCGGAGCTACGCAATTACATGGGACAACACATCGTGCAGACGCCGAAGAGAAGACATCGCTGCAAAGGTCAGCGACTTTCTTTCAATCAACCATTTAATGCTATAAAAGAATAGCAGTGTATATCATAACAAAAGGCTCAAAATAGAATATATGGGAGCTGCAGAGATAAACTGACAAAAAGTTCACTGTGGGTTGTGGCTGGTTGCCTACTCGTCGACTAGTCATCTTCACTGCTGGTGTCATCACTCATTCTATAATCACTGTATGTGACTGAAATTATTGTCACATTTGGCGAAAAACGGTCAAAAATAAATTAAAGATGGAACTCATTAGAAGGAAAAAGATCCGCTATTCATGATACAAACACGAACGGAGAAAAATGAAATAGGCGGGACTTCACCGGTAAACTGAAAAGACGCGGGAAACTTACGCGCGCCCTCAACGCTTACAACTGAGCGAGAGGTCTAGTTAGAGAATAGACCAATGAGAGAAGAGAAGGGGTGTGGCAACATATGTGTAATGGAAACATACGCGGAATATAAAAAAACACGTTACTTGTCATCGCGCAAGGTTATCTCTTATGTTTAATCCAATCACTCCAGTTTTTATAGTGTGTTCGCTCTATCTAATTTTTTAGACGAGAGAGTTTTACTAAGAATTTTGCCTATTAAATCGTCGCAGTAACCATGGTTAAGTCTCGCTTAGGCTGGTGACCATCTTCGGCGCTGGTGTTCTCGTGAGCACCGCCGTCTCCGTCATCGTGCTCGAAGGCGTAGAAGCACTTATCAGGCTCAATGTTGGTGTTCAATTTTCCCATACATTAAAACTCATTTCTAAATTTGGCTGGTTCTTACTGTTCTCTTTTACCTCCACGATGTTGTGCATCCGTTTAATGCATCCGTTTAATTCGATGTTTTAAAGCTAACTTCAATAAGAATCGACAGTTTCAGCGGAACTACAACAAGAACACCACCTGATGCCCGAGGCTAAATTGAAGAGAGCGTGAATAGAGCTCCTCCAGGACAGCAACTCCGTATAATACCTCCGAATGCCAAGCTGAATGAAAGGTGTTAATGAGGATCCAGAGCGAGAATGGTCTCATTGTTTCTGATATCTGCTGGCCACGTCTTTTCTTTTACTGTGAAATGTCGGAAGGTTTTATTTAGACTGGACGGAAATTCTGACGTTGTTCGAGAAAACCAAGAGAAAAGCAAGAGAGTCTGCTGTTATTTTCTTCTCGAAAGACACTGGCTGAGAAGAGCGGTGCCAACACTGCAGAGAGCGGGCACTGCCATCACGGTATCGAATATTCTTGTATAAAACTACTGCATCTTTCTCTTATTTTCCTATTTTTCATTTCTCAATGAATCAACATTTATGTCTTTGCTGTATGTGTGAATTGCATGCTGATTATGTTTCCCTGCTGCCAGACGAAGCTGGCCACTGGAATGCCGAGCAGAGCGGGCACTTGCATGCACACAACCACTCCCACTCTCATGGCAATGCCCACTCTTCCAATCCCTCTCTTCGACTACTCCCTCGTCTCTGGCTTCGTCTTCATGCTCCTCGTTAACCAGATTCGCAGCTCCGCCGTGGCCAGAGGTCTCTTTTTTCATTAACTAGTTTGGTTTTAACTCGTTGTCTGAAACGCCACATGATTTGCAGGAGAGAGAAGCGGTCGAATTTTATTGACCATCTCTGCTATAATTGGATTGGTTATGCATGCTGCTGGTTAGTTGAGACATTCCAAAGAGAAATTCATCAACTTTCAATTTGGGTTACTAATGATTGAGATAGAAGGAATCCTTTTTGATTGCCCTTGTCTATCCAACAGCCGATGGAGTGGCCCTTGGAAGTGCTTCAACCATCAACAAATCCGATGTCCAACTTATCGTTTTCCTCGCCATCATGCTGCACAAGGTTCAAGCTTCCTTTTCTGTACGTTCGTATTGCAACCGTGTAGCTTCCTTGTTGTTGCAACAGCTAGTATGACTACCAGCTGCTACAAGTGGAAGGGGTACTCAATGGTTCAGGAATTAATCGAAAATTTGAAGGACTCTTTGCTAATATTACCATGTGTTATTGTAAGTAAATAAGCGTACAGAAGTTCCTTGAATTAAGATGAACGTATGAAGGAGAAGCAACTTCAGTATGAGGATAGAATGTGTATTTGCATTTGGAGTATCGCAGTGTAGCTTCGGTTTTTCATGCCTGTAGCAACTGCGTCTGCTTCTGGCGGCTGCGAGTCAACATTTCACAGGTGCCTTCTTCTTTTGTTCACCACTTCTAGCTGATATGTATACCTATCCCGTTTTTTATCTATGCCCTCGATTCAGCCCTCTTACACTTTATCACTTTCTTCATTCTTCTGTGCTGTATTTATTTCTCTCTTTCAGTCTCTACCTCTCTCTCTTTTTCTCTCTCTCTCTCTTTCTCTCCCTCTCTTTCTCTCTGTATCTGCCTCTTTTTCTCTCTGTCTCTGCATCTCTCTTTGTCTCTGTCTCTCTTCTCTACCTCTTTCTCTCTCTGACTCTGCCTCTCTCTCTCTCGCAGTCTCGCCTGGGAGGCCGTCCGACCCCTCGATTGCCTGCACTCTGATTGTCATCCGACTGGCTGAGCTGCTCGAGCGACGAGGAGTGCATCTTCTGCCCCCGACTCCTCCACATTTTGAGGTGAGCGAGAGTGGAGAGTACTCTCGTGTTGACTGCCTAGCATCTCCTCCCTTAGGAGAGGCAATCCTCCATGGGTGGCTCTCTCTACCGTGGTCTTCGCTACCCCGAACGGGCAGCGACTGGCGGTCCCTTGGCTTCTTTCTCCTCTCCGGCTGACCTTGTCATGGAGTCTTCTTCCTTACCCGTCGCGAGCATTGCGAAGGCAAGTCATCTCATTGTGTTGTATGATCCCCATGCTAATTCTCGTTGTTTCTTTAGACTCTCCCGGCTGATGTTCTCTCTTGTTTTATTGAATCCATCGTCGACGGAAATGAGGTTATATTTTTACTTTATTTCGCCCACCTTACTGAAAAGGTTCATGAATCTAAAACATTTGATGTAGAATTCATTAAAAGAGATTCTATTATATTACATAAATGTTGAGGCTCACGAGCGGGCGGTGGCAGAACGTGGAAATGGCGAGTAAAACATCACCATTCCAGACGCCAGTAATGCACTCGAGGATGGGTTTCTGGAGGTGACATCAGAGAATCATTCTGGAAGATACTCATAATATGTATTAACAGATCGACTTTTGTTCTGTGAGCGGGGACTTTCACTCTCAACTTCAACTTTACATTCGCATGGCCGTCAAGCAGTCAGTCATTTGCTTGTGTTCGTAACAGAGAAATGGAGAGCTATCTTCTCATTTTCAACAAAGTCGGGGAATTGTGGGAAACTTTCACGGGAATTCAATTTTATTCTTGCAGCCTTGCCATGGCAGATCTACGACGGATTTATTTACTGATAATCGCCTTCGAAAGAGCTGTCCTTCTGGCCGTGGAGAAGGGGAGCGCCCCCTCAAGTAATGCCAATTCCATCGCTCTGTCCGACTCTCACCTTTACTCTTCCGCTACCGGAGTTACCACTGGTTTCTCTCTCTCTCTCCCTCTCTCTCTCTCTCTCTCTCATTTTCTCTTTTCCCTCTCATCTTTCTCTCTACGTTTTCTAATTTCTTCTTTTACAGGCGGCTTGATATCATACTGCAGCTTTCGCCATCTTACTCGCTTCTGCCATAGGCTCATGCTCAACGTGTTCCCCGAGGCCGTCACTGCCAGGTCCACCCTCGTCAATCCACTGGTTAGATTACATTTGAAAAGGGTGGGAGATGTTTACTGTATGGTCAGTCTTCACTGGATTGTCATTGAGATCTTCGAGATCAGCGCCATCCACCTCGTGGCCCCTTCCATGGATGGCGACTGCTTCCTTCAGCTACCCCGGCCCGCCGCTCCTAACGATAAGCGACAATTCGTTTTCTCGTCCGTTGCATTTCCTCTCTCCAATTACTCTCTTCGTCTCCCTTCTATCTTTTTATCTCTGTCTTTTGGTCTCTCCGTTCTCTCTCTCTATCTCTTTCAGAAGCCGTCGAGTGCCACGTGAAAAGGAGAACGCTCCGCCCCCTGCCACTCCACCATCTGCCGCTTCTCCCCAGCCACTCCCCACCTCCATCCAGTCTTCATTTCAGTGAGCAGCTGTTTCTGTTCTTCTTGTTGTTAGTGATTGTTATGGGTTAGCATGTTATTATTGTTCGTACGGGTGTCAATATTGTCATATATTACAGATCTAGTTAATATTTATATAAATTTTGGAAGTGGAATTCTAATTGTTAGCAGTTGTTGGGTAAATTTCTGTACTATGCGGTGTAATTGATCTCTTATCGATTCTTGTTTTTCTCGTTTATGGAAATAGAGGAATGGAAGCAACATATAAATACAACTAAGATTTATTAAATAAGCGACAACAAACTCAACAATTTCAGTTCAACAGACTATATAGCATGTGTGTGCAAGATATATGAAGCTCAGGTTTCAAACATGAACAGTTGAATTCGTCAAAAGACCGGAAGTGATTTGGGAATAGCGGAGAATAAAAAGAAACAAAACTCTTTTGCTACTACCATAATTACGAGTTGATGGTCTTGAAAACATTGAATCCAGTGAGGGCAGTCGTGATGGCGAGACCGGGGATTTGCGGGTGCCAGTGCACCTCTTTCACCTTAAAGTTATGGCTAGCATTATTAGAAAAGAGACAAGCAATGCATTAAACAGGGAATGAACATTAATTGAAAGCGTAACGCTAACCTCCTTCTGACCAAGATGGAGGAACATCAGTTGTGGTGGAACGCCGGCAATCTACAAGGAAAGGAAATATCTTAATATATACTTGATAGCTCTACCATCTACCGTACCTCTTCGTGTCCTTCGCCCGCTGCATCCGCCTCGGTGGCGATGTCCCAGATGCTGCTCTGGTCGTCCTCGCCAGTCGCGATGAAAGTGGTGGAGTCGAGAGGATGCCACTCCACTGATGTGATGGGTGCCTGGTGCTGTTTGAAGCGGGCCACTGGCTCGCCATACTACAAAAAGAGTTCTCCCCATAACAACCACGACCAAGGGAGAGGCTAAGAAATACGTGATATTCAGTGGGATGTTTTGATGTTACGAACCTGGATAGTCTTGAGCGACCAGATATTCAGACAAGCATCGTCTCCGCCCGACACGATGTAGTCATCCAGCGTGTTCCATGACAGCACATTCACGTCGCTGGCGTGCGCATGCTCTACCGTGCACACGTTGGCCTCCTGCAATCAGGACAAGGTTACTGTAGAATGTCATGAAACACAATTATGCAACTTTGCATGATAATTAGGTTGTAATTCAATAAAATTCCATGGTTTTATATGACCTTTCCGGTGCAACGAGTATCCCACATGCGAAGAGATCCATCAGCGCTGCAAGACATCTGGAAAAGAGATAGAAAAGTTGTAGTTCTTCAGCAGTCACCTTTCATCTCATTGCTAGTTCCCTGAGAGTATAACATGAATGGTCACTGAGATGCAACTGAATGGCTGACCAGGAGTGCGCTCTCGCTCGGACTCCACTGCAAGTCTTCGACGCTTTTCGTGTTGCTTGGGAGCGGTTTAGAATCCACAACCCACTGGCCTCCTGAAAATAGTCAGTCAGAGATAGAAAACTAGACAAGATATAAAGAAGCTAAGCCAGAAAGATATAAAATATTTTAGAAATGAAATGCTTTACAACCCCTTTAAATTGCTATAGTGTAGTAAATTGACCGTTTCAAGTGAGGAACACTAACCTTCGCGCATGTTCCAGATGTGAAGACCGTGCGCGCAGTCACCAGATGCAAGCTTGCCCTGAAACTTAATCTAAAGTTACGGGATCAGAAAAAATATTATTATTTTTTCTTCTTCAGATATGCAAACACTTGCCAGTCATCGCGCTATTAGTCGGGAGGACAATTTTTACAAGTTCGAAGATTAGAAAAAAACAAGTACATACATATGTTTGTATGTATGCATGCACATACATGCATACATATGTATGTGTGTAGGAGACGTGAGGAAAGATAGATATTTCAGAAACTGCCATGTTACAAAATCTCAGCCAAGATCCTTTTGTTAATTTCATGTGATTTCAGTGTGAATGCTGGTCACACTTGGGGATGCAGCAACGAGTGCGCCAAGCTTGGCTGCAGTTAGTTTCCACTCTCTTTGTCTGAGAGGAAGGAACAAAAAGGAGTACTAGCAGACCCATCCAATAATCCTATTTCCTGCTTGCAGCTCCTGGCCTGGACGCCGAAGAGTGCAGATGTCGCGTCGCTCGCTACAAAGACTGCGAAATCCCCCTCGCAGTCATTCAGCAGCACAAGAGGAACTGGCCGAATGGCGAGGGGAAATAATTTCATCACTAAACTAAGAAAAATTTTAATGTTGTTTCTCTTTAATTTTTAAATAATTGCTTGTAGGAAATAAATCATTTGTTTATAAGAATTTGCCCCGCAGATTTAACAATGCCGCATCTTCATTTTAATACTTTTTTCGCATCCCTGTCCAGATCGCAGTCGGACTCGAGCAGTAGCAGGACTTCTGGTCGTGTGGCTATCGCTCGCTGGGCATCCTCAATGACAAGTTGTCAGATTAGTTTTCTCGAGAGAATATGAAATTGTGCTGGTGAGTGCGCACGGCGTCAAGGTCATCTACAGCCTGTTCATCTACGTTCTCGCCTTGCACGAGCCCGGTCCGTTCACTTTCATCGAAAACGCCAATATTTCAACATTTACATTTTTTTTACAGCGGAACGACAAATGGAATTTGTACCTTCTATGAAGATTGTATTTGATATACTGACAACGCAGGAGAACCACACCTACTTTCTGTAGTGTTACGAACATTTTCCTTTTGATCACCATAACAGTGACTCTGAGGTGTCGCATGAATTAACTCTGCCACTCATTTATTCGGATGCACAGGGATGCAGTGGGAATTCCTGGCGACTTTAGGGAGAGGAAGGCTGCCGTGGCCTAGAAGTCAGAGAGAGGAAGAAGAGGAGTGGGAAGAGCAGGCGGAGAGGAGTGACGAGTGGATCTCCACCAGAGAGGAGTACGGTCGACCAAGGAAGGGGGACGGGGAGACAGCAGAGACTGCGCCCTGTAATGACAGGCATTATGGGAGACGGTAGGAAGAGAACAGCACACCCGTAGTCCATGAAGCCGAAGGGAATGGAGGGGAAGAGTCCCCTGGCGGGTCGAGAGTCCCAGAGAGAGCCACCGTAAAGGGCGGCGCGGCACTCCTTTCTCGTGGAGATCAATCCGCCTCCCTGGCCACCCGCGTACTGAAATGCGTTATTCGCATACTGAAATGGAAGCGATGTCAATTCAAGGGATTGAAAGCCCAGAAGGAACGACCAAAGGACAGTCGGACCTTGGCCTGTTCTCCGTCCAACTCTGCCTCCTCCTCGACTGCAAATGATACCATCTTGCGTTGAGCGGGCGGACTCACCGGCTCGCCAGGCTGCTTCTTCAATAAATCAACTCGTCTTTTCATCTTTTTTCCATCGGACGGAAATGAACTTTTGAATGAAAAAAAAATTAATTTTCAGAAATGTAGACAAGAGCAACCTCCTGTCTGACCTCCGTCGGTTGCTTGAGAATCGACTTGAACTCATCCACGAGCGCCAAGTCTTCGCCAACAATGTTCAGCTTCTGAAAGTGACTTTAGATTTTCATCTGTCTTCAGTGAAGCAGGTCAGCACGCCTCATTGATTCCCCTTCCCCTTCATTCTCCCCTTCCCCCTGACCCTGAGCGGTCGACTTGGCAGCTCGTCCGTGTCGCTGACGTCATCGTACTCGCCGTCATCTGAGTTCGGAGAGTCCGCTGTCGTCGACGAAGGGGAATCCGAGGCGAGACGCGGCGACTTGGGTCTCAACGGGGAAGTGGCTTAGAGAAGGGGACAGATCCCATCTTGGACTGATTGCCATTCAAGTAGTACGAATCATGGCGCACCCTTCCGATTCCCCTGCAAGCCTAACCCCGCCTCCACGCCGTTGCCTCCGGCGGCCTGCGTCGTTGGCTTCTCCTTGATGTAAACAAAGAGCGGGCGCCGGCCCTCGGCCTCCGCGCGCTCCTCCCAGCCTTTTTCGTCCTCGGCTGATAACTGCAACTTGTATGCTTTCTTATCTTCCTTATCTTTTCTGTCTGCGTTGCTTTCTCTCTCTCGCTCTCTCTCTCTCTCTCTCTCTCTCTCTTTCTTTCTTTCTCTATCTCTCGTTCTGCTACTCTCTAACCTTCTGCCAGAAAGGCAATGAGAGTTCGACGGCGCGTGAGAATGTCTTGATGGTGCTGCCCTCGACCTGCTCGAGAGAGGGCCAGTAGCAGTTGGTGAAGGAGGAGAGGGAGGCCGGCACGAACACACGGCGGACCTGAACAGGAGAAGAGAAAAAGAGACAGAAAGAGAGAGGGAGAGAGAGAGGCAGAGAGAGGGAGTGAGAGAGAGGGGCAAACAAAGGGAAAGAAAAGAGAAAGGGGAGAGAGAGAATAGACAAAGAGAGAAGGGTTGGAGAAACCAATGAGGGGACGAAAAGTGAGGGGGAGATAGTGGGCACTGATGGTGTTGGGATAGATCGGATGCGAGGAACATGAATGAGTGTACCCTGGCTGCGCCCTTGGCCTGGCCGGGTCCCCGTCGATGTCCGCCTCCTCGGCCGCTGGCGCCGCGGCGGACGAAGGCAGTGGGGAAGAGAGAAGGGCGGAGGGGGATGGAGGAGAGAGGCGGAGGCGCCGGCAGAGAAAGCGGACGCCAGCTCACTCGGCGGCGACCGCGAGTTCTGAATCAGGTATTTCATTTATTTACATTTATTCTTTATTAAAATCATTTAAAAATACAAGAAAGCCATAGAAACTAACGAAGATGGCTTGTCGTCTTCCTTCTCAGCCATGAAGGAGAAGAGTGAAGGAAGGGGCAGAAGAGAGGGGAAGGAGAGAGCAAGTGACCCGACCACTCTCAGTGCATGAAGAGGATGCCAATGATGGAGAGAACTCTACACTCGCTTTTATCACGAGCGAGGAAGGGGCAAGTGAATTAGAGTACACTTGGAGAGTGTCCTTGCATTGTTCCATTCAGATCTTCTAAAAACTCCCCTCGTTTTCATATTTCATCGCCCTTTCTCAATTTCATAATTTCATTTCATTCGTAATCATTTCGAAATCAACAACTTACAGCGAATTCCTCTGTATCTTATCCATTGCTTTTGCCTTTCATCGATCTCGTGAAATATTCTAGCCGCAGTGACTGAAAATGATATGATGTTGTAGTCTTGCTTACCTATTTCCAATAACTCTTTTATTTATTAAATAAGCGACAACAAACTCAACAATTTCAGTTCAACAGACTATAGCATGTGTGTGCAAGACATATGAAGCTCAGGTTTCAAACATGAACAGTTGAATTCGTCAAAAGACCGGAAGTGATTTGGGTATAGCGGAGATTAAAGAGAAACAAAGCTTTTTTGCTGCTACCATAACTACGAGTTGATGGTCTTGAAAACATTGAATCCAGTGAGGGCAGTCGTGATGGCGAGACCGGGGATTTGCGGGTGCCAGTGCACCTCTTTCACCTTAAAGTTATGGCTAGCATTATTAGAAACGAATAGAGACAAACAATGCAATTAAACAGGGAATCAACACTAATTGAAAGCGTGACGCTAACCTCCTTCTGACCAAGATGCAGGAACATCAGTTGTGGTGGAACGCCGGCAATCTACAAGGAAAGGAAGATATCTTAATATATACCGTATAGACTTGATAGCTCTACCATCTACAGTGCCTCTTATTGTCACCCTCTTCCGTACCTCTTCGTGTCCTTCGCCCGCTGCATCCGCCTCGGTGGCGATGTCCCAGATGCTGCTCTGGTCGTCCTCGCCAGTCGCGATGAAAGTGGTGGAGTCGTGAGGATGCCACTCCACTGATGTGATGGGTGCCTGGTGCTGTTTGAAGCGGGCCACTGGCTCGCCATACTACAAAAAGAGTTCTCCCCATAACAACTACGACCAAGGGAGAGGCTAAGAAATACGTGATATTCAGTGGGATGTTTTGATGGGACGAACCTGGATAGTCTTGAGCGACCAGATATTCAGACAAGCATCGTCTCCGCCCGACACGATGTAGTCATCCAGCGTGTTCCATGACAGCACATTCACGTCGCTGGCGTGCGCGTGCTCTACCGTGCACACGTTGGCCTCCTGCAATCAGGACAAGGTTACTGTAGAATGTCATGAAACACAATTATGCAACTTTGAACGATACTTAGGTTGTAATTCTATAAAAATCCATAGTCCTATCTCACCTTTCCGGTGCAACGAGTATCCCACATGCGAAGAGATGCATCAGCACTACAAGACATCTGGAAAAGAGATAGAAAAGTTGTAGTTCTTCAGCAGTCACCTTTCATCTCATTGCTAGTTCCTGAGAGTATCAAACATGAATGGATGCAACTGAATGGCTGACCAGGAGAGCGCTCTCGCTCGGACTCCACTGCAAGTCTTCGATACTTTTCGTGTGGCCGGGGAGCGGCTTAGAGTCCACCACCCACTGGCCTCCTGAAAACAGTCGGTTAAAGAGATGGAAAACTAGACAAGATATAAACAAGCTAAGCCAGAATGATATAAAATATTTCAGAAATGAAATACTTTACAACCCCTTAAAATTGCTATAGGGTAGTATATTGACCGTTTCTTCAAATGAGGAATACTAACCTTCGCGCATGTTCCAGATGTGAAGACCGCGCGCGCAATCACCAGATGCGAGCTTGCCCTGAAACAACTAATCTAAAGTAAGGGGCGAGAAAAAATAAGGTATCTTTTTTTAAATCTTAGTCAAGTAAGAAAACACTTGCCAATCATCGCGCCCTTAGGCGGAAGGAAAATTATAACAAGTTCGAAGAAGGAAAAACTGTTCGAGATAAAGTATGTTGGATCGTATCCCCAGAACGAGCCTTGACAACGTTGGACCACGCGAGTGCGAATCCCTCTTGTCGATGGCCATCGAAGGAGAAGAGGGGCTTCTCCGAGAGAAGCTTCGTCTTCTTCGTCTCCCCAGTCATCGCAGCCGAATCGGCCAGGGCGCCTGAGAACAAGGAAAGTTACTCCTCACAATTCAGTGTCTTAAAAAATTGAACAATGATCATTTAATCAAGTATATCCCAATGCATAAGTACACCCTGGAATTTAACAAATGTAAAATAAAGCAAGAGATATAAAGCGAGAACTGAATTGCGAGTTGATGGCAACAGCCTAAAGAATAAAGATATAGAAATCCAAAATAGAAAGAGACCTGTCAGATTCCAAAGCTGAACCTTTCGCTGGTCATTCCACACAGCACATACGTGACTGTCTCCGAGGCGAGCCATCTCAATAATTAAAATTCCTCTTGGTTCTTAGGTCCACATCACAGTCTGCTATGCTCCTTCTCAACATCTACAGAAATGTCAGTGAACAACGCTTACAGTAACATTCATATCACTTAACTGTTATATCGTAATGAAATCCCCCTTTTGCTGTTCAATTCAAATGGAATCGTGTACACTTCTCGGCTATCCCCTTGACTAACTCGTAGTCGGTTGATTCCTCCGTGGTGCGGGATGGCGACCGCGTGCAGCACTGGCTTCTCGTCCTCCTTCGTCTCCTCTTCATCGTCTTCTTCTTCCTCTGAATCCGACTCCTCAGGCTTCATTCCTCGCAGATTCTGTGAGGACATTCGTTCACAAAGTCCAAGTAACAACAAAATATATTTAAAGAAATGTCTGCAACCAGGTATAGTTCAATAATACTTGTAGATATAAACTATGTCTATTCGTTTCATGTTTTACTTTACGCGAAAAGAAGTCTCGAAAGAACTGACCTTGAGTCCCATGATAAACAGCTCATTCTCGCGCGCCTTCTCTGCCTGAGTGCCAGCAACGATGTAACAGACAGCGGGCAGCTCATCGCGGCGCTCTCCGAGGTTGTCTCGGGCGATGTCGAATGACAGGCAGGGCATCGCTGCAGAATAGGAACATCAGCAAAGCATGGAATTGCTATTTGATATCAACTCCTAACCTACAATAAGGAATCGACAACAAGGTAAAGTTATATTATTGACAAGGCAGGAATTGACGAAAAACGGGTTCAAATCTGACATGTCTCAAAGGAATGGAAGAGTTTGTACGCATCGGGGTCGAACTCGAGCTCCTCTCCTTCCTTGAGATTTCGGCTCACGCCTGGCACGTACGCCTAAAAATCAGTATTATGTATTTTCACCATATTGGAGTACAAGAAGTGCTGGCTGAGAAGCACGAAGCTGACCTTCTGTTCGCCGTTGGAAGTCGCCTCCTCTTGGTCGTTATCTTCTCCCATCTCTGCGTCGGACATTGCCTCATCCTCCTCCATTTTGAAAATTGCTCTGCAGCCATTTCGTCAGACTCGGGAAAGTTTTAGCAAAACAAGAATGTTACAAAATTAAACAAAAAAGTAAGTAGAAATGCCGTGGCAGTCACACGGCCTAAAAGTTTTCGTTTCAACTCGAGAGATACAGTACTTATACTAGCGTTCATCGAACGGGTGTTTGATATGTCAAACAAATGCTCACAGTTCTTACAGCTTTCATTTCCTTCATCAATTGTAACTTGTCAAAGTAATAAAATGTGCAACCAAATATGCTAATAACTATTCCCAATCGGAAGCTTTAATAAACACAATGCTCAATAAGCTGAGTAGTCAAAATACACAGAATAAATTACCCTTCTCGACAGCTCACAATCCACTAACTTACAAAGCACCGGTAGGTTATGATTGGCCAAATAAAACTCACTTAGCAAATATTAAGGTCAAAAAATACAGAACAAATACAAGAATGCGAAATAATAATTAGACCCATAGAAAGCGCAACGCATTCGTACTCCGCAAATATATTGGTCTGCTGTGTTGGATATATTTCATTCGTCGCTAGCCTGTCTGGACCGGAATAAAACTATATCTCAAAGTTCCTATCCGTCTAAGCGTGTGCAAGGGTGCGAGAAGAAGGCAGGAAAAGGCACAGAGAACGATGAGAGAGCGAGATCACGGGAGAGAGAAAAAGAGAGGGAAGAAAAGGAGGAATTGTAATGATGAGAAAGGACAGAGATAGAAGCGGCAGTCTCATCTGGACACACTCCCAGCAGGAACTTGAAGGGAATCCGACGTGATCCCGTTCACGCACTGGCCAAAAACGAAGATCCGCAGCGCGAGAAATTCGTCAACTTTCGTCTAAGGCAGAAAAAATTGTACAAATTATTCCCCACAATGAAACGTTCCACTGTAATCAAAAGAATTGTTAGCCATAGAATTGAACCACCCTTACTGAATAGGTTAACATTAAAGGATCATCAGGAATGCACTCCTTTTAGGAAAAAAAATAATAATTGGATTCTTGTCCCAACTCACACTCATATCCTCGAGGATGCGCAGATGCTCAGTGGAGTCCCAGTCATCCCACGGCTCCTTCTGAATTGACTGCCGATTCCTCTGTCGACTGGAACGCCTCAGCGGGCCCTCTGTGAGTGGCTTCTCTTCGGGTGAAGGAGACGGAATGGGAGGCAGCAATATTCGAGCGGATGCCGGAAGAGTTCGCGACTGTGGAAGAGCGCAAGAGGGAGTCCGCATTGCGAGCATCGCGCCGCATTCACCTAAACATCCTTTCTATCATGAGGAGCTGCGTCTTCAAGTTATTAGTAATTCAATAATTTGAAGAATACTACATCCAGCAAATGAGAGAATTACTTTCTATTTCTGGAACTGCTCTCCACGCCAATCCAACCACTTCTTCGCCGCCACTTCTTGGAATTAATAGACTTTAAATTTTTGTATTTTTTTTTGTATTGTTAAATACAAAACAGAGCGAGAGAGGGAATGAGAGAGAGAGAGGGAGAGAGAGAGAGAGAAGGAGAAGGAGAGAGAGAGAGTGAATGAAAGAGAGAGAGATCGCACCACTTGTGTGCGGTTGCTGCTGGATGTTCGAAGGAGACTGCTCATACTGCGGCGTAGTTGTAACCGGGAGGATGCGCGATTCGGTAGAGTTCTTGTTGCCGCAGATGGCAGAGAGACTCCCGGTCGGAGCTGCCGATGGCTGTGTGATTGGAGTGCCTGCAATAATCGACATAACGAAGCTCATACATTCGAATCTAGGCTTGCATCCAAAAAGAAGATGTGAGCCTTCCTGATTTATAACGATTAATTGCGGCACTATTGGCTAGAGAAGGTCTACGAGGCAAGGCCAACTTACTGGATGGCATGGGGACTACACGCCCAGATCTAAACTTATTCCTTGCTCGCAGAAAAAGGAAGAGTTATGGAGTGCTCCCTGACCTGATTCATTAGAAGGGACTCTAGCGGCAGGCGCAGGTTTCACAGCTGGAGGAGGGTTCAGTGTAGCTCGTTTTCTCGTTTTTGAAGGCGCAGTCTCCTTCGGCTTCGTGCAAGGAAGCGTCGCAACTGCGGGCTTTGCAGGAGACGCTCGGCGTTTCCGAGATGGCCGAGGAGACTAAAAAAACTATTGGCAAATGAAAACGTAAATTTACATGTAGACGTCTAATGTGTTCAACGCATGACAACTTATACTCATTTTCGTAGATTCTATATCACTGATTTCTCTTTGCAGACCCTGTGCTTCGGCTTCTTCTTGTCGTGAATAGCAAGAACTGCGTTGTGGTTGAGTGGCTGAGTCCTCGCTTGACTTCCAGCTATCGGAGCAGTCTGAAAGGCGCTGGAAAGTGGAATCCGCTGGGTCATTCGTTCCGAACCTTTTCCACCGTCTTCTTCTTCTTGTCATGGAGTGCGAGCACTGCGTTGTAATCGAGCGGCTGAGTCTTCCTCCTTTGGCGGCCAACTACCGGAGCATTCTGAAGACACAGAAATGGACTTTCGAATCTCTTCCCTCCCTCTCTCGAACCGAGACGATCTGCTTGATGCGACTGAGAGCCCTGGAGCGCAAGTCCGACCCCGCGGCAGCCATCTCGGCATAGACAACCTCTCGAAGGGTCAGAGTGGGCGCCGGCAGCTTCAGACTGTTGATCACGGCTGCGAGTCTTTGAAAAGACTCCGCCTGCTAGTAATTCTGTTGTCTTTGTTTATCAGCTCGAAATATGAACACAACAATAATGGCAAAACCTGAATTTTATATATTATATTGAGAATCGTTTTACAATAGCACTCTATCGAGGGTACAACAAAACAGGATGGGAGCGCCGTTTCGGACCTGGCTTGAATGAAATGAAGCTTGAGATAAAGAGCTACGAATAGTCTACCTCTGCTTCGCCTGCCCGCTGTTTCACACTCGACGGCAGTTTCAAAGCGAGGAGATCGCTGTTGCACATCGAGTAGAGAACGTCCAGCGGCGGAGGCCGAGTGGGACGGTTCCCCTCACTCGTAGCAGATTCCTTCTGGTCTCTGGAAGAGGAAACGGATGTGCGGATTATCGCAGAGATGACAGGTGGGAATGAAGGCAAAGGTCGTTTAGCAAGTTCTATTCAAACATCAGAAGAACATGATAAATTGTACATTAGAACGTACTTCAATTGCTTGACTTCGAATGGCTGCAGCTGCATCACAGAAATAATGAATCATTGCATGTTTAGTTGAATCAAGGATTTAATGAAGTGCGAAGAAGCTGTCAAGTGAAATGCGCAGACCAATTCACTGCTGTCAAATAAATGGCATAATGAAATGAACAGAAAAAAGGAGAGAGAGAGAGAGAGAGAGAGAGAGAGAGAGAGACAACTGATGAGTGGGTGATAATTAGCCTACCACCGTGCCCGATGCAAACAGAGTATCTAACAATGAGCGTTGCTCAGCCACAGCGCAGATTCGCATGAAAGGCAGTAATGATGTGCGAGTCGTGAAATGGACGCCGCAAGTTGGTGGGAAATGAACAAAGACCATACTTTATCTGGGAATTCTCAAAGCAGTGAAAAATGACTGCGCGCACCAGGCAATCGAGTATATGTTCAGCTTGAAGCACACATCTCTGTGCAACATAATTCGAGCACGCAACAACGATATTCGATTTGTGAAGAGAATTAAACTTACAAACGATCACCCGTAAGTTAAAGATTTGCAGCGGTTTATCATTTGATTTAATGAAATCAAGACAAGTCTGCTGACAACAATTATTAAAATAATGTAACAATACAGCCACTGGTAATTTTACCTCAAAATAGCATTATAATGCGCTAACTGAATAATCTTTAAAAGAGCGTGGAAGCATGATTCTAAAAAAGCTAACAACTTGTCTGTGACATGAATGCAACTTGCCAAGTTAGGACAAAGGATATCGATATATAAATTACAGACACCGCCATTAACAAACATAATGATTATGCGCCTGCAGTACAGAAAAATCAAATGGATCTTCATAACACAAATAACATGTAATTCTAAAAAGACTACTCGACAATGAATACGTGAAAGAATAACAAATCAAAAGGCTTGGCAAGTCTTCGCAAAGTGCGGCTCTTGAATAAAGAAGTTGGTAATCCTCTAGATGATAACCAATGAACTACGATATTACAAGGCTTTCTGCACTGGAGAAATCAAAAAGGTAAGTAGACAGTTAGTCCACGATTATTGTGGCCATATCGTCAGCAGTATTTGCGTCATTCGTTGCATTGTTCTGCTGCGTATCTGATGACGTCTGTTGGACATGAGGGAAGCTCCCTGAGGACACCCATGCACCTCCAGGGAATCCAAGAGCAAGGCCAGGTGAGAACAACGCAGAGGGTGGCATGGCACCGAAGAAGGCAGATGGCAGCATGGAACCGGAAGGAGGCACAGGGAGAGAAGGCGCAGGGGGGACGGCTGAGGCAGTGGTCGGAGTGGCCTGAGGGAAGTTGCCTTGGCTCAACTGGTACAGCATTGCAACCGTCTCAGCATTCACTGGCACAGGGCCATTCGGTCCTTGGATTAGGATACTCCCGGGACCATAGGGGAGTACGGTAGACGAGGGATGGTGTGGTTGAAGAGAAGGAAGAGTGGGAGAGGCGGTGGAGAACGACGGAAGCGAAGAGGCAAGTGTGTAAGGCAGAGAACTGCTTGGCATCACAGCCTGACGGTGGACGTCATAGTATTGAGCAGGAGGAGGCTGTGCAGGATGGCCGAGATTCACGCTTGTATGCGTATCCGTACTTTGAACTAAAAGGAAACAGTTAGAAAGGATATATATATATATATATATATATATATATATATTGAAATAACTATATAAGAATATTTGAACGAAGTAGTGAAGTACCTGCGGGTACATGAGAACTCTGTCGGTTGACTGAAGAGAAAGCAGACTTGCGAGCAGTTCCACTCTTATTGCCAATCTCTGGAGCTTCCATCGGAGATGCTGATTCCAGAGACACAGACTGCGGAGTAATTGGCATCGGTGCAACTGAAAGTGAAGGCAGGCTGCTTTTGTAGTCATGCAAGCAATATCAATCTGCATGTTAATTTGCTATAAAAACAAATAGTCTTGCGTTATTAACAAAAGGACCTTCTCTTTCTCCAGACATAAACAGATTACATCAAACCTATGTCTCTTTCTCTATCTACCTTCCTACAAACAATACCCTAATATTCTCCATGTTTGGCGAGAAAAAACTAGAAAATTATTCTTGAAATTATTCAAAATATACCGACTAGCAAAGAAAGGAAACAAATGCAAAAAGGAATCACATAGACACGGGTCTTCGGTTTTCCTTTTATCTTCTCTATCTTCATCATCATCAAATCGACTTGGAAAAGAAAGAAAAAATGAAATAGACAGACAGACAATCTCGTTCGCAAAGCCTGACTTCATCGCCAAACAAGATAAGAATTATCGTTAACAAAAATAAGAAAATGCGAAGGAAGAAAGAGCTGGCATCCGAACAGAGTTCAGTCTCTCCAGCCCAACGACATACACTTCCTCTTCCAATCCTTCCCTGCTTATGCTCTCTTCTGACCTTTAGCAGTTGCTGGCAGTCTGAGCAGGCGCTTCGGTTCCTTCGCTTTGCCCGTTGCTGCAGCCGTCGGAGTTGTCCCTTCGCTCGCCACCTTCAGACTTTCTCCTGGAAGGCATCCAGTAAAAATAATCTAAATTCATACACTTTATTACTCCCACAAACTGAAAGTGATTTCACTTCGATTCAGCGAATAGTTTCCTTTGCACAGACAGATCTATGGAGCACCTCGAAGAATTTTACTATGCTTTCTTACTGCTTCCAAAATCAGCTTTTAATTAGTTGGTTCCTGTTATAGTACGAGCACATTTCTGAGAGCATCAAATGCATTATTAAATGACTGAAACGAGGAAAGTAACCGTTTGGAGAAAGCGAATCTTTCTTTCTCTTTTTCTTCTCTACGGGAGATATCTCGCTCTCTCCCTCGGAACTCCGCTTCGCTTTGCTTGCTTTCTCGGAATTCGCCTTCTCCTTGCTGGCTTTTCCGGAATTCGACTTCACTTTCGTTTCTGAAATGGAATGGATTCAACACTTTTACGATTATAAACGATAAAATTGTCTCTGAAACTGTTGGAGAATAAACCCCTCATCTCAATCCAGCCACTCAAGCAAAACACAAAATCAATGTCAGCTACATTTAACTAGGAGAAACTTCATTTACCCATTTTTTTTCTAGGCCTACAACGTAGCCTTCTTCATAATAGCAAATTCTCATTTTCGTTAAGGAAAAGAGATCTTAAGCCGCTACAATTGCAGATATGTCTTTTTTTCGATTCGCTAGACTGTGTCTAACGATAGTATCTCATCTATATAGAAAGATGCATGAAAACGATAATGTAAAACAAACAGGATGAAAGCTAACAAAACTGAGTGTGAGGGACCGATGGAGCTAATAACATGGAAGCGTGGGAGATGCTCTTAATGTTGAACAGTAAGTAATACTAGCTTATTGTCAGAACTCATAGTTGTAATAGATGTACCTTTTTTATGTCTAAATGGCTGAAAATTCACTGCCAACGGACTCTTTGTCTCGATGTCCGGTGTCTCTCCATTCTCCTTGCTCTTTAGCTGCCGAACTACCGCGCGTTCCGCATCCACGTCAATGAGGACGCCGTCAACGATGACAGCCTCGGAGAGAGGCTTGAAACGAATTCGAGAGGAGGGAGGGGCGGCGGGAAGCAGCTCGCCAGCTTTGGACATCTCAAAATCATTCTACCTTCCTATCAACTCCGAACACACTCGTTGCAAACAAAAATCAACAGAAAAATAAGCTTTACGTAATGAAAGGCACAAAAGTTTTATCCATAGGTTTTGCTCTAAGGTAGAATGGTTGCATGAATAGAGAATACACATCTTGAGTACAGTTCCTTCGTCTAATAAGCATTGATTTAACCTTGCACATTCCCGCCTTTCCTCCATTTGTCACTGCAGAAGCGGAAACATCAGCACGGGGAGCAGTGCTGGCTGACTTCTTCTCAACACTCGGAGTCTCCGTCTTCTCCAGCATCGACAGCACCTGTCGCATGCATTCCGCGTCTCCACCACGGACAGCGGCACTCAGACCAGCCCCGAGGGAAGCGGCCGGGTCAGGAGAGGACGACATTCTGGAATGCATGAGGAAAGGAAAGAGAAAAGGGAACAGAGAGGAGATCAAAAAGTAGAGGGGATAACACGAAACGCTGAAAAAAAATCATTTGGATGGCACACGGCAGGATTTGTTGACTGAGACGCCAACAACAAGAGCGAGCACAACTGAAATAAGAACGCAAGAGCGGGCGGGCCAAGCCATGCCGAGTGGCAGAGAGCTAATGACTCGGGTCTGTGGAGATGGACGATGCCACTGGCCATCAGAAGGGATCGGGGTAAACTGAAGAGAAGAAAAATGACGAGGAAGAGAGCACGCGAAAGGAAGAGAAACAGACGCAAAGACAGCGGAGCAATTAGAACGGGTGCGAATAGTTTGACGAAGAAGTCGCGGGGTCAAGCACCCAATCAATGAGCATCCAGCATGATACAGTTTTGAATTGGCTGCTTGAATAAACGGCCAGAATCGTAGCCACTTTCTCTGAGTCTACGTGGACTTTGCTGAGCGTAATCAACAATGGAAATAATATTCCTCACCTGATTGGGGGAAAAGGGGGAAAATTAACCTCCAAAACAAATTGCGAATGATAACAAAGAGATAAGATAAATCGTTATATTTTTATCCTCCTAATAGTAAGTTCTGTAACAGCTGTAAAATTTCTTAATTTACCAGAATCGGTATTTAAAAATACAGAAATTCTAAATCGTGATACACACTAAATCTCGTACAATGGAAAATCTCCTTTGAGCTTTGTGCTCCGGCAGTTTCATTGTATTTCCTCCATTTAGATTGATTGTAAAGTAAATTAAGGCAAGGAGATGAGTGAAGTGTCCCTGGAAAGCAAGCAGCGACTTCCATCGGTGACAAGGAACGTGGTCTGTGATATCTCGCGCACCCTCAAGCTGACCATCTCCTCGTCATCGACTTCTCAGCTAATGGCCGCTGCAGTCAAGGACCTCGTCGGCCAGGAAAGTGTCATCGACCGCACGACGAAGGCAGTCGATGCCCTTCTTCCCATTCTTGATCAACTCCAGCGACACCACGACATCGCTGACGCCATCATGGATCTCAACAGCCCTTCCTCGCAAGCTTCCCCATCTTCTGCTTTCCACTAGATTGTTGTAATCCAACCAAAATATTTCCCGCGTTTTTCGGTATTGTCTCATTGGGAAAACGGTTGCTTTTTTATTGTGGTTTAAAGACTGTCAAGGCTCATAAATAAAGTGCAATAAATGGCATGAACAAGACGTGGCTTAGACATTGTTTGTGGATGAGCAAGGGGGGTCATGGCTGCTACTGCCAGCGGAAGACTGCAAGGCGAGTCCGAGAAGACCCGCGTCGCATGCCGAGTGAGTGCGAGCTGCGGCTGGCCGCCTCCATTGCAAGACATGTCACTGTTTGAAATGTCAATTTCCGTCTCTAATTATATTAGCAGGGGGAAACGGAACAGCCGAGAAATAACCTTGATGCTGGGACCGGTGCAGCCGTCACCATGGCTGATCTCTATGCCAGAGTGGTCAGACCGGCAGCGAGAACTCTAAGGAATACTGCCGCCTTCTTTTTCGAAGTTATCCCCGTCGGTCAGCCACTGAAAAAAGGAAGACCTCCCTCTCCTCTCTCTCTCTCTCTCTCTCTTTCTTTCTCTCTGTCTCGCTGTCTCTCTCTCTATCTCTATCTCTTCCGTGCTATGTCTTCTCCTTCATATCACGAATATGTTATGTCTGCTGTTCTGGCTGCACTATGTTTTCCCTGTTTACGAGCTTTTCTTGGAGTTTATTGTCTTGTGTTTATCCAGAAAACTGCCGATACCTTTTTTGAAACAGACATCACTCAGAGTAGTAATAACTGCTTGCCTCAAGAATAAGATAAAGGGGGAAAAGAAGAGTAAGAGTGACACTGAAAAAAAAACACTTTTTTTACACTGCGAAGGGCGGGAAGCGACAATCATTGTTGACGAAAAGATAGACAAGACGAGGGAAGAAACAGAGACAGAGAGAGAGAGAGAGAAGAGAGAGTGATAAATGTATAGAAAGAGTTAGAGATAAAGCAGGTAGACATCGAACTAAAGAGACGAAAAGATCAATGGGTGTATAGAAGAAGCTGAACTAGATCTTTGCCTGATGCTTGTTGGAGAGATACGGAAGAATGGAGAAGGCGGAGAAATGCCAGCGAGGAGTCTGAATGATAGGGAGGGCGGAGGATAGAGAGAGAGAGAGAGAGAGAGAGAGAGAGAGAGAGAGAGATGAACAGAGAGAGAGATGAAGAGAGAGAGATGAAGAGCGAGAGAGAGCAAGAAATGCAAGAAATAGGAGAAAAAGTCGGGTAGGAGAGGGTTGACCAAGGAGAGAGCACAAGCAGAGAAGGCGCAGAGGAGAGATGAAGGCAGAGATAATTAGAACATTTGTGCTAGGTCAGCGTAAGCCGCGGCGAGCTTCTCCTTCTGCTTCCAAGCTTTAAGCCCGTAATTGTCATTAGAAATGTTGCGATATCTTTATTTGACTTGCAAAATGTTTTGTTTAAATCATTTGAGAAGGAACGCTCATCTTTTTTATTTGGCTCATTAGCCAAACTTTATTGACGTTATTCTCATCCATATGTATTTTCAATCAGAAGGCTGGTAGTTTTGTGCACCTTATATGTCGACCATGTATGTAGTATCTAATTGTAAGCACCCAGCTAAGAAGGTTTTTTTGGTACTCACCGTCTCTATTCTAGAAGGTGTACGGATCAGACTGCTCATTCGCATGGAGTGAGTGTTGTTCTGACTTCTTTCTTCTCGCTCGGTAGCGTCTCTCTCTAGCTCTCTCTGTCTTTCTCGCTCTTTCTTTCACGCTCTTTCTCTTTCTCTCTCACTCTCTATCTCACTCTCTTTTTTCTCTCTCTTCTCACTCGAAGCTGTTCTCTTCCACTTTCTCTTTCTCTCTCTCACTCTCTTTTATCTCTCTCTCTTTTCACTCAGCAGCCATTCTCTTTCTAATTCCATATCTCTTTCACTTCCTATTTCCCTCCCGTTACTTCTTCCTCCCTCAGTCTCTTGCTCCATCCCCTCTTTCTCTCCACCTCCTTCTACTCCATGATCCCTCGCCACTCTCCTCCTCAGCACTCAACGGATACTTACTTGCACACGCACTTGTTCCTATGTGTTTCTGGTAATTTTCACAGTAACCAGGGAAGCAAGCGATGTGTGTACTAAGTTTGTTCATATCTTGCAATCGTCAGATGCACCCTTGCATTGATTCGTACAAAAGTCTCCAGGAGTGGTTCCCCCCGAGGAAGACAAGGAGAGATGGAGATCGGCAATGAGGACGGCGTCTCTGTGCCGCAGCCACAAAAGGTGCATTTTTGGTATCTATAATGTTAGGTGAAAAGACAGCCATTTGTATAAGTAAATGATCAAGGATGCAAACTCGGCTATTTCAAGGTCGAAAGTTTTAAGCTCCAATCCACGTAACGTGCTGCAGCACGCAAAGAACATCGTTCAAACTCACTAATTCAATCTTATATGCACATGTCTTCTTTTGAATTAATTATAAAATAAATAGTGACAACAATTTTCAGGATATGTTCACCAATATGAGGGTGTATTTGCAGGACGAGCAGCAGAGACAGGCAGAAGAGAACGGAGATGAACCCGATGAAAGATGCACAGCCTCCGAACACATCTCCAAGGTGGGCAGTAGGAAGAGGAGACTACTCACAATTAGTGAATATATTACTTCTTTCATTGATATTAGCTTATCTTATAGTTCTCAGCAATGCGAAGTTGCAATTAAATCTTTTTCTCTTTTTTTGAACAATTATTCAGTTTCTTGCATAAATGAGTAGTCTTTTTTTTCCTTTTGGTGCCCCAAGAGCGAAACGGCTTCGGTTAATCATCCATGATATCAGCATCCTCACGCTTTTCCACTCGAGCCTTTGCTCATTGTTTGATGACCTTTCATTCTATACTCTCTCTCTCTCCCTAAATGCCATAAAATACACGTGAAGCCATCACGAATTTAACCCTCTCCAAGAAACAGACGCATGCTAAGTAATTTTATAAAAGCCTTCCTTCTACAGTTCGACCCGGCGAAGTACCTCGACTCCTTCTACAAAACAGCCGAGGAAGACCTAGCAATGCAGGTTTGTCGTTTCTGTCCGTTTCGTTACGCAGAACAAAATAACTCTGTTAAAGCTGTACGTAGCAGTGGTTGCTCTCTCTCTCTCTCTCTCTCTCTCTCTTTCTCGAATGAGTCGACTCCAGGTGGTGCTCTTCTTCCTGCCCGGCATCCTCTACCGACTGCCCGCGCGGATCCGGAACATGCTCGACCTTGGCGCCGGTTAGAGCAGCAATTTAGCGGCCAATTGGCGTCAGCGCGCTGCCGCTATTTGCGTTTTATATTTACTTCTTGATTTTTTTTAAATGAAAACTAAGACGTTCGAGAAAATTTTTTCGCTTCTATTTCTTGCTCCATCCATTTGAATACATGTTTATTTGCTTATTTTTCAGCACTGCCAGCTTCTTGCTTATTGTTAGGCAATGCGGTAAACAAATTGAATTGAATAGTTTAATTCGGTTGCGAAATGTTCTCCATATCAGGGCCGACTGTCTATCAGCCAATCGCATGTCGGGGGCGAGTCGAGAAGATCTACACTTCAGACTATTCGCCGGCAAATCGCGAATCTCTCGTGGCGTGGATTGAGAAGAGGTGAGAGAGAGAGAGAGAGCTTTAGAAAGAAGCAGAGAAAGAGAGAGAGAGACAATGGCATTTATTGATTACAAAATACATGAAATGCCACTTTGTAGGAATCCTTTTGATTGGGAAAAAGTGTGCAGCTGGATTGCGACTCTTGAAGACACAGTCGACACACCCGAAAAGATGCAAGAGGATGCCAGGGCAAAGGTTAAAAGAGACACACATTTTATTTTTCAGAGGTGTTTTTTAATTCTTTTTTATTATATGTTATTTATATCAGGTGAAATATAGCAGATTAAATAGTAAGAGACTTTGAAGGGGAAAAATAAATGAGCAAATTGAAGATGCAAGCCGTTCTCTCTGTGAACGTCCATGAATCTCCCGTTGTCAAGGGAATCACGTGGAAGCGGACAGAGGACACTGAGATTCCACCACAGTTCCAGGCAAGAACATTTAACCTCTCTGCCTTTCTTGAAAGATACTCGTAAAAAATAAAATATGTGCGTAAAAACTTTCAAAAAACTTTCATTCACATCATTATGTCCTTCACTTTTTCCTAACTCTTCCCTTTCTCTTTTTCTTTCAATTTTCTTTGTCGTTTTTCTCTGTCGTTTTCTTTCTCTCTCCATTTCTATTTCAATCTCTCTCTCTCTCTCTCTCTCTCTGTTTCAGCTGGTCTCCACGATCTTCTGCCTCGAGTACTCGGCTGAGAATCTGCAAGAGTATCTGCGAGCTGTGAAGGGCGCGTGCAGTCTCATCGAGCCAGGCGGATATCTGGTCAGGCATTTTTGTTACTCTTTTAATGAATATTTTTTATAATGTAAATTTAATTAAATAAAAGACTACTGGCATTTGTGGTGCCATTGAACAACAATCCATAGTCTAGTTTCAGCTCCAGGGCGGATGCCTCGACGCGGACTGCTACAACTTTGGAGGAAAACGCTTCAGCTCGCATCGATTGACTAAGGAACACGTCATCATGGGGCTTCGGGTAATCATGAGAGAGAGGAACAGAGAGAGACATAGACAGATAGAGAGAAGGGATAGATAGAGATAAAGAAATGTAGCTACATAACCATGTTATTGCATGGAACTTAAGTGAAAATGTTGAGTCAGCCTTGACCTTACAATTAATTTAGTTTGCACAATTCGAGGAAGCAAGAAATTTCAATAGATTTTCCTGTTAAAAAGTTGAATGATAACCAATTTAATCCTTCTCCAACAAATAAAATTAACTTGTAAAATAAATTTACAGGAGAACGGGATGAGCTTCGCCGAGAAGTCCACCGATTTTAAGCTCATCGTCCGTGAGGAGTGCTATCTATTGGTCTCAAAGAAGCTTTAGTAGATCAATTGCTTTGCATTCACACAAAATAGGCCAAGGTAAATAAATAAAACATTACTTACAAGGTTCAAAATTCTTCCTCAATGTCATATTATCTTCGCTGTCATTTCTATTTAATTCATAATACTCTCTTGGCCATTCTTACGGTTAATGCAACGAGGCAAAATCCCTCATACAAAGCGAAACTGATATGTACTACGTATATATTTTCAACGCCAGTGCTCTGCTTAACAGTTTTCCATATCACAATGTACGTGTATTTGTGCACCTTCATTATTATGATTACTTTTTTTTATCATATGTAACAAGGTCTCATAAATTGCTTGCTCGTTTTCATTCTTTCAGTCTCTCCACTTTGAGTTCGGCAATGACATTTACAACGTTTCCATAACATGATCGTTTCACAACACCTAGTATAAGAGAAGATAAACCCGATATCGATCAGAAGATCTAATGATGCCCTGCCGGTAAAAAAAAGGTTTAGGTTTCCGAGTCGAATTGGCAGGAAAGAAGCCGTTGCAAGGGCTGCACAAAATACTGCGGTAGCCTTGCCAGTTTATGATTCGAAATTAAGAATCTCTGAGCAAGAGGAGGGGGGGCAGATGCTCAGAGTTGAGTGAGTGAAGACTGGAAGAGCCTTACTCCTCGATGGAGAACTCGAAGGGGGACACGTGGCCGGCCCTGCTCTGCGTGGTCGGGCGGAAGGTCAGCAGACGGCACGCCAGCTGCAATGTAATCTTTTCTATTATTAAACATTAGTATATAATTCAAACGTCGTCGTGGGCGTCGCGCGTCACTCGCACAACGGCGCCGCCATTCCGCTGTCCCTGGTAGCCAGGCGCAGAGAAGATCGAGAGGAGGCGGCCGCCAGCGAAGAACTTGTGCCCGTCCCGCATCTGCCGATTTCAAACTATTTGCTCTTCTAGCATTAACGGCGTTAAAAATGAAGGACCTCTTGGCTGATCTGATGGGCGCGGATGATGAAATCGACCTGGAGACGAGTGCAGGCCGCCTCCACCACCGAGTCATGGAAAGAGAAGGAGACGCCACGCGAGGAGAGGGCGAAGCCAGGCTGCTGTCAATGGAAACAAGTTATTGATCACAAGGAACAATACAATTAATCGATCTCTGACAGTGCCGCCAGGGTCGGACCAGACGAGATCGCAGACGAGTCCGTACGAGGGAATGAGGGTGGGACGCCGAATCTGAAATAGTCCTCTGCTTCCCTCATCCCCTCTCCTTCACATCGTTCCCTCTCTCTCTCTCTCCGCTCTATCTTCTCTCTCCTCTCTGCTTTCTTTCTCTGATTCCCTTTTTCTCTCTCCTTCCCCATCCCTTCTCTCTTTCTCTGATTCTCTTTTTCTATCTCCCTCTCCGTCCCTTCTCTCTTTCTCTGAATTCTCTCTATCTCTCTCCCTCCCCATCCCTTCCTTGCCTGGTTGATGTCGTCGAGTGTTCTGAGTCGTGGCGACAGTCCGCCATGCATGCAGAGGATGCGCCCTCCAACGACTGCGGCCAGGGGAAGCACGTTGAAGACGCTCACGAAGAAGGTGAAGGCCTGCGAAAAGTTTTTCTTAATAATATGTAAGTGCAAAAATATTATTCTTCTATTATTTATACTTATATTTGCATTTGTATTTACATAAACCATCCTCTCCATTCCAATCTCCTCTCACCATTTCTCCGTTCTCCTTGAACTTGTACATGCATTCGTCGTAGAAGCCGTAGACCATGGACGTGTTGCAGTCCTCGTGGTTGCCGCGGAGAAGAGTCACCCGCTCTGGCTTCAGCAGACGCAGAGAGAGCAGAAGAAGAAGGAGTTCCGCGCTCTGAAAAAGAGAGGAGGGAGAGAGAGAGGAGGGAGAGATGAAGAGAAAGAGAATCGTTTACCTGGCATCCCCTGTCGACGTAGTCGCCAAGGAAGAGGAAGGAAGCATCGCCAGAGAGCGGATTACCCACATCGCGTCACCATCTGGCGAAGGTCGCGGAACTGCCCGTGCAGGTCACCGAAGATGAAGAGTGGCGAACGCGAGGAGCTGCAGTGAGAGAGAGGAGAGAGAGAGAGAGAGGAGAGAGAGAGAGGAGACACAAAGAGAGAGAGAGCAATGGACGGACTGCTCGATCTGGACGAGGCTGCTCTGTCGCAGCAGGACGGGCACAGCCACGCGAGTCACGAGGGCCACGTCTTGGATGCTCAGAGAGACGTCCACCAGGGGAGCCTGGCCAGGGGAGCGAGATTCCCTAAGGAAGAGGGAAAATCATATATAATCAATATTCTATCAATGCTCATCGCAATTGCGTACGTGCGATACGATAACCCGATAACCCTTTGTGTTATGAAAAGATTATGAATACAATATGATACAGTATACGGATTTTGACGTATTCAATTTGTAGCAATTAATGGATGCTCTTGAAAGACCTGAGAGGCGCCGTCATGAGCCTTTGAACGAGCGCCCCGAGGGCATCCTTCTGCTCAGGGGTCAGAGACTCAGAAGGGACTGGCAGAGACGCAGAGGACGAAGACGTGGAAGGCATGGACGAGAGAGCGAGAGTCTCGCGAGTGCAGCCTCTGCCGCCGACGGCGATGAAGCTGCTAAATTTTCCTCTTGAAATCATTTGCTTATAGCGATTGTGTCTAATAACAGGATCTTCGACATTTAAAATATACTCTGGTTGAGACTAATTTCCTCATTATTCGGCAGGAACATTGAAAACGAAAGAAAGCATTAATGGTTGGGCGACCGGAACAGCGAGAGTTGGGGAGTGAGGATGAGAGAGCGAGCGAGAAACCTTGGGGTGGCTTGGCCGGTCAGAAGTCGAATGAAATGGGCTCGCGTCTCAAATAACCTCTTTTATGCTACCAATTTGCACTTCAAATAAAAGTGAAAGAGGAAAAGGTCATCAATCTTTCTCTAATTTCATGATGTAGTTATGCTCAAGATCGTGTTGTAGTTGATTGGTCATGTTATGCAATAGTACACGAATCGTGTTCTTTTCAATTGTTAATAATTCTTTTCAATTGTTAATTTGGTAATTTGGTAAGATAATGGTAATCAAGAGAACTGATAAATAAAGTAAAACTTATTTCGTGTATGAATATACTAGACTTGTGTTTTGCGGGGCTTTTGTTAGTTAAATTTCTCGCATAGAACAGCCGAGTCTCGTGATTTGATTGTCGCACTACGCACTTTTTATTTAAAAAAATTTTTGATGGAATAAAACAAATATCTCACAAAACAAATATCTCACTAACAACGAACGAATGATGATTGAGTAGACCAACACTCAAGACGACAATTAGACAATAAAATTTGTTTATAAGGATGCAGGAGATCGAAACAATAGCCTCTTGTTCACCTTGTCACTAACATTCAACTCTTCATCTGACTTCTTCGTGTGATGAACAACCAGTATTATTCTTTCAGAAATTAATGTTTTAAATATTGACGGTTGAATGATTCCTTGCACTCGACAACAGATCTCATCGTTCACTCCACATTCTGGCTTGCCTTTGGATATGGCCTTCTTACAAGCCACTTCAGGTAAGATCTATGTATTAATTTCTATTTAAACTTCAGAATAATAAAGAGAGAGAAGGAGAAAGAGTGACTCAGGAAAAAAAGCTCATTGTCACAGACGGCACCGCAGGAGTGCGTAAGAGAAGAGGAGAAAGGGGGAAAGAGAAGAGAAAAAGGGAAAGAGAGAGAGAGTGGGAGAGAGAGTGAGAGTGAGTGAGAGAAGGAGGAAGAGAAAGAGGAAGAGAGAAGAGTAAAATAGTAAAGAACTTTCTTTACACTGCGCACGTTGGGAAGCGACAATTGTGTTGAAAGGGAGAGAAGACGAGGGATCACGGGGAAGAGAGAGAGAGAGAGGAGCAGATGAAAAGAAGAGAGAGTGCAAAAGGTAGGGAGAGAGTGATAGAGGAAAGAGACGAGGAGATCAACGGGCAAAAGAAGAAAGATACGAGACCGGATGTGATCTTTGCAAGAGACTCTTTCGAAGAGAGAGGAGAAGCACCGCGAAGGGGGAGAGTAAAGTGAGGAGGAAGTACAAAAAGAAGGAGAGAGGATGAGCATTGTTGTGAAGGAGGAGAGCATCGACGAGTAAAGAAAGGGAGAGAAGAAGAAGTGAAGGCAGCGAGGAGGAGACAGATGATCAGAACTAGCCAGAAGCCATGTGCTCCTTTGTCAAAAGCAGAGGAGGTGAACAGCTCTTCTGCTTTTATGTTTAAACTACCGTACCTTTTTTGGGGGGTTTTAGGCCAATCAGCTGCTATTTACGTGCATTTATTTTTATTTTCGTTAAAAGATCTCATTGATAAGAACGGGTCTATTCAGTTCACAATTACCATGATTATAATAAATTGTACTGCTGCATTTATGCATCAAGTCTGCCACCATAAATCTACCCCCACACACTTTAAGAAGGTAAAATTTTTGTGTTCCTCTCCGCCTCCTCTCTTGCAAGTATACATCAGAATGCTTATCCACATGGAGTGGGTGTTGTTCTTGGTCTCCGCCTTATTAGAGTGAGTCATCTCTGGATGCTCTCTTCTCTCTCGGTATCCACACTCTCTCACTCTACATATATCTCCTCCCCTGTCTCTTTGTCCTCCTCCCACCTCTGCTTACTAGTACTTAACGCCAAGGGAGCTTGCATAAGCACGCAGTGTTAAATTACGTTTATTTTCAGTTTGAATGTATTCTCAGTTTATTTATGTATTCTCCAGTTTGAAGGCGTGGTTCCCCTGAAGGAAGACAAGGAGAAATGGCGATGGACAACGACGACGACGTCTCTGCGCAGGAGCAGCAGAAGAAACAGCAGCAAGAGGTTTCTTTTCGGCTTTTTATTTTTCACGCTAAGTGAAAAATTCTGTGTAGTATTAATTGTCTGACTGAAAAGAGCAGCAGCTACGAACTAACAAAGGAACATACATACATACAGTGATGTTCCTCCAAAATGGCCGATGTTTTCCTATTAGCGCTCATTAAATAAGCCTTGGCAGACGTCTTGGACCATATTAATTTTTTTTATTGTCGGTCATTTTGGCAGTACATCACTGTAAATATAAAATAAAAGAGAGCAAAGATTCTTGAACGAGTGGTGTCTTTTACAAGGAAGAGCTGCAGAGACAGACAGAGGAGAGTCCCTGCTACAGCGGTGAAGACTCCAAGGTACCCGATGAGAGATGTACTGCTTCCGAGCACTTCACCAAGGTTGGCAGTGAGCTGATGGTGAGAAGAGAAGAGAGAGGCACCACCATGAGGGACAGTCATCCAATGACCGAGCAGTATTGTACGTAAAATATCATTCAGAACTACTACAGTACCTGCCTCAAATATTTATATCACAATGAGTGTCGATATAAAATTTATGGCATTTTCCAAAGTACTTTCCCAACCAGTGCCATGAACTTTATTATTTTATAGATATGTAAATATCGATTAGTACATCCCAGACTTTGGCCATTCTTAGAACCGATGGCGATGTTTGTCTTTCTTGGCCTAAAGAGTGACTCTGAAGCGCGAAGTCGTCTCTGCTTCTCGCTCGCTTTCGCGCATTTATTCTACTTTTTTTTACACGGTTTCTTTTTCACGTTTGCCCTCTCAAGAGTGAAGTGGCTGCCGTCAAAAATCCAATGCGTCGCTCATATGATCCTCCTCACGCTTTTCCTCTCTTTCACGATAGCTTTCTCTTTCTTCCCCCTTTCAATCTTTTCTTCTTTCTCTCTCTCCCTCTCTAGCAGTCTACATATTCCTCTTTCCTAATATCTCATTTCATGTTCTTATACATATATTCTTTCTACATTCGTATTAAGAATTATACGCTGCTATCTTACTCTATTATCTGTTTCTTTGTTGTCTAGGCCTTTATGTCATCGACTTATAGCTTTCTCTAACACTTTCTCAAAGCTCTGTCCCTTGTCCTCTGGATCGACAAATAGAAGTTGGCCTTGAAGGCTCGCTTGCAAAGAGAGATGCACACAATGAATGCAGATGAGAGAAGAGAAACTCATTAGCCAACATTTCAGATGGAAGGAAAAACTGACTGGTAACAGAGCAAAGAACTGTTCGTCATGCACAACATATATTGAATAAAAAACTGGTGAACTGGGAACAATATAGGCAAGGACGCTTCCCAGGCAGCCAACAAATGTAATACATTTAGGAATTATGTAAAAATCCAACAGTTATCTTCATAGACTAGTTTTTCAAAATGCATACACTTTGTTTTACATAACTAAGATACATAACATGAATAATTTGACGACTGTTCTTTGTCAGTTCGACCCGATGAAGTACCTCGAATCATTCTACAAAACTGCCGGCGAAGACCTCGCCATGCGGGTTTGACTACTTTTCTCTTCTTTTCTGCTAGCTCGTTATAGCAAATGAAAAGATGCCGAACGATCATCTGTAGCTTCTTCCCTGTCTTTCCTTCACCGTGAATGTCCAGGAGAAAGTTACACGCCAAATGCTACGCCTGGCGTAGCTTTGGCTGCTCCCTCTCTCCCTCTCTGAGAATGAGCCTCGAGAGACTCCAGGTGGTGCTCTTCTTCCTCCCCGGCATCCTCTACCGTCTCCCCGCGCGGATCCGGAACATGCTCGACCTTGGCGCCGGTGGGACTTTTATCTATGAGTTGCTACATACGTACATATGTATGTACATACATATATCATACTGTCATATTCCTGTTCCTAAGAATAAGTATTAAAGTTTGATTGAGAATGATAGAGGTAAAATACTGTTAAATTAAATCTTTTTATTGCAGTCTATTTTTATCTAATGACTGCTATCCTGAAGCGAAAATGTTCCCCAAAACAGGGCCGACCGTCTACCTTCCCATCGCGTGCAGAGAGCGGGTCGAGAAGATCTACACGTCTGACTACGCACCGGCTAATCGAGAGTCGTTGGTGGCGTATATTGAGAAGAGGTGAGAGAGAGAGAGAGAGAACGTGAGAGAGAGAGAGTGGGAGCGAGGGAGAGAGAGTGAGATAGAGAGAGTGAGTGAAAGAATTAGTGAGAGAGTGAGAGACAAATAGAAGGAAAGAGATGTAGATCAGGCGATTCGCAGGAATCCCTTTGACTGGACAAAGGTATGTCACTGGATCGCAACCCTCGAGGCGACTCTCGAGTCGCCCGAGAAGATGCAAGAAGATGCACGGGTCAAGGTTGACCATTCTTTTTATTCTATACAGAGCAATTTACAAAGGTAATTGAGAGTTTATTTCCTTATGAATAAATAATTCTAGAAGAATGATTACATAAATATGGATATAGTATACATTAATACATACAAAAACTTTGAAGATGCAAGCGGTGCTCGAAGTCAACGTCCACGCTTCGCCAGTTGTCAGGGGAATAACGTGGAAGCGCTCGCAGGACACTGAGATTCCACAGCAATTTCAGGTCAGGAACGTTGGATCTTTTTACCTTTAACGTGAGAATATGTCCCGAAATTTATGACATCAAATCCCTCTGTCATTCTCTTTCTCGCTCTCTCCATCTTCTCTCTGCCCTTATCTGCACAGTTTTTGGCCGAAGAAAGGGATGTGCCACGAGACACTTTAATAAGAAGGAACTTCTATCCCAGACAGAATGTGCAAAGATGAAGTTGCTCGACCTGTTGCAAGCATCCTTTATTCTTGCTGAGTGGAAACTGAGTCTGAGAGCAAGAGAGGTACAAAAAGAGCAAGAGAGAGAAAAAGAGAGAGGGAGAGTGAGAAAGAGAGATATGTATAGGGTCTCATCAGTTGCAAAAGCATCGCGTGACAGAATCCCATCAGGAAGTTGACGGGGTGAGATCGAAAAAATAAAGATGCGGTATGACGTCTAGCCTCGCAATGCGCTGCAGCACATGATAGCCTGAAGAGAAGAATGTGAAAGAGAGAGAGAGAGTGACAGAGAAACAGACAGAGAGAGAGAACGAAAGAAAGAAAGAAAGAACGAGAGAGCGAGAGAGAAAGAGAGAGATGGGAAATGCGTCAGGTTGACAACCGATAAAAGAGTGAAAAAAGCTATCGGAAAAAAGTTCCGCATTTCTGCTCTCTCTCTCTCTCTATCTCTCTCTCTCTCTCTCTGTCTCTCTCTCTCTCTCTGTCTCTGTCTCTCTCTCTGTCTCTCTCTCTCTTTTCTCTCAGACTTCTGACAATGACATAAACTCAAGGAGAATGGATGTTGCATGAACGTTCCCAACTGACTCTTAGCCGGGGACATGCGAAGCACAAGGAGAAGAGAGACTTCAGGAGGAAGAGAGAGAGCGAGAGAGGGAGAGAAAGAAAGAGAGCTGAGAGAGAGAAAGTAAGAATAAGATGAAGAGAGCAACAAAAGTGATAGAAGAAAGGTGCTAGAACAGAGATGTGTGCAAGAAGCTGGGTAAATCCGGGCAAAGTGTGGGGACGTGCCAATTGTGATGAAAAGTTCATTCACAATCCGTTCTTTTCTGTCCTCTTTGATTTTGATATTCATTGAATACTTATTTGCACATCAGAAATTATTGACAATAAGATGGCATAAATTATTAAGAAAAAGCGAATAATGTGTTTTAAATTGATATTTTAAGTATTTCGTATTTTAAATAAACAAATAACCTATGGTTTTTTCAGCTGGTCTCCACGATCTTCTGCCTCGAGTACTCGGCGGAGAATCTGCAAGAGTATCTGCGTGCTGTGAAGGGCGCGTGCAGTCTCATCGAGCCAGGCGGATATCTGGTCAGGCATTTTTGATACTTTTTTCATACCAAAATGAATAGATATAAAAAATAACAATATTTTATATAATTTTGTATTCTTTAGATTCTCGGAACTTTTCCCTAATTTTTGTCTCCATGCATCGTTGAATTGCCTGCCTTAACACTCGTCAGTCAATCTCTCCGAGACAGCTTCCACGATCTGCCCCGATAGTCTTACAATTGTAAAATGCTACCACGGATGCGTTGTTTATGATCCGCACACCATGTGAGATTGCAATACACACGCAGAGGTGGAACGATGGCAGAGGGAACAGTCAGAGAAAGCAAGAGATTATGAGAAATCCAGAGATAGTAAGGAAGTGTAAATTAAGAGAGAGAGAGAGAGAGAGAGAGAGAGAAAGAGAAAGAAAGAAGGTGTGAGAGAAAAAAGAGGGACCAAGGGATTTCTAGAACTTTGGGATTGTAAGGAAGTGCAAATGAAGAGAGAGAGAGAGAGAGAGAGAGAGAGAGGGAGAGAGAGATAGAGAGAGAGGCATGGATATAGAGAGAGCGACACGGACAGAGAGAGACATGGATAGAGAGAAAGAGACATAGAGAGACGCATGGAAAGAGAGAGATAGAGCGTCATGGACAGAGAGAGAGAGAGAGAGAGAGAGAGAGAGAGAAAGAGAGAGAGACATGGATAGAGAAGAATATGCAGAAGGGAGAGAAAGGGGGAGAGTAACAGATGAGGTATCCGGACACAGAGTGGCATGCCAGAGAGTAGGGAGCATGCTACTTTACACAGAGCTGGATATTGACAGAGACGAAGTAATCTTCTCGCAGTCTCGTTAACTTGCCAGAATACACAAGTTTTACTGACCATGGACCAAACACTAATCATATTACTATGCAGTCAAGAGGACTCTCCAAATGTTCGGAGGAGGTGTACGTTTTAGTGTCAAGGCAAAGGATATGTCGAGTGCTTACGAAAGCCATAAGCCCAAATCTTGTTTCAGCTCCAGGGTGGCTGCCTCGACGCGGACTGCTACAACTTTGGCGGAAAGCGTTTCAGCTCTCACCGATTGACCAAGGAACACGTCATCATGGGGCTTGAGGTTGGAAAGCGAGAGAGAATGAGAGAGCGAGAGAGAGAGAAGGTAGAGACAGAAGAGAGAAAGTGAGGGAGAATGGAGACCGAGAAGGGAGTAAAGAGAAAGATTTAAAAAAACAATAAGTGCCGGGACCAGGGAAAAGTTGAAAGCTGTTCTAGAAAGTGAATACCACCTGGTTGAAATTACCGCCAATATGCAACATAAAGTGAATTCAGCCCATTAAGGTCCCACTCTAAGTTAAATGTCATTAACTAAATAAATTAACGAAATATATTAATTTGTAGGAAAACGGAATGTGTTTCGATGAGGAGTCTGCAGATTTTAAGTTCATCGTCCACGAAGAGTGTTACCTGTTCATCTCGAAGAAGCTCCAGTAGTTCACGAAGTCTTCTTGGATCAACCAAAACAATGGCCAGAAAATAGTTTTCTCATTCGTCTTTATTAATTCTATTTGATCCGTCAACTTTCGCTCTCGCTTTCTTTTTTCATACATGGTGAATGTGTGCTGTGCTAATAGCTTAGTGATTCATACATGGTCTTGAAAAGCTGGCGAGAACAGAGAACCTCCCCCTTTCTATCCTCTGCCTCATCCTCTGTACACTATTCCCCAGTCCTTGGCCCAGTAGGCCTGCGGCTTCTCCTACTCCGGAAACTCTTTTCTCCGATACGGTTGCACTCCGTAACGGATGTCGGTTACTCGCTTTTTCACAATGCATTTCATCCTGGAATTTTGCTCATCTTCGGTCGACAGGCACTCTTTCTTGCAAATTTGTATATACATACGCATATATGAACAGATTATCTGTACACGGTAGTACATGAACTGAGTTTTCACCGTATTCAGCTGATTAGGCGATAAATTTGGTTAACATATGAATAAATTGATAATGATTAGAATTTTTAAAACTTGTGTATTCTCGTGTTTTTCATAGGTTTGTGGGTGGTGTGCCATAAAGTCTCCTTCTCCTTTCATGAGAGTTCTTTTCTCAGTTCGAAGACTCAGTTGAATACACCTCATGCAGTGGTGCAAGGACAGTATCTTTGCAGTTTCTTCTAGTTTGTCGACGGTTACATTCAAACTTCAGGGTTACAATTTTCCGGACAAGAGACAAATGTCGCCAACTCAAGAAGAAATGACGACGATTATTCGCAAACATAAGAATATTCTGAAGTAAGGAGAATTATTATGAATGTACCGAAGGGTATTATGAGATAAATTATGAGATATAAAGGAAGTAAAGAGGAAACAAACACTTCTGTTTGTGCCAACTTTATGACTTAATGCGCACAGATCAGTTGCAAGAGATCATTGAGAAAGTTTGCCTCCTTTTCTTCCTGTTCTCATGATTCATTGTTATCTTTCTCTCCCGCTTTATCTCTTCTCTCTCTCTCTCTCTTTCTCTATCTCTCTCTCTCTCTCTCTCTCTCTCTTCTTACAAAGCCTTCCTTACTCTGCTTTCTCTCCACCACTCTTCTGATCGCTCGCCATCTAACAACCGCAGCACACACTACATTTCCTCACTCCGTTTTAATGTAAGTATTCTCTCGTAACCTCTCCTGCTCCCTTTAGCCGCATCTCTATCTCTCTCTCTCTCTCTCTCTCTCTCTGCCTTCTCTAGGTCTCTCCTCTCTCCATCTCCCTCTTTCGAAATTTTCACACGGGATAATATCGGGAGAAGGGTCCTCCTCTTCCGCTTCCTCTCTCCCCCTCCCCGATTCTCTACGCCGTTCCACGACAAGTCTTCCTCATTCTCTTACGCACGGATATCATGGCTGCTGCTCCTCCCAACTCTGATGATCCTTTAGTCTTGTTGTAGATACTCTTTAGGTCTGTATACATACATATGTACCTATACATTCCTTACCTCCCTTGTATGTAGTTTCCATACTTCTTTCGAAACCAAATAAGACTCATACTGTATGATGAGAGATAGCGAGGGAAAGAGAAAGAGAGAAGAAAAGAAACGGGATAGACAAAAAGATTAGGCCTTTTCCCTCCTCCCTCTTCCTCATTCTCCTACTTCTTCTTCCTTGACCTTCTCGAAGAACACAGAAAAGGGCGTCATTTGCTGCCCCGGGCCATCTGCTCTCGCAGAGCCCTGCCTGTGCCTGAGCCCGTGCACTTCTCCCTCCCTTTCTTTCATTCCTCTCTTTTGGTCTCTCCGACACTCTCTTCAGTCAATACATCGATATACTTCTCTTTTGCTCAGAAAATAATCTACCAATTTCAGATCCAAGAAGATGTTCAATCCGGACGACTACCAAGCTGAGTTCGACCCCGACGCCTACTTTGATCACTTCTTTAGCAAGTCCGTCGGTCTCTTCCTCCTTCTTTCTCTACAGTTCTCTCTTCTCTCTCTCTCTCTTCTCTCTTCTCCTTCTCTTCTCTCTCTCTTCTCTTTCTCTGTATGCCATCTCACTTGCACTCATCTTTTTCAGTCTCACTTAAAGACACTCCACTTCTTTTACTAATATCTACCATCACTTATCTTAGCTTCCATGTTCGTCTCTTCTCTCTCTTTGTAAATCTCTATTTCTCACATTGTCTCTCTCTCTCTCTCCATCTCTCTCGCTCTCTCTCTCTCTCTCTCTCTCTCTCTTTCTCCCATTCTCTGTCCTCTCTCACTCTCTCTCCATCTTTTCTACTCGTAACTGGCCAAAAGATTAGCAAACAGAAGCAGGATTCAGTCTAACTGCTTTACAACGAACGAAGCCGAACGCTTCGCCCAGAATGAATGACCACCACATCTGTTGTAAACTAGAAAAGATCTATCCATGAAAAAGCGCGCGGAGTCGCCCCATTTTTCTGAAGGCTATAGCAAGCCTACAGCCTTCCAAACATATGTGGATTATTTTTTTTTTGCAATCTTGAAAGCAGAGAATATCAGAGCTAATCATATGATCAGAGCGAACTGGATAAGAGTTCATTACCAAAATATCGGAATGGCCGTGGCAAATGCGACGGTGACATGCAACTTTTGGTATTGAATGCTTTAGCCTTTCCTTCTGTAAACATCGTGGGTAGATCAAAACTGGCCAATAGATGATTATTAATGAAAAAGAGAGCATAATGATTGATGTGCAGAGACTCGATCGAAGACGGCACGCGTGTGTCTCTCTTCTGCCTGCCCGTCTTCGCTCACATCATCAAGAAGGAAGTGCCGGAGGAGGGGCGGCGAACCATGCTCGACGTTGGTCAGAAATACCATTTCAGAATTTTTATTATTTATACATCATTCCTTTATTTATTTGCCTCATTATTGAATACCGACAATAAAACTCAGTAAGTCTCAAATTTGTGCGGAAAAGAAGATTAGGTATTTCTCAGGCGCCGGGCCGACCGTCTACTCGGCCTTCTGCTTCCGCGACGTCGTCGAACGCGTCTACCTCACCGACTTTGTCCGGAAGAATCTCAACGTCCTCAAGGCGAGCTGGCACTTAATGTTCTTTCATTACATTCAACTAGCACAAAAATGCTGTGCTTAAATGTTCCCTTTATTTCTTATTTCCTCACACTTCAGGATTGGACTGCCGAGATGTCAACATATGACTGGCATCCGACGATCAAAGTTATTATTAGGTATGGAATAAAGAGAGAAACATAGAAACGGAGAAAGTGAGAGAGAGAAAGGGTGAGAAAGAGCGAGAGAAAAAGAGAGAGAGAGCAAGAAAATATGGGGATGATAAAGGAAAGGGGGAAGCGCTCAATTGTTGACAATTGGACCGTGTGAAAATGCGAATCTTTTCTCGTCTTTTCTCCATGAGCCACTCGGCAACAGTAATCACGTGAAGGGGACAAAGTGTCCTCTTGGAAGGATCAAGCGAGAGTTTCTTTGCTGGCCCACGTCAGATCAAGGAAGAATATCCTCCAGTCTTTGATTTCTCTCGCGATGGAAAGGATGAGATCTTTCTAGAAGCGAAGGCGGCAATTCGACCCGCGCCGACTACGAGAGAGTAGAGCAGCGGGCGAGGGAGACCGTCAGGGCCGGCGGCATTCTCTTCTCTGACGTACACTCCGATCCAACCGTCAGGGATCTACCAGAGCAGCAGGTTGGAGGAAGAGAGAGAGAAAAATAGATTGGTAGAGAGAATGAGAAGCAGAGAACGGGTGAATCAGAAGGCTTACATATGTACTTGTAGAAATTATGTACATAGATCTCAAGAAGATTCTAATAATATTAAGGGTAAATGAAAAACTGCAAGCGATGCAAGGACATGTCTTTCTTATACTTTTAATTCCGTGCACGTGTAGTGCCTGTGGCAAAGCTGCTCTTCATCTTGATTGGACGCTCTTCCTCTACAACAATTGCTCTTTTTCACAACTCGCTCTCCCCGTGTATCCTTCACTGACTCTCTCTCTCTCTCTCTCTCTCTCTCTCTGTCTCTCTCTTCTTCTTCTCATTTCTTCGTTGTCCTCTGTTAGATATAAACTGCATGCCTTGCCCCCCCCTCTCCCTGTCAATATTTCTTTCTCTCTCTCCCTGTCCATCTTTCTTTCTCTGTCCTTTTCTATCTTTCTTTCTTTCTCTCCCCCTTCTCATTTTCTCTCCACCAGTCCACTACTCTTCCACACACCTCCTCTGTCCAAAGCGTTCTCCTTCATTTGTCCGCTGCTGTAAAGCTTTAACGTCACAGAACGAAGAGGGCAGCGAAGCTTTCGAAAATAAAATGTAGTCATTTTTGAAAATTTGGGAGGGGATATGGACCATGCGAAGAGAAAGAGATGGACAAACAGAGAAAGAAAGAGAGAGAAAGATAAGAGGAGAGCGATTGAGAGAGAAAATGAGAAAGACTGAGAGAGGCAATATTAAGAGGATTCATATCGTGTGGAATGGAGAGAGAGAGAGAGACAGAGAAGAGAGCCGAGCGAACGAGATCATTAGCGAGTAACTGAAGCTGATCCCGAATCTACAGCAAATAGTTATGTCTCCATCTCATTGAGCAGTCGATGTAAACAATCAGAGGAGCACGAGTAAACAATGACTGCCTACGTGTCTAACAGCACTGCGAATTTTTAGAGAAATATTTAAAGTTAATATGTATTAAATCTGTGAAAGTAAGAAAATGTGAATAGAAAGAGAAGACCATGCGCATGCGTATATGTACTACATACATATCTATATGTATGTACATACTATATGACGGTGCAAACTAAAAAAAACTGTCGTTTTTGCGTTTTGGACCCGTAATGCACATTTGCGCACAAAGGTACGCGTACTTCTTGACCAATTTGGCATATTCGTGTGGTATATTCCAAAAAAGTGTGCAAACCGGGTAGAAAACGCAAAAATGACCGTTTTTTTTAGTTTGCACTGTCATATATGTACAGAGAAGAAGAGAAAGAAGTAATATGTCCAACTGAGAGAGAAAAATGAAGACTGTAATGAAATAAACTTTTCTTCTACTGCCCAGGTCGACATTGTCATCTCCGTTTTCTGTCTGGAGAGCGCGTGCAAGAACTATGCTGAGTACCGCAAGGCACTCAAGAATATGGTCATTCATATTTTTTCTTCATATTTCATGTAAATTTAAAAGATTTCATACAAATATCGTTTAAAAATCAATATTTGAGACAATACTCTTTGAATACTTTCTTCTTTCCAGCTGAATCATCTTCGCCCTGGTGGCCGCTTCATTCTAGGCTCGGTCCTCGATGACGACATGTACAATGCAGGCAACAAGGTTTCAGATTTCTCTCTCTCCCTCTCGCTCTGTTCCGTCTCTGTCATCGCTGTCTCACTCTCTCTCTCTCTCCCTCATTCTCTCACTCCCTCCCTAATTCTCATACTCTTTCTCCAGACAATGTTCACTCTCCTCCGGCTGAGCGAGGCGAAGATCCTGGACGCGCTGACGGAGTGCAACATGGACGTGGAGAGCAGCAAGAGATACACGCTCGAGGACGAGGGTGTCATGTTCGGCATGTTCAAGAAGAACTGAAAGTGGCAGGAAACTATGCCATCGAGACTGCAAAGAGCCATTTTCCTTCTTCAGCCTCTGTCTTCCCCCTTCCTCGCTTAGGATCTTCACTGCTGCTTAGACTTCACACCCTAGCAAGAGCTGCTCTTTCCGTTTGAATATTGTTAGTGTGCTGCTCCTTTAAATGTTATCCGATATAACTTTACGTGTAGCTCAATGTCTGATTTTGTATGCTCCTTTCTCCTCCCTCCAGCCACTCCACAACTTGTCAATTACTGGTGCATACGTCCTGGAAGTGCGTGCAAGAGGGGGCATAGATGTCTCTGAAGGGGGAGTCCATCTCCGCTCAGGGCCCCTCATTCCTGGTTGCCAAGTCCCCTTCTGACGCGCCTTCCTTCGGATGTCAGTGTCTCTCCTCTACGTGCATCCCATCTATAGGTCGTTGGTTAACAAATTCAGTCTCCATCACCGCTGCCTTCGTAATAAAGCGATTCCTCGTGTTTCATGGCCATTGAGTTACCATTTTATGCCTAGTTGTACTGATAAGAGGTTTCAAACATATGTATAACATCCCATTAATCCATTAGTCAAAAGAAAGAATAACAACAACTGTCGCACTATGAACAACAACTTTTCAGGGTTAAGAATCAGCCATTGCATTTTGGCTGAATACCAAGAAAATAAATGAAAGGTATTACAAAGGATTCATATAATTAGAAAGAAGCTTGCAGAGTGCTGCTACTTTTAGCATGGTAAACTCGTATAAAATAGGTGAAAAGGTAACAGGAGACTCTAGTGGCCAAGAGATTACAAGTCAAGAGAGAAAGAGACAAAGAGATGAAAAATGTAAGTAATAAATAGCATAGAAGCGTCTTGTCTAGTCACTGTCCTCCTCGGACGACGAAATGCGTCGTGGTGCCTTGCTCTCTTGGGAAGACCCCTCCCCTGCCCCTTCCTCCTCGTCTGAGCTGGCCGGGATGATCTGCTGCTGCCTCTTCTTCTTCTGTCGGGCCGGCGCTTCCTCGTCGTCCGAGCCTCCGTCTGCAACATCATACATCACTCTGTATTTCAACATTTTATTTAGCCTTCTAATGGAGAAGAATATACTAGAATTTGCTCAAGCGCCAGGAATAAAATAGAAATGCAAGAACAGGAATGACCTCCTCCTCCTCCGCCAGAATCTTCGTCCGATTCGCTAGGTGGAGCAGCCATTCGCTTCTTCTTGCCTTTGCCTGTAGAGAAGCAAAAATTTTTAATGTTTGGAAACTCCTGTTTCCTCTCATGTTCAGTGCTGAAATAGGTTTGACCCATTACAGCGTTGCAACTCCTCGGGATGAAGGCCCGGAACAGTTTTTTTTTAAACAATATTTCACGTTGTAGCCCCCCAGGGTTGACATTTTGGCTATTTGTATCCCCCCGGCCCATGTCCAGAGACAGGCACTATTTCAACACTGCTCATGTTCCCCTTCATAAATATTCTCTAACATTACAACAAAAAGCATATTAGAACAGCAAAAATGTAATATTTCAACAGACATGAATGGTCAGTAATTTCTGTGAAAAACAGTAATTTCTTGCCTGGCTTTCTCCGTTCTCCATCGCTGCCACTGTCTACACTGGAAGATGAAGAGGCCGGGTTGGGAGGAGGAGAGGCCTCCTGCAAGCAGAAAGATATCCAGTTGAATCACCACCGAAATCATATCTTCCGCTTTCATTTAAAATCCTTTGAAGTTATTTACATTGTTGAATAAAAGAAACTAAAACTACAATAGTTTGAAAATGAAATGTTATTGAAGTGATGACCTGGAATGGCTTGACTGGCTTCTTCCCTTCATCTGATGAGGACTCTTCGGATGACAGGAATGCTCGCGATTTTACTGCAAAAAACTTTTTTCCACAGTCCTCTCAATGGATGTTTTCATAACGTTACAGTAACCAATCAATAACTGCATAAATAAAATAAATGTCTGACTCTTGGCACTCTGCTTGGCGGAGAGCTTGACCTCCTCCCTGACGCGGTGTTTCTTGTGCTTCCTTCCGCCCTCGTCTCCCGAACCTCCTCCCCGCTCTTCTCTTCTTTTCCGCGCAGCCTTCCGCGCAGCCTTGCCCTGGAGAATATTTAATGGATCACGGAGAGTGTGAGGGCCATGACAACTTATCATTGTAAAGTGCCCAAGAGACTCTTTCTTATAAATATGGCACTTGTACAATTATACATATGACGCGATTTGCGAGATAATCAAAATGAATCAAAGCGGGCGCGGACATAGCCAAAATCGACCAGCTTGGATTTTGTGCAAAAGTTCTTTATAGGTACTTTCTGATATGCGGAAGCGATTGGAAATGGTCTGGAAGTTGGAAAATGTCTTGTTCGTTTGCTATGACGGCTTGAATTATGGTTCTCGCAGCGCAGGGAGGCGAGCTGGATTCACGTTTGAGGTCACTACGCCGCGATCTGTTGTGATATAGAAACGAAAATTTACACCGTAATAGCAAAGATATTGTTCTAAACAAAAAAAAAAAAAAATGTGAAAATTTCCAAATGTAAGCGTTTTATTGACTTTAATGTTTGAGGGAGCATAGTGAAAGCAATACTCATTTTACCAGAACCGGACCTACACGGTTGAATAGAGCATGAAAATAGCTTTCGACCGAACTATTGGATTGTGAAAACTTAGGAGCTCTTTGATGTTTCTTGATCGATTATCCCGATGTGCCTGTACAAATCACCACATCGAAATCATTTCCCCGCGTCCAAACGTACACCAGAAGAAAGAGCATAAAATTTTCTACAGAGTGAACCCCTTCAATAAAATTCCAAGTCTTCGGTATTTTGTTATAAGTCATATAATAAGGGCCGGTAGTGCAACACATTGCGCCCAAAAATTTATCTTTTTTTTAGTTTATTCGAATTAGAATATTCCAATTATTTTTTTAGCGCCTTTCCTTGAAGAATTGATATAAACGGATGCCCTATTCTTTTAACTTGTAACAAAATATCTTACTCCTGGAATTCTCCTGAAAGGGGTCAGTTCAGAGCAAATTTCACGCTCTTTTTTCTTGTGTATGCTTGGACGCGCGAAAAAAGTTTGAGGCGCCTTTTTTAATCCGCGGGCGTTCTGATTTGTACTGTCACATCGGGATATTCGATCAGGAAACAGCAAAGAGTTCCTAAGTTTTCAAAACCCAATAGTTCGTTCGAAAGCTATTTTCATGCTCTATTCAAACGTGTAGGTAAGGTTCTGGTAAAATGAGTATTGCGTCCACTATGCTCCATCGAACATTAATGTCTATAAAACACATAAATTTGGAAATTTTCACTTTTTTCTTTCTTTCGTTATTTAGAGCAATATCTTAACTATTATGGTGCAAAATTCGTTTCTATATCTCAACAAGGTGCGGCGCAGTGGCCTCAAACGTGCGTCCAACTCGCCTCCCAGCGCGGCGAGCCCTATAATTCAAGCCATCATAGCAAACGAATAAGGCATTTTCAGACTTCCAGACCATCTCCAATCGATTTCTCGTATCAGAAAGTACCTATTAGGAACTTTTGAGCAAAATCCAGGATGGTCGATTTTGGCTATGTCCGCGGCCTTTTTGATTCTCTCGCAAATCGCGTCATATACAACAAGAGAGAAATATGGAATGCACAAGAAAAAAGAGAAAGAGAGATAGAGAGAGAGAGAAAGAGAGATAGAGAGAGAGAAAGAGAGATAGAGAGAGAGATAGAGAGAGAGAGAGAGAGAGGGTGAGATGAAGTAATGATGCCAACCTCCTTGGACCGTTGTCTCCTCTCGCCTCCCTCTCCGCCTTCCCCTCCTTCTCCTCCCTGCCAGTCTCCCATATCTGAGCTGTCGTTCACAAACTCTTCTCCGCCCTTTCGCTTCCTTCCCGATCCACCGCGAGATTTCTTGTCGTCATCCTTGACCTGAACATTTTTCACAAATGAGATAATGTCTACACATCGAGAACCATCTGGACGAAGGCCATTATGAAATTATAAACCGCATTCCCACTCAAGTTGTGAAAGAAAGAGCTGCACATAGATTATATTACATAGTTTATAAAAACTATATATTCAATAATAAACAATTTTTTAAATAAAAACTAAAGCGCCTTCTAGACTTGCCTCAGGCAGCCGGAGGTATTTCTTCGTGAGTTCGATGTACTGCTCACGTGTCTGTCTCAAGTCATCCATCTGCCTTCTCATCTCCTCTTGCTTTGCCCGCTCTTCCTCTTCCATCTTTCGCTGCAATAATGAAATCTTCTCTTTACAGTAATCAGCTAGTCGTTACCGTATCCCATCATTGTTGCATGACTACAGTACCTTAAGTGCAGCTCGTTCCTCTTCTTGTCTCGCTCTCTGCGCTCTCTCCTCTTCGTCCTGCGCTCTCGCCCTGGCTAGGTACGTCTGAGCTTGTCGAAGGAGATCACCGCAGGCCTGGAAATGGTAAAGTTATATTAGCTCACTAATTCATTACAAACATCAAAAGATAAATAGTTCTATGTTAAAAAAAAAGATAAATGTAATAGAAACCTGCGCTTGTTGCTCAGAGAATGAAGCTGATATTCCATTGAGTCGAGCCTCGTCCCTCCGAGAAGCAATGTACTTGAACATTCTGAAAACAATAGACTTTAACTAGATTGAACTTTTTATTCATCCCTCTCTTTAGCTCCCACTTTATTCCCCCCCCCCCCGCCCTCTCTCTCTCATTCCTCTCTTATAACGTCTCTCTCTCTCTCTCTCCCTCTCACTACACGTCACTCTCTCTCGCGCCCTCCTCTTCCTCTCACCTCTCCGCCGTCTTGAGATCAGAGACGGCGCCCTCGACTTCCTCGGTGGTAGACTTGTCCTCCTTCATGGTGGCGGTAGCCTGCTTCTGCAGAATGAGTGCGTGGTCGAACTTGATCATGAGCGAGTCCGGCTGCTCTGCTGTCGCCTACAGAATATTTCATTCTTTATTCTACTTCTAGCTCAGATTTAATTGAAGTTGTTCTAATGAATAAGAACGTAAAGATATTGCAAACCTTCTCCAAGGCCTCTCTGCACTCGGTTAGCTTGTTCGTTCTGTTGTAGGCGCGTGCGAGGAAGACGAGAATGGCCGGGTCGGATTCCTTGTGGAACTTCTTCATTGCATTCAAGTACCTGCAACACTGGCCATTTATGATGATTGAAGAAGAGGAAGTAGATGAGTTATCCCCATATGGAACAGAAAAGAAAGACTGACATCTGAACAGCTGCGACGTACTGCTTCTGCTGCATGTAGATGTGAGCAATGTTTATCCAGACATCCACAAAGTCAGCAGTTGCCTCACGAACCTGACAAATAGGAATCACTTCAATAAACTCTCTTTTTTTCTATAACAATGTGTAGTGAAGCGGCCACCTTAATGCGAATAGCTAAAACAATGGAAAAGGTCACATTTCTTTTTTTTTAATTGACAAAGCATAATTTTTGCACCTGCGAAAAGATCTCTCTCGATTCTTGGATGTGTCCTCTGACCGCAAGAACGCATGCTGCAAAGTCAACCATCACCATTTCTTAGCAGTGTTATTACAAGAAGTACATTCAGAAACATACAACCTTCTTGACAGCAAATAGAATTCTGGCCGAAGAATGCTAACCAATTCCGTTGGCTGCCCACATGTTCTTCGGCTGCACTTTTAGTGCCCTCTGGAACATGGTCAGAGCACGCTCGGCGTGTGTCTTGTCCTGAGATTTTTTTTACTTCCTCATCTCTCTCTCTCTCTCTTCTCTGTCATATCCTTCCTCTCTCCCCCTCACCTTCTCCTTATTCCGATTGAGCGAGAAGAGTGTCTCCAACCAGATGTTGCCGAGTGCAACCAACGAATAAGCGTCGTCCTTGTACTGCGGTAGCTTGAGAATGTGCTCGAACTTCTTCTGGGCTGGCTGCCATCTTCAAGAGGGGCTTCATTACAACACCCTTTTCCACCCTTCTCCTTTACCAAGTACAAGAGTAAGCTTGAGACTCCTTGCCATAAACTGACTCGTGCTTGTTCATGTGCAGATTGCCGATGAGTGTCCACGCATCTGCGTGTGCCTGGTTCACACTCATGGCTTCTTTGAACCACACGGAAGACTCGTAGATCTGGCCGCGGTCACGGGCGATGCAGCCAAGGCGCATGAAGCCTGAAGGAGCAATTCGATTCAGTGTCTTCCTCCCCTTTTCTCTCTCTCTCTCACTCTCTCTCTCTCTCTTCTTTCCCTCACCATCAATATAATGTGCATCCTTGCGCAGAACATCCTTGTAGAGTGCCTCTGCCACATCAAACTGCGCGAGATGTTCATGAGCTCGCGCAAGATTGTAGAGGACAGTCACCTTGAAGCCCTCCACCAGCTCGTCGGGAGATTCATCCAGCTAAACATTTTCATAAGTACTTTAGTATATGAAAACAAACGAGAATTTAGACAAAATAATATTCTGTCATTACGAAACATTCCCTTTCACAGACAAAATGAAAGCAGATCTGACAGCAAGCTTCTCTGATGCCTCCTTGTAGAGATCCCTCGCTCGCTCGTATTCCCCTTGTGCCATGGCAAGACTGCCCATGTTGCTCACAATCTCGGGAGGAACCTTAAGGGAGCAGTAGAGGGAGAGGAGAGGAGAGTAAGAGAGAGAGAGCGAGAGAGAGAGAGAGTGAGTGGAGAGAGAGATAGGAAAGAGAGATAGCATGAGATATAGTAGCGAACGTATAGATGTTGGTTGTATGCACTAACTTCCATTTCTTCCTTGCCGAGCAGTTCGCACACTCGTTGGTAGTATGACAATGATTTCTGCGAAAAGGAGCCGTTACAATGCATTGGAATACATATTTAAACAAATTGTATACAAACAGCGGGATCTGAGTGTTCGAGAAGTTGCGCGAGGTCGATGAGAACTTCGATGTCGTCAGGTATCAATTCGATGAGCTTCGTCAGATGTTGGCGGGCCTTAAATCAATGATAAGGAATCTCCCTTCTTCTCGAAGAACCCATCAGATGATAACTCCACTGATGCTTCAGATAGTTCATTCTGATGCCAACAAAAGAAAAACCCACTTTTTGTCTTCTCTCGGGAACAGCCTTGGGATCTTCTCCTTCCGAGTGTGCGTACAGAGCTCCAAGGACCTAGATATCAATAGTATGGGATTGTAAACATCTGATACAATAATAATAATCGATAGAATGAGGGAATACCTTGAGTGTCTCCGTGTTATTTGGATGAACTGCCAAGATCTTCTCGAAGCAGTTGATCGCCTAGAATGTTTAATAATAATATAAATACTAAAATGGTAAAAATAGTCATATTAACATGGCATTTGTTAAAAAAAGGAAAAAAATCGACTCGCCATCGTGTACTCCTTTCGCTGCACGTACATTTGGCCAAGTCCAAAGAACGGAAGAATAAAAGACGGAGAGTCAAACTGCGTCGATTGATAGTAATACTGCAAAGAGATACTCGCGTGTAAAATAATAAAGTACTCGAGCACTAGTAAAGTACTAGTAAAGTAACAATAAAGTACTAGTAAAGCAATTGCAGTAAAGAAAAAAGAATCGAACCCTGAAAGCCTTGTCATAGTCGCCTTTTTTGTGGAGACAACGAGCCAGTTGATAGCAAGACTCGGCTCGAATCGGCTCAGTGTCCGCGAATTGGAAACCGTGCCACGCAAGCTGCTCCACCTTTTGCAGGTCCTGCAAAGAACAATGCAATTATATTGCGAAATACAAACAATTCAAATGCCAATTGCTAGAAAAAATTACCTAGTTTTAATGAATTTTCGGTGCTTTAAATCAATAAGAAGAGAAAGAGGATTAAAAAAAACCTACACCCTTATAGAAGAAGTGATTGGCCAGGTGATTCAGGACGATTGGATTCTCCGATTCGATTTGGTAGGCGCGAGACAGGCCCTGATTGGAAAAAAAAACTTTGAAAATATACTTATTTTTAATGAGTAACTCGCTCAAAGTGTCAGAAACAAGTGAATAAATAATATTTAACAAAAGAAAGATATAGAATGAACCTTGACTGCATTCTTAATACCCTCTGGAGTCAGCAGATTCTGGTCGAGAATAGCGAGGGCTGAGATAGCGGCGACATTGTCAGGCTCCAGCGCGAGGGCCCTCTCGAAGGCCTTCCTAAAACAGTTCCTGTTAAGAGTGGAGACTAGTGAAACAATCACATATTACCACGACTCGAATTCCCTATCTTTTATAACTCATAAAGTCACGGATGCTGTGCAGATGTGGTAGGGGGGAGGGGGGGGGGGGGTTCAAGGCCGCTACTCTACAGTAACCTCGGCATTTCCAATGTCCAATACAGTAACCAAACCAACGCGCCTCGCTGTCTCCATTCGATTCAGCTTGACAAGACAGTAGCCGAGACCAACTCGCACACTGGCAGGGCAGTCCGGCTTCAGACGAAGAGCCTGGAGATGGAGGAGCATGTTTAGGAATGTAAAAATTACGAGTTCTCGCTAGAGAACTATTCAAGACACAACCTAAGTTTCTCCATCGGAAAACATCCACAACTATGGAGTGGGCCAGAAATGACATTACTCCTAGCATTATCTCCCAAGCAACTCCAAACGCCTAATTGTACTTGATTTTAAAGGAAATGCAAAATTCCAAGTCATATGAACCCAGATTTGAAGGTAACAATTTGACTATAACTCGCCTTTTTGTAAAAGAAGAGAGCTTGTTGGTAGTCTTTCTTCTGGAAGGAGATGCAGGCCTTGCCGAGAAGGGCTGGGATGTTACCCATTTCTTGCGACTGCAAAGAAATGAACCTTTGAAGAAGAGCACTGCAGTACTGAAAAGAATATAAGAACAATCAAAGACTATTAGCAGTACAACAAACACTCAACTTTCCAGGATTCTGCAAATAGATAACAAATACTTATTTTAGAACTCATGGAACAGTGAATACCGCCAATTTTACGTACCCACCCTAACTTGTGCCTTCCTGAACCCATCTCAGCCAGATTTAGACGTACAAATTCCGGCTCTATTCTAGTGTAGGCGTCCCATGGGATTATAGGCGTCCCATGGAAAATAAAGGCGTCCCATAGAAAATCTAGGCGTCCCAAATATTTATAGGCGTCCGAAGGATTTACAGGCGTCCCATCGGAAATATAGGCGTCCCAAAAAAATATAGGCGTCCGATAACTTGTAAGTGACAGAAGAACCTCCTCAAAGTGCATACACTACCATGAAAAATTTTATTGGGACGCCTTAAATTCTATGGAACGCCTTTTCTTGCCATAGGACGCCTATAAATCGGTCGGACGCCTGTAATTTCATGGGACGCCTAATTTTTCCATGGGACGCCTATAATTCGATGGGACGCCTACACTAGAATAGAGCCCAAATTCCGGTTTTACACTCGCCACCTTACTTTCCTGGCCGCAAGCCCCATAACAACTCCCTACTTCTCCAAGCAATCGACAGTGGTATTTAGTCCCTGATGCTAACCCCTTGCATGACAAAGTTGAACTGCTGGTCCGCCTGGTCCATTTTGTTCCCTTCAAGCATACAGAAGTACGCGCGGCCGAGAAGATGCTGAGTATCGTACCTAAAACATTTCTTTCTTATAAATATATAAATATATATATATATATATAATATTTTCCTTATTAGTCCCAAACAGAAAACAAAAATTATATATTTTATAAAGCATAAATCTGACATGAGAATCTTGTCAGCGGTCGTGTAGAGAAGAGTGGCCTTTGTGTAGAGTTCTTTCCTGCGTTCTTTCGAACTGCGCTCTCGATGTCCCTGTCAAAAAGCAACTTTCATCACGGTATACATTTCGTTAAATATGTCATCGAATAAAAAAATTACCATGCCATTTAACATCTATTATTTAAGAGACCATTTATAAAGTAAAAGTATTAAATACGGACAGAAATAGGCATAAAACAGAAGAGTTCACACTAATGGACAAGTAAGGAGTGTTTTCTACTAACCATTCTAACGTAGTGTGCTGCGAGAGTGTCGAGAGCTCTCACTTGATCCTTTTCGTGATGCTGCGAATGGTCAAGAAACATTAGTGCAAAGCATGAGAAACTCCGAAAGAGTAAACCAAGAATGGAACAAAAAAAAAACATGAAAACCTGATAATCAAGATTCGACTCCTGGCCGGACATTTCGAGAATCTGAACGAAGACATCCGTTATGCCCATCTTGTAGTAGGCAACCTGCAAATAGAGAACTACTCGTTTTTCAAATACTTTTCAGATTCGATAGTCTGCTGCCGTATACGATGATTACTCCAATTATACACGAACCGCGACATCGATCCATACGGAGAGGCGGCAGTTCTCACTCCGTAGCAGATCTATCATCTCTTCGTACGGCGGCAGATTCTCATAGCGTATCTCGAGGAATTCCTAAATCAGAGAGGAAGATTGCTCCGAGAAATCATGAAATCAATGTCTCTTAATTATCTTTCTCATCCACGGAAGCCACCCACCCAACCTCATTTGTAGCACCTTAATCCCCGTTTCTCTGAGTCAATGTCATTTCTGTTTAGGGTTTACAAACAGTATCCTTATAAGCAACAGTTCATCTCTTATATTCAGCAAAACAATGTATAACGACAAAGAACCAAGACAAATTAACTTCTAAACACTCTGATTCTCAACAATGGTCGCGAATAGTCGGTTAATCAGTGACTCATCTACAAACGGCTCGTGTTGGAAGGAGACAAGGACTGCGTTGGAGAGAATGTCACTCTGGACCATGCCAAGCTCCATGAAGCCCTCTCGCTTGGCTTTCAGCTCTTGCTGGTACATCTCAATCAGCTCGGGGATCAGCTGTTCAAGCTGCCTGAGGATGGTGACAGCTTCAGGCGATGCGAGGGGAGAAGATGTCGAGGGGGATTGGGGTGAGCCGGGGGTGCGTGGCAAGCGGGGGGAGGATCGAGGGAGCGGAATGGAAGGAAGAGCGAGGTGAGGGCTGCTGATCGGAGTGGCCTCGGCCAGCTTCCGCATCGCTCCAACGCGTCCCTGCGCCGTGCGCAGCTTGCCAATCTGCTTCTCGAGGGCGCCCAGAATCCGAGTGACGTCATCGTGTGCACGTATCACTTCGGCCATGAGACGTGCTCGCTCATCGTTGTCCAGTGCCTTTGACTCTTCGTCTCCTGTGCTCGACCGCGACGCGTGCGCAACGCGAGCGCGGTTGTGGGCAAAGACGGCGAGACGCGCGGCGGCTTCGCTGGAGTGCGCCTCCCAGCCACGCGTGACGTTCCAGACATCGATGGCGAAGCGACGAGCTGACTTCAGCTTCTCCGGCTGCAAACGGGAGCGAGAGATGGAATGGACGACGAAGCATCCTCTTCTTCCTGATGCTCACTTCTTCTTTCTCTGCTACTTCACTTATCCAGCAAAGCAAATCTTTTTATCCCTCCATTTTGAGTAAAGAAAATCCCCCTTTATACCCCATTTCACAGCACCAAATTCCGACCTCAATATTACTGCCCAAGTCCAAGACTAACTACATTCCAGAAGCGGTTCTAGTTTCACAACGACATCTATTTCAGTTATTTAAACGCCACTGCTCAGCAAAACTCGCAAAAAACTGTCGAATTACAACAAGTATTCTTGCGCCCAATTGTATTATTGGAAGCAGATGACATAATCATAAAAATGGAAAAGGATAGAAAGTGAATAGGGCACTTACATCATCGTCGCCACTCGCGCGGTGTTGCAGCGGCACGAAGACGGAGCGAGCCGACGAGCTCTTCGCCATCTCCGGAGAGGGAACTCCGCCACTTGGAGGGCGTTGGAGATAACGAGACGGAGAGACGGGGCAGCTACTTGCTGCTCTATAATAACAAATACTATCATCAAGCAAAAGATAATTTAGAGTTAACTGAACAATAATAAAATAAGATCTCTATACCTCGAGAGAATACTTTCCTGCCGGCAACAATGGTTTGAAATAATCGTTGTGTGTAACAGTTAAAGGCAAACAAAAACAACATCCCCCATATTCAAGCACCAAAACAAGCGATTACAGCAAGAACAACTCGGATATCAACGACGACGAACCATGCCTGTGAGAGACATTTCAGTTTTGAAATTAATTCCGGTGTGTTTCGTAGTACTGGAATTGAGCGAGGTTGTCTAATACGCGACACGCTGTATTGTCAACACTAAATGTTGGCGCGTACACTTTTCATTTGGATGAATTATTTTTTTCTACTTTTTTTTAGTAATGCTGTAATCTCTCGTTTTGTAGTTAATATGCGGAATTCCGATTAATCACGCATTTTTAAAATATAGAGAAGATTATAGATAAATTGGAAGTTGGTCAGAATAACATGAAACGACCCCCCACTCTCTCACCTTTCTCTCTCTCTCTCTTTTTCTCTTTGTTTGTCTCACTTCCTCACTCTTTCTCGTTGCTGTCTCATTTACCTATCTCTTGTTCTCGTAGATATCCATGACGGAAGCCTAAGTACATGCCAAGCACTGATTGTTGACATAGAAAATACCAGCATGGGAAAACAGAAAAAGCAGAGCCTTGGCAGTTTCGGGATGTGTACGCAAGGTAACCAGTTGTCAATGGTGTAAAGTTTCTCGTTATCCACTCACTCTCTTTATTCTTTCCTTTCAATTTTTTTTTCTCCTCTTGCATTGCTCTCCTCTCTTTACCTGTTTTCTTCTTTCAGAATCATAACATCAGTGATGGCAGACGTACTACTTAAAGAAGCAGAGATAAAAGAAACAAGTGTGTATAGAAAGGAAGAATAGGGAGAGAAAGAGAGGAGAGAGAGAGAGAAAAGAGGAAGTGACAGATAGAAAGAGAGGGAGCGAGGCAAAGAGAGAAAGAGAGGAGAAAGAGAGAAAAGAGGAAGTGACAGATAGAAAGAGAGGGAGCGAGGCAAAGAGAGAAAGAGAGAGAGAGAGAGAGAGATAGAGAGAGAAAGAGAGAGCGAGCTGATATACGCACTTGCTGATGAGTATGCTGCACTCCTGACTCGAGGAAACTACTGCGTCAATTGTCTTTTTCCTGATCTTCTAGTGTTTTATAATATAAGTATTCCATTCAGTATAATTTTTTGCTATAAAATGAAACACAAATTAAAAAAATATATATCTTGACTCTTTCATTTCATTGAAGAATATAGTCAGTCCTTGATCTTGATCTTAATACTTTGCGAGGTTGGCGCCCTTTATTTTCATTTCTGTTTCACATTCTCTGCATATCTCATGTTGTTTCGTTCTCTCTCTCTCTCTCATTTTATTTGCAATCCTGAATACTTTTCAATTTACAGCGCTCGTCTGTCTGCGGTTTACAAAAGAGTCACTTGGGATGCACTTTTTTTGCCCGCGCGTGTGAATGTCAACAGTGAATCAGGGGCAAAAGAGGTCGGCGTAAGCGAAAGAGGTGTATATACCACCCCCGGAAAGTGATATAGGCGCATACAGCCACCTCCTCTCGAAATTATTTGTATTCTTCTTCCATACTCTATCTCTTTCAAACAATGAAAATGCCATATCTACGTACATACATACGCGTGATTTTGGAAACTATTTGATGAGGCCTGATCTAATTTGCGTTCAATAGTTGCAGGAGCATTTCAGTTGAATATGCTTTTTCTTTTTGTGGAAAGAGGCGAAATGCTCTTAATTCCTCTTACTTCCAGAATGGCGACCAGCTACTACAGAAGTCGATACAGGCCAACGACGTGTGGCAGCAGTTCGAGCTACGGTTGCTCGAGCAGCAGCAGGGACAAGAGTGGCTGCTCGTCTCTCTACTCAAGCACTTCCAAGGCATCCACCGGGCCTGTGCAAGAAGGTTCGTGTTGTGGGCACTGCCGAGAATTCAATCCTGCATTTTTTTTCACAGACGTCCGACTTTCGGATGAGGCCAATAAAAAACATTTGCGGATATTTCTTGACATGTCTCGAGATTTTCCTCCCATTCCATCACTCATTCTGTTCAGTGGTTGTCTACACTCCACCAAAGCGGCAATGGATCACCACTCCAAATATGCCCGACGTTGTACTCAGACGGATCTTCTCTTTCTTTTCATACAAGCAACTCTGCTCCATGGAGGTCGTCCTCTCTCTCTCTCTCCCTCTCTCTTTCTCTCTCTTTTATTTCTCTTTATCTCTTTTTTCTTTATTTCTCTCGTTCTTTCTCACCTTCATCCTTTCACGCTCTCTACTTGGCTACTTTTCGCAGGCAGTCTGTCGTCGTTGGAAGAATATCATAAACGAGATCTTGCGGCGTGACATCCAGGAGATGTCGATTGAGAGGGTAACTTTAACCCACAATTATCTCCAAACATATGTGCACGGGTTCAATATATTTTAATGCATGCATTTTTTCTCTATATTTTTCCATACTTGGATATCTCACGTCTTCCCTCGATCTCTTTCGCTTCTCTCTCTCTCACTCTCTCTCTCTCACTCTGTGTTAGCCATTGTTTGACTGTCTAAAGAGCCTTCCGTTCAGCTCGGTTCCTCGTCAATCTCGGTGAGCCAGCAGCTGGCCTTCCGCCGTCTGAACATTGTGTGTCCCCCCGATGCCTATGACTTCCTCTCGGGCGTTCTTCGCCGTTCTCGCAACGCCGCGCTTCGCATCACGAGTGATCTTCACTTTCTGGTCAACATTGACAAGGCAAATTGTTCTTTGCTAGCGAATATAATTTTTTTATTTGCTTCTCTTCTTTTGTTCTAATAAATTCTATACAGATTGTTATCAAAGAATACCCACAGTGCTGTTGATTCAGTAACAAATGTCTGAAAGTTGAGATCCACATCGAGAAGGACGAGTGGAGGAAGTATTTCTCGAACGTGGAAGACCTCTGGCTGCTGATTGTCTTCTGCTCCGAAGAAGAGACCACTCGATTCGTCGAGCACGCCGAGAAGCTCTTCACTGTCAGAACATTCATTAATTTTGATACATTCAATGATACGCCATGCGTTACTTTTGGAAACAACTGGAACAATTGATGTGAATAGTATGATTGTTCCGCCCTTTAGCAGCTGCATGGGATGACTATTCAAGTGCACGTTCGCGCCGGCTTCTGCGCCAATGTCGCGCGATGCCTGGAAGCACTGCGGAGGTCAGCATACAATTGTATTTATAGAATTATGAATTATTATTTAAAAAAAACAACAAAATAGTATACCCCCAATCACCTAAGATAAACTCAGATGTCATCCAGAAGCTCAGATTCATCTTGAGGTGCACGCAGACGACGAGGAATTGGTGGGCTCATTTCCGTCTCTAAATTAGACGATATTCACGATTATGTTATGTAACATAACACTTTAAAAATGTTTTATCCTATACAGATATACGCATTTGTAGATAGTAAAGCAACTGGCCGCGCTGCCTCCGCTGCCGCTCGCTCGCCTCAAGCTTATCTGCACTGACTTTAGCCTCCCGCGACTCCGAGTCGACGTCGTCGCTGAGACGCTCCGGAACAGGCAGATTCTGCCGAAGATTGTCACCTTCAGGTTTGCATCAATCATAACTGCTTTTGACCATCCATCTTGATCGAATGAAGAGATTGGTCTCTGGCGTGCTCTCCCTCCGCGCCCCTCTCCTTCTCTCCCCTCGAGACCCTTCGCATCTCCTCCTGCTCGGTCGTCACTGCCGACGGACTCGTCGACGCCTTCGGAGCCACGAGTCGGCTCGCCAAACCAGACGGGGTTTCACTGATTATTCTCTTTAATATTAGTTAATATGTAATATATATACTTTGCATCAGAAAGTTTTTTTTTTTTTTTTTTTGCTCTGTCGGATAAATGTTTTCGATCTGTACAGATCAACTACATTGATTCATGTTTTTTCTGTACTTTAAAGGAGCCCGTCAAGAAAAAAGTCGTGAAGCGAAAGAAGGAAGTCCCAAAAGAAGGAGCGTTATCTACTCCTTCAAATGGCGAGGAGCCCAAGAAAAAGAAGATCATCAAGAAGAAGAAGGCCAAGCCGGTCGAGTTCATCAAGAAACTTGAGCTTGCAGGCCAGTGTATTATTTATTTTTTTATATACGGAGATCGTTGTTATATTATGATTACTTTAAAATACAGCATTCCTAACGTCGAATAATTTCCATACTTCAGGTAACTGCCGACTCTACGGGTTAGAGTACTTGCGGACACAGGCGGAAGAAGAACTGAAGAAGCGCCTGGCAATCCAGAATCCCGGCCTTGAAGTTGATTGCTCAGAGATTTACTACTTTGACTAGATTACAAATATATATCTTACGGTAATCAATGTTATGAGGAACGTTGTGGAACCGCGATGCAAAACCTGGACAAGTACAAGGAAAGAGGGAGAGAGAGAGAGAGAGAAACATACACAAGTGAATTGTTAAGCTCGGCTTCGGGTGACCTAGGGCGGCCTTTAGTCGACTCGTTGTAGTTTGGAGACAGATACACATTGTAACGAAGGTCAGCTCAAATCATGAGTTGCCCTTCGTTGACCAGCTTTTCGTTTTCCTGACCAAAAGTTTAATTTTCTCGCAGGTTCGAGAACACGTTTTCACGCTGCAGGGTACTGCCAAACAAAGTGAATATTTTGTTCTTTTTCATGTTCCGAACGCATATCCTCTCATCTATATGCTTCTTTTTTCATTTTTTTTTAGATCGCGTCACAATGTGCTTTCTTTTCTTTTTTATCTCAAACAGAATATAACTTAATTATTTTCACGCTTTTCATATTGTTTAAACAGAACAAGCCGATGAAAATGTACGAACTAATAGCAACGAAGGAAGAAAGAATACATTTAATTACACAATCGATAGGGAAAGCGGCATCTCCTTCGATATCGAGGACAATCATGTCACTATCAAATTCGGAGAACAACTCCGTTCGAGATGTTCTCCGCAGGAAGCTTATTCATAAAATTATCAACAAATGAATAAATAGAAGCTCATTTAAAGCGTAGAGAGTAGAAGTAAGCAAGTTATTCCTAATGATGGAGACATAACTAAGACCATTGGTTACTATGGTTTTTTTTTCTTGTGTTTTCCTGTCTCTCTCTCTCTAGAAGAGAACGAATGGCTGAATTAGATGGAAAATAGAATGGGCACCTGCCCGCAGCCAGAATGTTCTCGGGCACTTGATATGAGTGCAGGTAAAGTACACGAGTCATTACTGATCGCGAGTCCAAAATCATAATTTAGTTGTGAAAGACCAAATCATTGACGAACTTTATACGCAGTTAGCTGGTCATTAATAAGCAAAATGAAGAGTCCTGATAAATTAAGCCTATACTGAAAGAGTTCAGACATGCATGCCGCAGCCTGGCATTTCTTTCGTTTTATCCTATTCGAATATGCTCTATCTTGTACTCCATGGCAGTTGTTCTCTAAGGGTGCAGAGAGCTGATTTGAAGACCAAGACAATTCAGGAAATACGTGCGGTTTGAAATGTACATAGCGATACGATACAAACTTTAAAAAAAAATAGATTAAGAGCTCTTGTATTTACATTTTCTACAACAGTTCAGCTTTTGCATTCAAAGATAACTAAGTACAAAATATAAAAGAAGAGAAAAGGAGAGTTCTTTGTATTCCTTCTTCCTCACTCGCCAACGGTCGACAATGGCTACTGTTGCTGGTCCTCGCGTCAGTGTTCTCTTCCCTCTCTTCACTCTCACTTTCTCTCTCCCCTCTCTCTTCTCACTACTATTTCTTCTTCATTCCCGCTCTTTCACTTCCCTTCCTATTCTCTCCCTTTTCTCTCTCTCCGGTTTCCTCTAGCCCTCTCGTCTCTCTCGTCTCTCTCGTCTCTCTCTCTCTCTCTCTCTCTGTCTCTCTCTGCAGGAACTCGTGGTGGAGATTCCGATGGAAGAGGGCGATCCCCTTGGCGCCGTGCCAAATGACAAGATGGTCATCGTGCGCATCCATTGCGGAGGGCAAGCTCGAGGTTGGCAGAGAGCGAAGCTCTTCTCATGTTCTCCCTCTTTCTAATTTAACGACTTGACAGAATGATAATCATCGGTTTCTGTCGCGCCTCCCATATTTTGCCCCCCCCCACTCTCTTTCTCCTCTTTCACTCTTTCCCTTCCTCTTTCTTTCTATCTTTCTCTCCAGATCGGTGACCAGGTGCTGAAGGTCAACAACATAAAGATCCGCGACGGAAACCACTTTTATGAGCTTCTCCGCTTCGCTCCGCCCGTTGCTGCGTGAGGATTCATTCAATAATGAGAAAAGGAAGAATGGATTACTACGGAGAAAGGGAGATCTCGCATTAGAGAAAGCTGCCACTTTGGATTGCAACTCCCCATTCAGGCTGACTATCCGCCGCGACGGCGCGAAGGCGGCTAAAGTGCAGAACCAAGTGCACATTCCGCCCGAGCGCGAGCGCAACGTCACCCGCCGCGATGGCTGCGAGTACTTGGTCAGCACCTCATTCTGAGTCTTGCTAATTGTCTTGCAATTCTTCGTTCAGCTGACGTCGCTGGAGTGGAAGGCCAGCGGACCCAAGCTTGGTCTGAGCATCAAGCACTACCAGAACCGGGTCCTTGTCTCCCGCACCGAGGCTGGCACTCTCTCTGCCCAGGCACTCAATGTAGCCTCCAGCCAAGTGTCAGCTTGGAGAGAAACACTTCTTTTTCATTCAGATGCTTGACCACATCGTCGACGTCGAAGGCCACCCAGTCACTGACAAGGACGTCTGCCGCGATCTCATCATCCGCTGTCTCAAGGTAAGGCAGGGAAGCTGGATTACTGAACGATTGTTTATTATTAAATCTCGATATACATTTTTACATTTTCAGACTATATTTTCAGGGTACGCAGAAGTGCTCGCTCCTGATCGAGCGCCCGACGACAATGGAGACGAAGCAGTGGGCGCAGCGGGCTCTCGAAGCCAGCTCCATGGTCAGTTTGATGCTCTTGGAACACGGTAGTTGATGCTTCGGCAGTTCATTCTCTACCAATGCATTCTTGACATCAGGCGAACCAGCCGCCTTCGGTCCAGATGAACTCGGACGTCCGCAACATTCTGCACCACGAGCGGGCCAAGCTCAAGGCCAACGCCAACAAGGTCAGCTTCTTCTTTTACGCTGCGATGTCTGATCTCTTATCGAAATTTATTTTTCAGCCGCCTCCGAAGGGAATTCTGGTGGGCGCCTGCCGCCGCCCGAATCCGGTCACCATCAACGAGGAGGTCACATCATCGCCTCCGACAACGAGGGCAAGGCGCTTCGCCCCGTCAAGAAGTAGCCAACGCCCACGCCTCCATCTCTACCACCAAGCTTCTCCCACCAGTCCAACCACCTCCTCGCCAAGCTCCGCCTACTTCCTTCTTTCCCTCCAGATAAAATTCTAAAAAAAATAGAAGTGCTCGCTCCTGATCGAGCGCCCGACGACAATGGAGACGAAGCAGTGGGCGCAGCGGGCTCTCGAAGCCAGCTCCATGGTCAGTTTGATGCTCTTGGAACACGGTAGTTGATGCTTCGGCAGTTCATTCTCTACCAATGCATTCTTGACATCAGGCGAACCAGCCGCCTTCGGTCCAGATGAACTCGGACGTCCGCAACATTCTGCACCACGAGCGGGCCAAGCTCAAGGCCAACGCCAACAAGGTCAGCTTCTTCTTTTACGCTGCGATGTCTGATCTCTTATCGAAATTTATTTTTCAGCCGCCTCCGAAGGGAATTCTGGTGGGCGCCTGCCGCCGCCCGAATCCGGTCACCATCAACGAGGAGGTCAAGAAGGACATCATCGCCTCCGACAACGAGGGCAAGGCGCTTCGCCCCGTCAAGAAGTAGCCAACGCCCACGCCTCCATCTCTACCACCAAGCTTCTCCCACCAGTCCAACCACCTCCTCGCCAAGCTCCGCCTACTTCCTTCTTTCCCTCCAGATAAAATTCTAAAAAAAATACCCTCCATTCTCAGAAATTATCGCAAGAACATCAGATTAATAATTCGTACAAAAGTCTTTTTACGATTCTCCCTCTGTATGTCACGAATCAGATTATTATGAATGCCTCTCACAAGGAAGTGAGACGAAGACTTGCAAGAGATCAGAGCCTTCTGGAGTCCTCGCATTCAACCAGCCAACGCTTTATATCAACTGGTTGACTTCGCGGAGCGCCATGAGTCGTCGCCATTCTTGGTGGTCTTATATAAAAATTGGTCGGTGCCCCAGGGCATGCCCTTGGCCATTCCAGATACCTAGTCAGGGTCCGAATTTCAAGACCCTTCTTTTCTTAGTACGATCATGCTCTCATTAGGAGTGTATGCAAGGACGGAAGAGAGAGTGCATATGACGAAGAGAGCGACGAGGGCTCGGTGCTACATTCTTCTCAGGCTGACAGTCATTTGTTCTGCCATACGCGAAGACCTTCAAAATGATAAACTCGCAAAAAGGCGAGCGTTTTCTCGCCGCTGTTCGCTGGATTTATATACCAATTTTCACTGAATGGTACAATTGTGGAAGAAATCTTTGATGAGTCACAAAATGTGTATTCTGTGTTCATTTTTCAAGAAATGCTGATATGTAAATACATATTCACTACCAACTTGTGCTTTTCTCTCACCCGAAACACACTTTCCTTTTCATCTCTTTCTGTCTTTCTTTCTCTCTCTCTCTCTTTCTCTCTCTCTCTCAACCTCTCTTTCGTTCTTCCTGTCTTCTCAATGCGATTTTTATTCGAATGCCTCATATTCGTTGAGGGATTGTCCAAGTGATAATACATATTTTGTTGTCAACCAAAGAACACTTACAAACAATGTTCTTTGATTAAAAAGAGTTGTGTGTACAATGAAGTCTCCCCGTTTTGTTCTCGTGTGCGTAAAGCATTTCAATTGTCTCCTCGGTCCTTATGCCAGGAATCTACGTTTATTCAAAACGGTAACGAATACTGATTTATAAAAAAAAAAAAAGATTTAAAAAGTCGGTTGGCCCCAGATGTGGTTGGAATGGCATGGGAGGGGAAGGGAGGTGGTCGAGATGGGAGGAATGGCTGCTGGGACCGGGTCGGCTAGCGATGTCCCGCTTCGTAGCGCGGAGTCGAACGAGGCAGATAACGCTGCAACAAAAGAATAACTAAAGGAATAGAATCCTCGCTGAATTTAGTTACCCTTACAGTACCTTAATGGCCACGATCCTGTACTCGGGACAGCCTCCTTTCATGGCGAGTAGTGGATCCGCGCGCTCGACCACGACTGAAGCCATCGAGAAACGGCGCAGATCGGCGCGGAAGCCCTGTGCATCCTAAAGAGAGTATAGGTCTCACTTCTTTGTGAAGGTACGTGAACATCTCAACATGTAAAGATTGTCCTCTAGTATTACTAACAACGAGGTAAGCAGTGGGCGGAGAGGCGAGTTCGATGGGAAGCGCGCGAAGACGAGCAGCCTGAAGTAGCCGTTATCAACTATCATAATGAGTTCCGACTCTGATCTTTATCAAGAAATTAAAATTATATTGTAGAGGGTCATGCACCTACTCAATGATTTCTAAAGGATGACGATGAGTTGTCTTCTTTCATTGAAGACATGCATCTTGAGAGGGAGACGGCTGACCTTGATAGACTTGACGAGGAATCCGTAATCAACGAGGCGCACGTCGACCGTATTGCCGTTGTGCTGCTCGATTACTCCGCGGCGCCAACGCTGCCTCTGGCGGTTCTGCAACGAAAAAGAGGATACCGTACCCGCTTGGCGGTAGTATTGTCCTTTCAAATATTCACCTCGATTGAGCCGCCCCGGAGCGCGGCCAGCACAAGAACAGCACGGCCGACGACCACGGCAACGGGAGGCAGGGGTTGCATGCTCGAGATCTGCTGGTGATAGGAAGACAGAGAGAGAGACGGAGAGAGAGAAAGACGGAGGGAGAGGGACAGAGGGAGAAAGAGAAAGAAAGAGATAGAGAATTAGGAATGGAGCATTGGTTCAGCCAAACTTTTGTGAGCGATACCTCATCACCAATGTATGGCATGCGCGGAGAGTCGAAACGGCGGATGAAAGCGTGCTGGCCATCGACGTGCGTCACGGACACCTACAATTACATTACTCCATTACAACTCTTTACTTCTTTCCATGATTCTCTCATTCATGAACTGTCGTTCTCTCTCTCTCTCTCTCTCTCTCTCTCTCTCTTCCTCTCGTTCTCTCTCCTCACATGGATCTCAGCTCCGCAAGAGAGGGCGGGTGCCACTTCGTAGGCGTGCGCGATCTTGCTTCCTCGTCCGTTGCCGGCGCGAGCGACGTGCGAGAAGCCTCCGTAGTGGGGCGACTGAATGTTGATTGCATGAGTCATGGAAGATAATTAATCGATATAAATATGTACACTAATTATTAATCATCATATATTGGCAATATAATGATTAATAATAATAATCATATGGAATAGGACGACGAACCACGCCCTCATCGCTGTCTTCGCCGTCGGTCTCCGAAAGCTCCCCGTTAAGAGCTGCTGAAAAAACAAATTACGTGTTGAAAAGAAATTGTCAAAGTTGTCTAGAGAGGAAGTTTAGCCTTTCCAGCTGTAAGTTTATTGTTCTGGAGGATCAATCAATATATTGACAAGAAAATAAAGACATTCTCATGCACCTTCGATGTCGTTGAATGCGCATGAGACGAGCGCAGGCGAGACGAGCTTTGGGAGCTGCGGCGGAGGCCAGACCGGCTCAGAGGGCGGCGCGTGAGGGGGCGCCACGCCCTGCTGGAGGGGCGGCCGGCGGTCACCCGCGCCAAGAGAAGCCAGAGAGAGCGAGGACTACGAGGAGTGAAGAGATGAGAATGAGAACCCGTTCCCGAGATATTAATTCCACTACGTTTTTAGATAGGTTTTTTTTCGTGCTCAAATTTTTAAATAATTAAAACAATGAATAATAAAAATCTTAAAAATTGATAGATTAAGTTTACTATTCATACATCGACGAACCTCAGATCTTTGTTGCCATTTGAATATCTACTTCTTTAATATTCAAATTTTAATAAGTAAGAAACCTTTTCGCTGGTGTCGACTTGTGTAGTGACGGGAGGAGGAAGAAGAGAAGAAGAGGGAGGGAGGGGCAGAAGGGGCTCGTCGAATGGAGACTCCACGTACAACGAAGATAGCACGTACTGCCGACGGATAGTCTGCAGGGAGAGAGAGCGAGAGAAAGAGAGCAGAAAAGAAGGGAGTGAGAAAGGGGGAGCGAGAGAGAGAAAACGAATGAGCTGGAAAAGGGGAGAATATGGGGAAGAGATACCGAGACAGGCACATAAGGAGAGACATTGCAAAAATCCGGATGGAGTGTAAAAGATAGAGGAAAGCACGTCAGACAAGGATCAAAATACAAGATTATCGCGAGCTGAAGGTTATTGTAACAAAAGCATCGTAGAGTATGCACTCTGACGCTTTAGTTACATTCAAATATTTGCCACTATGTAAACTTCATAAAACGAAACTGTACTTGACATTTTAAACAGTTTAAACAGTAAAAGTATTTCTGGAGGAAGCACATACCCTCGGGCTGACAGAATAAAGGAGAGAAAGACGGGCGATCGTCTTCTCGATCTCAGTCACGAACACGATCACTGGAACCTGCAAGAGAATTAGATCGTTTCAAAAGTACCAATCTTTAGCTTTGTAGTAATCTGATAGCATTAAATAGTTATTGTGGAAATTAATACGTTTTTACACTTTCAAGAGTATTTATAAAAAATATTAAGTAATATTTCGAATGATAAAAGAATTAACAGTGAATAAAAACCTCGCTTAGCTCCATCTTGAGAGCGCAGATAGAAGCGACCGCGCGCGGTCAAGAAAGGCGTGAGAAATGGATTAGAAGAATGGCAGATGTGAAAATTAAATGATGAAAGTCCTCTCTTACGTGAGATTGCCTTCTATCATATGCAGATTACTGTCGTTTTCAAAGTGCACTTCGTTTCGAATCCTCTCATTTCGTCATTCGAAAATATTCCAATTTTTTCATTAAAAAAAAATTGTAACATGTCAAATCCTTCAGTTTGCACTTTTATGTAATAGTTCTTAAAATACACATACGAACTTGGTGTGTTTCGCTTGTCCACTTTCCTCTTCAAGACAAAATATGATATCATGCACGTCTCCCTCCCTTATCTCTCTGCCTCTAGGAGAGGTAACCATAAACTTCATCTTTCTTCACGTTACCCAAGGCGTCAAATTAATGTGACCTTTCAGATAGTTAAAAACTATCACGCTGTTAATGGATCCAAGAATGAAAATAATGTGAATCAGGCATGGAAGAGTGGGCAAAATCGTTAACAAGGCGGATGAGAAGAAAAGAGGAAGACGCTATTGGTAGAAATGCAGAGAGAAAGAGAAACCGAGAGAGAGAGAGAAAAAGAGAAGAGGTGATGGAAAGAGAGCAAGAGAGACCGTCGGCTGACGGAGGAGTAGGCGGAGGGAATTATGGCTATCTATGACGAAAGCAAGAATACTGGAAGAGTGTACGACATTCGCCCTTTTCATTCTCTTTCATTTATCTCTCTCTCTCTCTCCTTCTCTCTCTCTCTCGCTCTCTCTCTCTCTCCTTCTCTCTCTCTCTCGCTCTCTCTCTCTCTCTCATATTCTGCCCATTACTGTCAATGCTTTCATCCCTTTCAAGACCTCATTCGCTCAGATCATTATCAGAAGTGTATAAGCTGAGCAAATTAACGTCCACTTGCTGCATTCTTCAATGTGCCGAATGTGAGCTGAAGCTGCAGTTATCAGTATTTTACCAAATATCGGGAAAGAACAATTCCTTTGTGTTTTCTTGCTTTTTTTCCCTCCCAATCATCAGTTTCATTTCGTCTTAACTCTTTAAGGTCTTTTCTTTTCTTCTTTTCATGACTCATTCATGAACGTGTCATAGTTCTCTTGTACAAACATTCATCCCTATAGTTACTCGTCATGCCTTTAAGAATCTCGTTCTCTCTTTCTCTCTCTCTCTTTCTCTCTCTCTCTCTCTCTCTCTCTTTCTCTTCCTCTCTCTTTCTCTATCTCTTGGTATCTATCACATTCTCTTTTTGTCTCTACACGTTTGCCATTCTTTTACCCTCTATCTCTCTCTCTTACATTCTTTGTGCTATCAATGCTCTTCGTGCGCTATTTCGAATTATTTCCAAGGGTTCAGTTGTTCGAGTAAGTATCCGTAATGTTTGTGGCAGCAACATCCTACTTGGGGGATAGTGCAATAAAGGAAGGGTGGTGGAGTGTGTGTGAGAGAGAGAGAGAGAGAGAGAGAGAGAAGAGAAGAGAGCACCAGGGAGAGAGAGAGAAAAAGAAGCAGAGGAAGCATGAGTTATCAGTGAGTCAATTGCCGTTTCCACCCAAACGGATGTTCTCGAAGCAGAGAAGAGGCATGGCTGGTGACTGAATGCAGCATAAGTGAGAACAACGGAAGAAGCTTCTTGTTGCTATTCAAAATAATGATGAACACATACATATATACATATATCCTAATGAATTGTTGGCTTTGAAGCGCTTGGATTATATTGCATTGATGTTAAAAGCTTGCTAAGCGATCTCTTTCATTTATTGTCAATGTTTTAATTTGGCCCTCTGCCAATGAAGATCACCCCTCAATGTTCCATTCCACACGCTTCTTTCCATTCTGCTCCTCCCTTCATTTGCATTGCCATTGTGTTGTTAGTGTATGGGTAGTCAGTTTCCACGTGACTGGCTCTTCGTGAGCGGTTGCTCCCATGATTGTTGGCCAGCGCTGGCCAGTTTGCTGGCAAAGGGATAAACGGTGATCCTCCCGAATCCTCCCGTTTTGTCGTCTGACTAATATGAGTCTATTACAGGCCGACGGACTCAATGCGCACTTACGCGCGTGTTCTCATTCTTCTCCTCATCACTGTCTATTCTGTTGCGCTCTTCTTCCATCTCCGATCTTCTAACTCACTATTTCAGGTTGGGAGAGATGGAAAAGAAACAAGAAAGAGAGATTGAGAGTAGACAAGGTGGAAAAGTGAACGAGAAAGAGCGGGGAGAGAGATAGCATTCAAGAACAGAGACAGAGAGAGCGAGAGAGATAGAGAGATCGATAGAAGGAGAGAGATCGATAGAAGGAGAAAGACAAGAGAAAGGAAATACAGTTGGTATAAAATCCTTATCCGCGGCTGTTTATACCATTGTTCTTACATTTGACTTGCAGTTGATTTACCTAAGATTGTGTAAATTTGAATGATTCAGTATATGAATGTTTCCCCATTTCCAGTGGTTCAGTCCCGGTCCCGCGAATCATCTCATTCTTCGCTCTGCAAAAGCAGTCACCGCTGATGAAGACAGAGACAAGGCTTTGCAGGTCAGCTTCATTAATTAACTGAGATGATTATATTTATTAGAAAATTTTTTTCTACAGGAGATTAGTGATCTACTTCTAACGACAGAGAAGAGGAATGTTGCTCAACAAGTAACTAGGAAAACGTTACTAGTAACTACTCTGACTACGGCAAAAACAAATAAGACCATAACTCCAAATACGAAAAAGACGGCAACAAGCAGATTGCCAAATTCGACTATCGCAACTCCAATGACAGGAAGAGTTTTTCCGGTGAGTGCCATCAGTTTGTATTTTTCCGTATCGTCAAATGATCGTAGTAAAAATGTATGAATGATTCGCTTAATAAGTATTTCAGAAGGGCGGAACGAATGAAATGTTGCCAGATCGAGTGAAAGTCGCCAACGGAGACGTGCCGACCATGGAGGTTGCAACATTTTGTCTTTGTTGCTTCTTTTATTTTATTTTATTTTAAATAAATAATTGATCCCTAAATGTGTTCCAGAACCTCACTGCCACCTTCAGCTCCGTTCCATCCCTCCCTGACATTCGCAACTCGATTGTAGTTGATAATGGAACGTGGCCCGTTGTCGCTGTGGTCATCTCCTTTCGAGATCGGTTTGTCATCTTTGTTTTTCTATACAATTTTCCTGCTGCTTATTTTGACATTGGCCAATTCTTTGCTCTCAACCTTTTTTTACGGATTTATCGAGTTCTTCTGAATGTCGAAAGCGACCGATATCATTGATGTATGAATGAAAATGTCGTGCAGGGAGTCTCACTTCCGCGCCCTTCTCTACGTGCTGCACTCCATGCTCCCCCGCCAGCCCATGCACTACCACCTCTTCCTGGTCGAACAGGCAGGCACTCAGACATTCAACAAGGGCCGCATCCTCAACGCCGGATTCCGCGAGGCGCTCAAGGTTTTTCTATTCTCTTTTTGTACTGAGCTTCCCGTGGTAGCTAAGAAATCAGTTGGTAACATTTCTAGCGCAACACAAAATACTGGAACTATATGTAAGTGAGGGAGAAAGAGATAAAACAAAGGATGTTTTGTTGAAGCGGAAGAGAAAATAGTTGATGAGATTTCTGGATTCGACTACTCAGTAAATGAAAAAAGGCTGATTAAAAGGATTGTTCGACAAAAAAGGCTGATTAAAAGGACTGTGCAAGAAAAAAGGCTGATTGATGGAATTGTGCACATGCAAAGGCTCATTAACAGGATTTCACGGGGCGAAAGTCTTATTGACAGGAATTTCGGGTGCAAGGCTTATTAACAGGATTCTGCAAGTCTAATTAACAAGATTTCGAAATTTGGAAAGCTGGCTATGTGGATTCTCTTCATTTTATGTATATTCGTGTTTCTCTTTACTTGTCTTTTTTATTTGGCGCCTATAGACATACTATAATGAAGAAGCTTCTTTTATCAGGAAGTACGCTGTGTCGCCGATCTTACTTGTAGTTTGATGTTGTTGCTGCCAACAAGTGAGCCAAGAAAATCTCGCACGTTTGGCAATTCTCGTTCCCTTTGAGGTTTTCCTGCTTTTATCCCTTTTATTAGAAAACGTTTTTTTCTATTACATATTTATTCGAACATTTCTCTTTTTTTGTCGGATTCAAGAGGATGGTGCTGACCCTGCCGTTCTCGTACTTGCCATGACGCAACTAGAACCTTCTCGTCGTTCTTTTCGCTAGTTTATGATGATTATTTTAACAGTTGCCTGTGTTATTCCTTTTAGAATGAAGTAAGGTCGTCAACAGAATCTAGTGACTGCAGTACGCGAAGTGCGACTCTGATTGGTGTCGCACCTAGCGACATTCATGCGAATGATAACAATAAGGTTTTGCTCTTTTTGTTTTAGCTAACTTCTTTCCATTTTCTGTTTCTGATACCCATTTTCTTCGATAAGAAGAATAAGCTATATGGCCAGCGAAACTCGCTTGATTGAGGTGATGGAGCGCGTATGCAAGAAGCGCGGTCTCGATCGCACATGCGGGCTGCTCGATCAAGAATTCAAGGTTGAGAGAATGTTTTTATTTGTCGTAATTATATATGGTGTTTATACATAGGTGATTCAAGTTGAATTAGAAGTATGAGGATATGTAGCTACTTTTCTTTATTTATGCAACAGCTGGTGGAACTCTAAAGATTTTGTGACCGGTGTACCCGCTTTGTTACTGAAGCCGTTACTACTTTCGTTAGCTTTCCTGTTGAAAAGGGGAAGGGTTTATTTAAAAAAGAAGAAAGAAAAAGAAAAGCTTTTTTTGAGAAACTAGAGGGTTTTTGGTGTATTTAAGTAGGCTTGTTGAAAGCGAGAAACATGTTTTTTTTAATAATCAAGTAGCTTTCTTCAGCCTGATGGAACTCTCTGAGCGGAGTCTTCGCCGGCGATGCACCGGTCGAGCACTCCTCCTGCTCATCTATTGCGGAAGCATTCGAAAGAGGTTTTTTTTTATATTTGTTGGTGAAGTTTTATTTACTTCACAGGGTTACTGTATACTTTATACCGTATCTTAGTCGTGAACCACAACCTTCTTACAAAATAATTTTGCTAGTTCGCGAACTTTAATAGTATTTTATTCAGCAAACAAATATTCTTTGTTTACTAGGTTCGTGCTGCGCTGCCTTGCTAGAGGTCCGCAACGCGACCGCATCGCGCAGTACGAGCAGCCTCCTCATTGCCATCAGGAAGGTAAACGTGCGGGCTATATATATTTTTTCTTTTTATTTGGTTTCATCCTGTATTCCGATTTTTCCTCCGCAGTGTTGAAAATTTGCAATGTCTTACCTTTTGAGATGCCCTGGCGGAGTATGCTTCCCTTGATGGTTTGCCTGACGATCTCCTCAGCCTCTCCTCCCTCCACGCTAGAATGGCTGATCTGCTTCAGGAGAACAACTACGATGCGGTTGGATATTTCTTACTGCTTTTGGTCTATGTTATATCAATGTCTCGTTAGATTCTACTCCAAACACTTTCGGTAGATGCCATTATCCATTACTTACTCCCCCCTCTCCGCTCTCTCTCTCTCTCTCTCTCTCTCTCTCTCTCTCTCTCTCTCCTTCCACGGCCCTCCAGCAGCGCTAATAAAGTTTGGTCGTCGTGGGCTGCTACAAGGCGGGAAAAACGTGATTTGAAAAAAATTGCGCGAAAATTTAATTTTTTGTTTGAATTCGCGGTATAATGATAATACGATTGCGCAAGCATTATGGCAATTTGCCAACAATTTGTCATCTTGTGGTTCCGCCTTGTGTACTCATCGTTTACTCTGAGCGACTAACACTGATGTCGAGACAACCATCCTGGATCGTCATATTAGATGAGTCTCAATTACTTGGTTTAAGTTTACATCTTCATCAGTCTACGTTTGCAACGGGTGGTGGCTTGTGGTTAACTTTTTGAGGTGATGCGGCGTATTTCTCTCTGCTCGTTTCGTTTGTGTGGTGTGGATGTGCGTGATGCCTTGCTGTTTCAGCTGCATCGCCTTGCTGTTGTTTCAGGTTTCCTTGTTATGTTAAGTGTGTGTGTTGAAGCATACATATGAAAAAAGCGCTTTATTTATTAACAATGTTGGTAATTTTAAAGTTTATTCAAGCAGATTATTTTATTTTACTTATTCAAGAAGATTATTTTTATTTTACTTATTCAAGAAGATTATTTTTATTTTACTTATCTAAGACGATTATAATTTTTATTTAACTTATTCATTACGTTGAATTCCTGCGCTGGACTAATTGAGAGTATGGCAAACTATCATTCTTCTTCTTCTTAAATAGTTCGTTCTTTCTTTACCACTTATTGTTATCATGGAGAGCATTCATGACGGCGAAGTCTGCCAGTTCCGCTCGCCATCTCATCTCTTCATTTCGGATTGGTGCGTACTGCTTTGCTCGTCTCTTTTCTTCCTGGTGTAGCGCTTCAATTGGCTGATCGGAGAAGAAGGCCCAGCTGCCATACCTTTCAACCATCTGGGGCACATGAGCAATGAGGCCGTGAATTTTTGGAGTCCTGTTCTGCTGAGGTATGGCAATTTTAGCAAGGTCTTCGAACTTTCTGATGTGCTCCAAAAGTTCACTCTTCTCATCGTCATCCAGGTCATAGGGGGTTGATAATCTGCTTATGCTCTTCAGTTCTTTCATGATTGCAATTTTCTCAGAAATGTTCTCCTCCTCGGGGAAGAGTGACCAGAGAGCTTCTGGTTGCTCTAGGCATCTCTGGACGTGATTGCCAACGAGACATTGGCCGAATGCTTGGAGGTCAGCTCCGATGCTGCGGAAGCTGGCATCAAGTGCCTGCTGCGCCTCCCCTGTCTTCGTTTCTGAAATTCTCTCAAGAGCCTTCTTTTTCTCCTCCAGTTCTGCTCTCTTCGCATACAACTGGGTTTCTTCTCTCCCACTTTGTTCAACGCATTTTGCCACCTCTTTCATTATTTCTTTGATCGTGATGGGTCGCCCCGCCGCACAAGTAGAACACACATCATTGTCTTCCGAATCGGCCTTGTGCATATGCTGCATTGTGAACATGCCGTCGCAGACATAGTGATGATACTTTTGACAGATTGCACAAGCGAATCCCTTCTGAAAGCCTATCGTCTTGCTGAACCCAGAGCAACCTTTGTGCTGGCTTAGGCAAACAAGGGCTCGGCACTGTACAACTTGGCTGCGTCTTGGAGCGATAGTTCTGTTTTCATCGAAGGCTTTCAAGCATTCGAGAATTAGCGGGCCATCCCTTCTCTCTCTCTCAGTTTCCCTCAATTCGGCTTTGTTCACTGATAGTTCTGTCTTTACTTGTTGCAGCAGTTTCTGGCATTCCCGGGTAGATGTTGATTTCCCACCATGCTCTTCACTTTCATCATCTTGTTCAGGGTTCAGCGTAGCCATTTTGGAGAGGCCCGCTGATTCAAGATCAGCGTTAAGAGCAGCTAGACGAAGGACGTTGATCGCAGTTGAGATCGCAATACCCGATACCGTATGCATCTGGGGCAGAAGGATGTTCTCGATTGGTATGATTGTAAAGAGGGGCATTTCTCCTGCAACTACCCCGAATTCTCCGTTTCTTGACCATTTTTCGAAATCACGAAGTGTTCGCAAGGGGTACTCCTTTTCTTTATCACTCATTTTGCAAATGCGGGGACGGATGCAGAGAGGGCAGTTCCATTTAGCCCTGGGCCCTTTCAGACCAAGACAGGCGTAAAGCCACATGAAATCACCCGTTTGGAACCATTTCAGAGGAATCAGCTGTTGCCTCTGCTGCTCGCTTCTGGTTACGGTTACCGTAGTCAGCGTGTTGATCTGGTCGACGACATCTCGGAGCAGTGCCCGAAGCATAAAGCCGGAATCTGTTTCACGGTACATTGCGACAATCATTCCATTCTGAACCGAGTTTGCTTTTTCTACGTTCCTTATTGAAATTGACATCTTTGTTTTGTCGCCACCCTTGTCGCCTGACACGCACACCCCTACTTCGTTGCCATATTTCTCAAGCAGTAGTTGCTCACTATCCAGTAGATCTTGAATTCTCCCGGACAAGGCTTGTTTGATGTTTTGCATTGTAATGACGGCAACGTTGCGAGTTTCCTGATCTTTCTGGATTGGAACTTGGGAAAATTTGTAGACATATCGGCTGGCATACTGTACTCTTAGCTTCCGCACTTGGTGCGTAGGAGAGAAAATGTCAGAGTTAACGTTATAAAGCAATGTCTTGCAAGTTGCTCTCTGTGTCATAGATATCCGAGCGCGAGTGCACAGGAGAACATCCAGTTCTGGTGTCAGCTTCTGGATGCCTGCGTCAAATCGAATGCGATGGCGCCTCGTATAGCGGTACAGTAGCTCTGTCGCTTCGGTGTGCAAGGACTCTCTGTCTGCTCGTGCTGCAGATCCCGCGAGCTGCACAATCGTGCCGTGGAGAGTAACCAAGCGATTCCTTTGTTGGGCCGGTTGCAACTCTGAGAAGTTCTGAACAGTTCGATTGCAGTTTTTTTCCTGTGCTTTCTTACTTTCCTTTAATTTCTGAACATAGTTCAGCTGGCGGACTGCTAAGCGCTTAGCGTAACGTGCCTGCATGAGAGAATTCTTAAGCCGGCCGACTTTGAACATGCGAGGTTTCTGTGTTTTCAACTGCTCTTTTAGGAGTTTGCACCTTTCCTCAGAACGCTGGAGTTCTTCTGAATACCAATTTACTTTCATTTCAAGCTGCTCAAGTTTAGCATCCCTACCACGGCACACATTTTCAAAAGTTTTTACTCTAGCCGTGAGATCTTCAATTTTCGCCTTCAAGGAATCAATATAGTCCCTCCTATTTTCCAATTCCAAGGTCAATTCAGCCAAAGAGCTCTCCAACTGCTTCTTCTCCTCAGCTATTTTCTCAAGGCTACGAGCTCGTTGTGCCATCTGGTTGAGTCTCTCCTTCTGATTCGCGAGCATTCTAGCTACATCGCTTGGGCTCCTCATACTCAACTCATGCGTTCTCGGCGATGGAGTGGATACCATCTCAATGTCCATGTCCTCCTCCTCATCCACAACTGGCCTGCTCTTTCGTCTGCTAGAGGACTTCGGTGTTATCGCCATGGGAGGGGCCATCTGGGACGGGTTGTTGGGTGGTGCAACTCCTATTACCCCCCTTCTCTCATCAACCTCAGGCTGTAAAGATAGCATTTCATCATCATTGTTACTCATCGTAACTGCAAATAGTAAATGATGTAACATAATGGTTTTTTTATAGTTTTATTAAAACAAAAACTCGCGAACAATAATATAACAAGAAATAACGCGGGATTATGAACAATTAATTAAAAAAAGGGTCGAGTTGGGGGGGGGGGGATTCCTCCGAGATACCTGCAACGAGGAAGTGAATCAGCATCTAACACTTTATTATCTCACTCGCTTAAAGGAGTTGTACTGACGCTTTAACTATTGCAGAGATGAAGAAGGCGCCAGCGACGGAAAACCGGGGGAAATCTTCCGAGATACCTACAATGAAGAAGAGAATCAACATCTAACATACAGTTAATAGAACGAACCATGACTTGTGCCGTAGTAAAAAAAAAGATACGAAGAGAGGAGGAGGGAGGAGTGGAGTTGGCCATCATTAGAGTAAACTGAGCAGAAATAAAGAGGATATCACGTGCGATTCATGAACGGGGCTTGTGTGATAAAAATATAACAAAAAACCTCAAAGATGCGAGTGGAAGAAGAGGAAGACGTAGAAGATCCGTGTGAGGAAGAAGATGACAAAGAGGAAGACGACAACCGGGACCTACACAAGATATGAATTAAATGAGGCATCACTTCATATGCATTTCAGACTGAAAAGACACGTCAAGTGCGATTCATGAACAGGGCTTGTGTGGTTAAAAGATGAAAAACCTCAATCATAGAGTGTAGAGCATCACTAAGGCGTGGAGTCGCGGGAAGTAGAAGAGGAAGAAGAAGAAGAAGCGCCGCGCGAGGAAGATGAAGACGAAGAAGATGAAGAAGACGAAGAGGACGAAGAGGACGACGAAGAACGAGACCTACACAATATATGAATTAAATGAGGCATCATTTCATATGCATTTCAGATAGAAAAGAAACCTTTTCTTATTCTCCTTTTCCTTCTCTCGACCACGTCCTCTTTCCTCCTTCTTATCGTTCTCCTTCTTCTCTCTCTCCTTACGGCGTTTCTCATCTTCTTTTTCCTTAAGACGCTTCTTCTCCGCCTCCTTCTCCTTTTCCTTCTTTTCCTTGGCCTTTTCCTTCTGCTTCAGCTGCTTCTCCTTCTCCTCAGCTTCCTCAGACTCGAGCTTGGCCAGCTTCTTCTTCAGCTTTACAATCTTCTTCTGTCTCTTCTTCCTCTTCTCGCATTCTGGCACGTTCTTCTTGCGCTTCCTGTCGTCAATTCTGCAATTAAACCTTTCGCTCGAACTGAAAGGGCATAAAATGTTCTAAACTGACTTTTCGAGGGCCGCCTCGACGCCCTTCTTTACCTCCTCCTCGATCTGCTTGGCCGGCACGAACGGCTGCCTCTGCCAGCCTCGCCCACCACCGCGCCATCCTCTTCCGCGTCCGTAATAGCTCATTAGAACCAAAAAAATTAGAAAATAAGCAACGGTTACATCAAATGGCGATTTAAAAAGAAAGTGGAATTTCCCGCGTCCTAAATCCCAAATTCCATTATGCGCTGGGCTGCTACGCAGCGAGTAGTAAACACAGTAGTGACAGTGAGTAAACACAGTAAAAATTGACGATTGCTATTACTGCCCGTGATTAGCGTTTTTACATAGTCGTGGAGGGCCGTGCCTTCCAGACCGTGCTCTCTCCTCTCTCTGATGATGCCTGATGTCCTGACAGGCCCTTTGGTTGCCCGCCGCGTCGGCTTCAGTGACTCTTTCTCGCGACTCGGTTATGAAAGAACTGCGAGAAGCCAATTTCGACCTCGCAGTCACGGGACTCTTCGATCTCTGCGGGCTTGGTTCGTTGACCCCTTCCCTTCCCTCCCTCCCTCTCTTTTCTCCAGGTCTGTTACAAATCCTAAAACCCATAAATTCATTACGTTTAGTTCAAATATGTATTTGAAACAATTAATTCTTTTTAATTAATTAAAATACTTATTAAAAACTATATTGCTAATGTCAGATGTGCCAGCGACACACGGAACTCCGCTCGAAGCTGGAGATGCTCAAGTCGCGGATCGATGGCTGGGAACGAAGCGATCGGAGTGGAAGTGGTGGTGGCCAGCCAGGCAAGGCCGTCCCCCTCTCCGTCGCAGCCATCATCGATCTCTTTGCCGCCTCCTGACCCTGAGAGGGTGCCATCAATGACCCTAACAAGGGTCCTCTCATGCCCCCTCCCATGTCCATTCCCACCCTCTCCCTCCCTTGCCGTACAGTTTTTGTGTCACTTCTCTTATGCATTGATTGTGCGTCCCTGTTTTGTCATATAAACTTCGTTGCCGGTCATGGTCTTTCTTTTCTTCTCTCTTTTTTCTCTTTTCCTCGCTTCTCTCTCGCTCTCACCTTGTCCCTGATTGTCACACGCCTCTCATCATAGAGGCACTTATAGCATACGGTTATGTAACAAGGCCACTCCTTCTTGCACGTGGATCTGTTTTATGTCTTAGTTTTTTTTTCTATAGGTCGCCCCTTCCCATTTTTTTCTTGTTCTGTTTTGCCGTTCTATTCTAGGGAATCCATAATTTTTTTCCTTTTTTCTCGCATTCAAACAATATTTGCTCATGTCGATGCCTACTAAGCTGTCCTTCCATGTACTAAGTGTATTACTGAGTGACTAACCTATACTTTTTAGATCGTTATTGTAATATTTCTTACACTTTTAACGTTTGTAAGCCACACATAAAGACAGTTTTATTAATGCGCTTCAACCGCAATGAAATATGCAGCCCTGAGAAATTAAAGACAGTGCATGGTGCATTTCACAAAAAGAATCCTGTTAATCAGCCTTTCAGCGTCGTGAAAAAGGCTTATTGGCAGGCCTTTTAATAAGCCTTGCGCAATCCTGTCAATAAGCCTTTTTTCATTTACTGAGTAGGGAATGACGCATTTTTGCATCCTAAGAGATGATGAGTGCGTAATCCGTTATTCTCACCCAGCCTTTCCCTGTTCAGCTGCTGCCGTTCACGTGCTTCGTCTTCCACGACGTCGACCTTCTGCCGATGCATGACATTGCTTATCGCTGCTTCGACCAGCCCGAGCACTACAGCATTGCCATCGATAAATACAACTTCAAGTAGTCAATCGAATATAAATTTCGATAAATGTGAATAGGAAGCATTATTTATGTATGTAATTTTTCCCAGTTTTTTTTAAAGATAAGAATGAACATTTTATTCATTTGCAGAAATCCGTACAAGACGCTGTTCGGTGGCGTGTTTGCATTGACTCCCGAGCAGTACATCCGCGCCAACGGATTCTCCAATTCGTTCTGGGGCTGGGGCGGCGAGGACGATGACCTCGAGTGCAGGTTTTCCGTCGTTCAACTACTCAAACTTGCATTCCATTTTATTTCTAAATCTTTTATCTTCCAAATCATGTCTCGCGCTCGCGCTAAATATCTCTTATAATATCTTTTCATTTCTAATCCTTTTCCCTGACTCTAGAATGAGGCTGACCGGTCTTAATGTGACTCGACATCCTGAGACGGCAGTCCGCTACAAGACATTCAAACATCGCAGGGACAAGTTGAATCAAACGAATAAGTGAGTGCATTTGTACTCTTTGGCTGCAAGAAAGAAAGAGGGCGAGAGAGAAGATGAATAGAGAGAGTGCTAAGAAGAAAGTAAGACACAGAGAGAGGGAAAGAAAGGCAAGCAGTGATAGAAAGGGCGAAGAAATGCATACATGCACCGTGGACTTGTACTTTGGATTCTTTATTAGAGCCTTTTTTTATCTCTTCTTCCCTCTCACTCAATCCCTTTAAATATGTAGTATATCTCTGTCTCTATTTCTCCTTTTCTGTTTCTCTCTCCCTCTCTAATACACTCTCGTTTCAATGTTCTCGAGTTGCAGTCGTAAAATATGGACGTGCTCACGCGATTAGATAAAAGCCCTAATCTGCTTGCCAGTCCTTCCTTGAATGGGCACCGCCTTTTTCTATCTTGTGACTTTTTGGACCGGGAATGAGCAAAAGAACATGAAGTACGTACAATTGAACATTGGAATCAAATCAACATCGCTGAAACATCAATTCACAACTATGTGCCAATGCTTAAATTAATAAATATTTTTTAAGCTGCCGTTACAAGTTGTTGCATGTGAGCAGGCAACGACAGTTCAAAGACGGACTCGCGACAGTGGACTACGACAGGCTAAATATGTTAGTCTTATGCGGGTATCTACGAACAATTACATTAAATCTATCCAAACTATGCTAACAGTTTTCTATCATTCTACTTCTTCGAGCGGTGGTGATAACATCACTGAATAGAATATTTTATATGCAATTTCACGAGTCTCAACGTATGTACATACATGATTACTATCAATTGTTATTCTAATTTACTGCCATTCCTGTGCAATGTAGATAAACATATGCTTATTGTTAGAAGAATATGTTAAACTAAAATTTTGCATAATTTTCTCTATTTCGGGACTCATCATAAGCTCTATACACATCTTCTCATTGACGTCCACTACGAAAGTGGCCAGGCGGAACTTAAGAAAGAAGGTAGGTCATTTCATCCTTCCTTCTCTCACAAGCCTAGCTCATCTTCCTTCCAGGAGTGTGTACGGGTCCTAGCCGCGGTTGGCCGTCGTGCAAGAGGTAGCACGTCCAATCATCTTTGGCTGAAATGCCATTCCGGAGCATTTCATAAATCAAATCCGTTACCCGCAATGGATTCTTTCCTGTGATCACAGAATATTATGTATGTTATGGAATAGATAGATATCATCTCTTTGTATGCATAAGTCGTCGTATAAGCCGGTGACAACTTGACGGGTTTGGTGTCCTTTGCCAAAGTATGCATTTCACTTTCGACCGTTATAGAATCTTTATTTCTGTGATAATTATTCTTAGCAAGATCACTAATATACATTTTCCTCCTTTATTTTCTGTTGATGTCACTTCATTTTTGTTCTGCACAATACTGGTAGCTGTTTCATTTCCCACAACTGTTGCGTTTGACCTTTTTTTGTCTGTGAGCCATAGCATTTGCTTACAAAGTTGTTGTTCATCTAACCGGGCAGAGACAGAATGGCTTAGGCTTAGCAAAAGAAGAAGAACACAGACGATGAACACGTGATGACTTCAGTGGCGGCATTCCATGTCGTGTAAGGGAGCATACACAGCAGAGATGGTTTAAGGGGAAAGGGGTCTGAGGGGAGAGGGGTCTGAAGGAGGAGTTCTGGAAAGGGGTTAGGCAGCGGCCTCGACCTCCTCGGCGGGCGCGGGCTCCTCCGCGGGTGCGTCGCCGTCTGCGGCGGGGGCCGGCTCCGGCAGGTCGTCGAAGTCCTTGTCGGGAATGACGAGGGGGATCGGCTCAACCGGAGGGCGAGCTGCGTCTCCCTCCGCCTTCACCTGCTCCACGTACTTCGGCGGCTCAAGGTTCTTCCTAGAACAAGAGAAAGGGTGAGAGTGAGAGACATGGAGACAAAGGGATTGAAGCAAATAGCGAGCAAGCCAGAACGAAAGAGAGAAAGAGAGGGAAAGAGAGAAGGAGAGAGGAAGAGAAAGCGAGGAGAAGATAGAGCGAGAGAGACAGAAAGAGATGGTACAAAGAGGGAGGGGAAAGAGAAGAAGTGTGACCTGAGCTGTTCCAGCTCTTCGTTCTCCTTGCGTCCCCATTCTGATGGCGGGCGGCCAGTTCCACGGACGAGTGTCGGCGGCTTCTTCACCACGGGCTGAAAGGAAAGAGTTTCTCTCTTTTTCTTTCTTAACCCCTCTCTCTCTCTCTCGTTTTCCCTCTAACTGTTATCTTTTTTTCTCTTACTCTTTTCCTCTCATTCATTCTCTTTCTCACATGCTCGAAGAGAACGCGGCGGTCTCCGTACGAGCGGCGGTCGATCTGGCGATCGAACTTGGAGGCAGTCGAGATCTAAAAAAATAATGTACTAATTTTCTCACCTTTTCGTTCCATTGCTCTCTTTCGCTCTCTATCTCCATCCGTCATCACATGATTCTCTCTCTCTGTCTCTCTTTATCTCTTTCTCTTGCCTTTCCCTTTCTGTCTCTCTCTGCCTCTCTGTCTCTCTCTATCTGCCTCTCTGTCTCTCTCTCTGTGTCTCTGAATCTCTCTCTCTTTCTCCAACCTTGGGCGGATGGGTAGAGCTGGCAGCCTCTTCGGCATCGAGTCCCTTCTGGAGCGCCTTGTTCCTGGCGACCTGTCGCTGTCTCTCCGCGAGCTCCTTCAGATCGTACTCCTGTCTCTCGTGGCGCTTCTCGAGGTCGTACTTGTCAGCTTCGAGCTTGCAGATGCGTGAGTGGAGACCCTGAATTTTCCCTCTCTTTTAAAAATTTTTTTTTTTAAATATTTATTTTAATATTTGTGAATTAGTGAGTCACTGAGAAATGTGGTTATCAATTTCCTGAAACCTTGATGCGCTCCTTCAGGTCGTTGGGGAGGAGTCCGGAGATGTCCTGAACCTTGCAGACGGCAGCAATGAAGGCGCGCTTCGACTCCTCAATCTGTTCCTTGCTCTGGCCGCGCTCAGCCTTGGCCTGTAATTTTAAAATAGTTTGCTTTCCCGCCAAAATGATCTACTGTGTTCTTTTCTGCTTTTCTGACCCTGAAGAGCGAGAATCTAGAATGCATGTGTCCCTTGTGCTCCAACAGCATCTTCCACCCTTTCTCCCCTCACCTGTCCAAGATTGCCGAACTTCTCGGCGGCCTCTCCCTTGGACTGGACGGTGAAGTTGCGGCCTGCGCCACCGGCTCCTCCGGCGGCTGCTGCGAAAGAGCCGGCCATCATCTGCTGGCGCTTCAGCTTCTCCTCGTTCTTCTTACGCTTCAGCGCGTCGGCCTTGTTCTGCAAAGAAACTCGTTGATAGCTGTATAATTCTGTTTGTAAATCGTTTTTCTGTGAGAAACGGTTCAGAAACAGCTATTCAGAATGAGTGAGACAGCGCGAACTGTGTTCACATGAAACTGTGTGATATGTGGTTGTGTCATGGCTATCCCCTACCTTGCGTTCTTCCTCATCCTGCCTGCGTCGCTCCTCGTCCTGACGACGGCGTTCGGCGAACTCGCGCTCCTCATCCGCGCGCTCCGAACGGCGCTTCTCCTACAAAAGGAAACTGCAACTTTTCTGACAGTCCTGCTTTCTTTCTGATCCAAATTTGCATTATTATGCTCTAATCTGTCTATTTATCACCATGTCCTTGTTCCCCACCTCTCTCTATCTCTTCTTGTCTATCGGTCCCTCCACCCTCTCTCTCTCTCCCTCTCTCTCCATCTCTGACCTGCTTCTCCTTGAGGAGACGGAGCTCTTCCTCCTCTCTCTCCTTCTCGATCTTGCGTCTCTCCTCGTAGTCGAGCAGCTTGGCTGCCTCCTCTTCCTCGTGGCGCTTCTTGGCGGCCTGTAGAAGGTTGTTCTTATGTTTTAGTTTAAGTTTTAAATCTTCTATTCCACTTTCTTCTTCTATTTTCCTTATTCACCCTTGTTCCCTGAAGAATGGTAATAAAGTGCCATGTTCCATGTGCAACTCTCTGCAGTCTTCCCTTCCTTCTCGTTTTCATTCTTTTCTTAGACTACGTTATTTCCCCTGCCGCCACCCAAAGAATGCGTTGTAATGTGCTGCAGGCATTGGCCAGATCGCTCTTTTCTTCTCTCCTTATCTCTCTGTCTCCTGCTATATTACTCTCTCTCTCCCTCTCCCTCTCTTTCCTTCCCATCTCTCTATCTATGTATGACTCCCCATTACTCCTATTTCTCCCTCTATCCTTTTCTCACTCTGCCAGCTCTCTCATTATCTCTCACTCTTTCTTTTCCCCCGTCCTCTTCTCATCCCTCCGTTCTCTTTCTATATGTTTTCTCCGAAGAAAGCGTAGGAAGGTGGCATCTGCGACTGTTTAGTATGCACCCAAAGTTCGGACGGGCACAATTTGCAAGAATCCGTAGCGTAGGCATCCAAAAATAAAGTGTAAAATATAAGGCTTCCATGATGCCTAGATCCAACATATAGGTTGAAGATTAAATAAAGCCACGTAAAACGAGTGAAAGGAGCATAATTGCCTGACCAGCATGGCAGCCTCGGCCTCGGTGAGCTCGGCCGGTTCGGGGTCCTTCTGCACCGGAGGGGGAGGGCGGTGCCTGGAAGAAGAGCGCCTTTCAAGCGACGCAGTCTGCACTGTTCTAGCTGCATCGGGGACGCCAGGTTAGGTCAAGCGGAAAGTTATGGTGGGAAAGTGGATACGGTAGAGGGTAGAGTTCTGTAGAAGTAGACAGGTACATATTGGGAAGATTTGATAGGATACAGACTGTTGTGAATGTGGAAAAGTTACTATTGGGAAAGTTGAAAAGAGGGTTTGAAATGTAGTTTTCGCCTTGTCTCTTTACCTCTCCTGAGCGGGCTCATCAGCGGGCGCCTCTTCAGCTTCTTCAGCAGCAGGCTCGGCCTCGGCCTCTTCGGCCCTGTTTGAGGAAGGATAGGATAGAGAGAAGAGAGAGAAAAAGAGAAGGGAGAAGGAGAGAAGAGATAGAAGAAATACGGAGAAGCAGAGATAGATAGAAGCTGGATAGGCAGAATATCTCATGCAGAATAGATGCGCAGCCATGGAGAAGGAGCAAAACATGAAGTCGAGAATGAAACATTGTTGCCGAATAAAGATATATGCCTTTCCATATAGATATCTTGAAAAGTCAAAATTGAATCAAGGAATCGACAAATCCCTGATACTGTAGAAGTAGACGAGTAATGATGGAGAACCAACTTGGACTCTTCCTCTGCGGCCACGGAGACCTCCTCCTCTTCCTCCTCCTCTTCTTCTCCCGAGCTGTAGAGTACAAGGGAGTTATAAAATTTATTTTTGGCGAAAAGATTACTAACTAATAACTTAATTTAAAAATAGCTCACTACTGTTCCTCTTCGTCAGACATGGCGGCTAGGAGACGGCTTCGCTCTTTACCTGCAAAATGAGGCAGAGAGTAACAGATAATAAAAAGCAATTTTGATCAGCGACCACGACAAGCATCATTTGCACATCTTCTTAGCGATTGCCTACAACTAATCTTCCCTAAATCCAATAAATGTATATGATTGCTAGAATGATTTTAACTTGAAAGAACATTGAAGAGGCTGGTAAGTTGTGATATTTTACGGCAGCATGAAAGTAATCAGGAATGAAGATTCTTTGGTTACACCCGCGGAGCGAAACGGGCCCGGCATGAGAGCGGAAAGACGGAATGGCTGGGATGCACGGGGAGCGAGTCCTCTTGAAGACTCGGCAATCCCTCTCGCGCCATCCCACTCTCCTCGTCTTTCACACTCTCTCCACAATCTCTTATCTCTCGCCCTCTCTTCCCTCTCCACTCTCTCTCTCCACCCTCCCCCACAACACCACTCTCCCCCTCTCTGCTGTAACATCAAGGCAACTGCCATGTAATCATCTCCTGCTTCTGCCAAGGAATCTTCTTTGCTATGTATAACTCTGTCTCTCTGCTCTTATTTGTTTGTAATGTTTTCATAATAACACCTGCTTAGACTTGGCAGCTGATTGTTTGAACAAAACAAGACAAGTTAATACATGCAAATCTCTTTATGTTCTCAAACTGAAAGGGGAGCAGCAAGATAGATATGTATGCGGATGCAGTGCAAGTAGTAAATCCTTTTGTGCGTTCGTTCAAAGGAGCACGACAAATTCATTTGTTAAGAAGTCGAATAAATGCATCCCATGACGTACAGCGCGCTACGAATAGAAGATCAAGAGCAGGTACAAAAGGTTACAGCTATACAATTTGCGAAAATGTGCCTTCTAATTGTTTGGGTATCACTTACATATATACACATATGTACATACATAGTATCTCAATATACTAAACTAGTACACTTAAATTAGATTGACCTTAAGATGAACGGGGAGGAATGGTGACAACAGCCAAGGAGTAGACGACTGAAGAGGGAACTGTCGGTGCCATCTTAAAGGAGCCAGCATTCAATCTTGAATTTCCGCTTTTTTGTATGACACAAGGGTGAGAGAGCATGTGATTTAGAGAGACGCCCAAATAGATTACGGTAGAGTTTGGTGCTACTTTAAACAGTCGAGAAAGATAACGGCGGTAGACGGGAGTCACGAGCACGAGGGAGAGGTCGTTCGCGAGTGAGTGAAGGCTCACTGTTGTGCCGAACACAACTACCATTTCTACGAGGCAGCAACGGACATTCTTGCATCTCATCCATATCTTTGCACGATATTAAAGAGAAGATTCAATTAAAAAACAGAAACCAGGCGGGAAAAATCCCGGTAGAATGATAAGTCCAAGGAAGATGCCTACTGCAGGCAGTCCAATGATGATCATTGGGATACAAATCTGGAATAGAAAGCGGGATTCCCTGTCTCAGAATTAGTAAAATATTCACAGAAAAAATTAAAATTAGATAGGCAAGACTATGAGAAAAACCTGAAGAACAAGTGCGAACATTGCCCTTCGCTGCAGGGCAGCCATCGAAGGGAGGAGATACTTCTTGAGCAGGCAGTGCACGTGAAGCAGCAGAAGAACGGCGAGGAGTATCTGGGAGAGGCCGAGGAAGATGATCCCAGCTATTAGAGGAAGCAGTCCATCGTCCCAGTGCAGAGCGAGCCACGAAGCTTCCGCTGGCATCGAACTTCGTAACTCCTGCATATGTATGTACATACATATGTACAAATGTGGAGAGTACATAAAAGGTACTGTGGAATTGCACAAAATGCAATCCAAATATCCGATTTGTCATTTTGTATCCTAAGAGTAAACAAAGAATTGTACCAATGAGTTCTGCTCTGCGATCTCAAGACATCTGAATGCCAAGAAGTCCATGGACAGAAGGACGCCGTTGCTGGCAGCACACGCAGCTACGAAGCCGGCCGGGGACAACTTCCAGCAGCCGCATGTAGAAAGATAGATAAGTTCCCACTGTGGATAAGAGGCAGAAAAGGGAACGAACTGGGCAGCATCGCAGACTGATGACGAAAGAGAATACACACAAAGTACGCCCACATCATTTGGATGACCAGCGCGACTGTTAGAATCTGCAAGGAGTGTTAGTTAGAATCTGCAAGGAGTGTTAGAATCTGCAAAGAGACAGAAAGAGAGAGAGAGAACGAGAGAGAGAGAAGAGAGAGAGAGAGAGAGAGAGAGAGAGAGAGAGAGAGAGAGAGAGAGAGAGAGAGAGAGAGAGAGAAAGAGAGAGAGCGAGAGAGAGAGAATAGAGTACGCTCAATATTTCGGCAAAGGACAGGGACCATAAGATATCTTGGCGAATCGCCTGGACTGCACAGCCATCCGGCACAGTAAACGATGAAGTGGCTGAAGTCGATGATCGGACAGACGAGGAAGCCGTACCAGACACTCCAGAAAGTGAACACCATCTGAAGAATCTCTATTGTTAGATGAAGATGTCATTCATGTATTACTTGCTGCAGAAGCAGACACTTTCTGTACTGGCGCATGTGGGGATCGGAGACGAAGAGAATGAGCAGCAGAGTGAAGAAGTCGGCGAGGAGGGAGACGGCGGCCCAGAAGTGGTCGTTCCAGATGAACAGGAAGGTCACTCGCTCCGAGAACGGCGGCAGGCGCATTGAAAGAATTCAATTGTTTCTATCAGCACTCGAAGACGGACGGAAAGCAGATTAGAGTTATGTGTTCCGGGATGTTTGGATTGCTGAAATAATTATGTTTGTTCATGCATTCAAAAAGAGTTGTTGTAATAAACGGATGTGTGAGAGCTCACTTAAAATTAGGACGGGAGGGATAATTGTTGGAAATGTTAAAGGAGTTGTGTAAGAAAAAGAAGAACATAATGATATTAAGTGATACATAATTGCAGAAAATGTTAAAGGAGTTGAACCAAAAAATAACTAACTCATTGACATTTCATTTTGTCCATTTGTTATGTCAATTTTAATAAGAATGTGAGCATCAGGAAGTGGAACACCAAAAGATTAGAAGGGAGCCTTTTTGGTCATGACTCATATTTGTGCTCTCATCATTCGTGTACATACATATATATGTACATCACATGTATGTATGTATGTATGTATGTAAATACATACATATATACATATGTATTTATGTCTCGTTAGGATCTCATTCTAAACAAATCATTTTATCCTTCCTTGCATGCTGAGCATATTTATTTTCAAACGTGTAAGCTTAAATTAACATTACCGACAATTAAATATAAAATGCTAACAAAGACAACACGATTGAAGGGAGTATAATTGCATTTCCGTCAATTTAATCATTCTACCGAATAAGGAAAATAAGTTATTTGTAAAGAAATGTGTGATGTTCGCAATCTGTGAACGATCTGACATGAGTGAAACGAAACAAGTTGTAAAAGTAGAAAGCGAGTTCTTAGAATGGGCCCCTTTGTTCCCAGGGCAGAGTCCACTTCGCAGGAAAATGTACTTGAAAGACAGAGCAAATGGTAAGACAACCGAGTCCATCGCACAAACCATAGACGAGCGTCAGCCCACCACAGGAAGCATACAATCGTACAGAATAAACGCGATATATAGTATGTACATATATCCTATGATATGTGTAATAGAATTAAATTGTAGTAAATAATTAAGCCGTTTTAAATTGAATTTCTTGTTTATTTAGTGTGACTTTGTGATCCCACGAATTGCGATTCCGTGGCTACGATTCGGCAGATCATTGCACTCATCTCGCATTCGGATTTCCTGCACCCTCTCGAGCTTCCGACTCATTATGCGTGCTGAAAAATGTACAGATTCAGCTTAGGTGCGGTATTTATGGACATGAAGTATCGATTGTTCAGTGAAGTAAAGCAGAAAGGGATGAGTAAAGGAGAAGTGTTCTCGGCCTGCCTAGAACGACCTCGACGACCTGGGAGAGTGCGCGGCCCTGTGGCGGTCGATGATGGAGACGGTGGTCGTGGAAGTGCCCGTGGCGGTGCGGCCGGCCGCCCGCGCCAACTCGTAGAGGCGAACGAAGAAGCGACGGTAGATCGGAGTCACGAGCACGAGCGAGACGTCGTTGGCCAGCGAGTGCAAGCTCACCGTCGTGCCGTGCAGCACTACCATCTCTTCAAATGTTGTTTCATTTTTTTTATAGTATTATTATTTTATACAAAATAGATACTTGCAAGAACATTTCGAATGTACAGTACTTACCAAAAGGTTATCATCTTTTTGGTTCTTATGCATGTTTTTTTTTCAAAGTGCAAGGAAGCCTATGAAATTTCCAGGGTTTCTTCTTTTTACTAGCAGCCTTCCAATAGCAGACACTACTGCGCGATAAAATCAACATTTAGGCGTGCTGGGCAAAATAATTTGTTTCTTTGATAATAAGTGGACATCATTATTACTGTAAGCATAAAAGTAAATCATCGATTTTACCCTCCTGATACTGGATATCAGGCCGAGTGCATGCACTTGGTTAAATCGGAAATAGACATCATTGGGGTGTTCCACTATGCAACTAAATAAAATTGAAATAAAAATGTGAAACCGGGTGATTTCAGCTATTTTCCTCTTGCTCAGTAGTGGATCAATGAAACCAATATTCTGCTATGGGAAGCCTGCTAGTATAAAGAAGCAACCCTGAAAATTTCATGAACATTCTTCTACCTGAAAGAAAAATTTACATGTAAAACCAAAAGGTGATAATCTTTTGGTCAACATTTTATTCGCCTAATATGTATGTACATATAAAAATCAAATATGTATGTACATACTACATACACATTAGTGATCTAAAGCTGTAAAAACTAATGGGTATGCTCTGAAATATCTGCTTATTAGGTAAAACTTGTGGATGAAAGTGTTGATAACTATGCATCTGCATGCTAGGAGAGGTGGAAACATAAATTATGCAATTGGACACAAGAAGTCGAACACCAAAGGGCGAGGAAGCAGGAAGAAGAAGAAAAGACCGTGGCAGATGCTTCAAAGAAAAAGTGTTTCAGTCCCCTTTTTTACTGCGTAACCAGCAAAAGACGTCCAAGGTAGGCTTAGGAAATTCGTAACAGGGAACCCTTTCCACTTGATCATTCTTGAGCAATTTTCCAATAATTTAAAACGGGATACAGATTGCTGACTGTGCAAATTTTCGTAATATTCAATTAATTATTGGTGCCAACAAATACATGTTTTGATATAAACTATCAAACCAAGAAGATAAACCTGGTGGCAAGAAGTCGGGTGAGACGAGAAGTTCGATACACACAAGAAAAAAGCGTTGAAAACTACGCTTTTGGCTACGGTTTGAATCGTCATAGAAAATCCTAACGGTTAGGACCGTAGGAATCGGGTCATTTCAAAGCGTTGGTTTGAAAGCGTTGGGTAAGAAAGCGTTAGAAGCCCTCGGTGAGGGCAAAGCGTTGAGACTAACGCTTTCGTCTCATCATCGCACCTGCACCGTCCACCGCCTAATTCTCGCTCATTTATCACTCTCTCTCTCTCTATCTCTCTCTCTCCCTCTCTCTCTCTCTCTCTCTTCTATCGTCTCTGCCTCCACCATCCTCCGGATCAGGTTTTGCTAATTATCTCACTTTTGCGAACAGCATATTTAACTGTTTTCGGCCCTTCTGTGACCAAAACAACAGTTAAATAGAATAAAACTAAAATAAAGTTCGCAAAAGTCGATTAATTAGCTAACCTGTTATCCGTTGCGATGTAGGGAGTCGTTGTCGTCGCTTGAACCTAGAGGTAGACAGAGAGAGAGAGAGAAAGACATTTTGCTCCTGACCGAACCCGAACCACCACCCCCCGCGCGCAATTTTCCCACGTTAACCACCAGGCCACCAACCCACCCAAGAACCTTCCGGCATTGGATAACCTAGTGATAGGGCCCCCCCAGGTCATTTGTGCACAGATGTTCTTCTCTCTCTCTCTCATCTTTCTTTCTCTCTCTCATCTCTCTTTCGTTCTCTCGCCTCTCTTTCTCTCTCATCTCTTTTCTTCTCCCTCTGTCCATGTCTATTAATGATACTAAATGTTTTTTCGAATAATTAACACTACAAATGTAAAACAAAGTGGAAGATTTGTGTTTCGCCTTCATTCACAGCCTGTTAATTGTAAGTTGTTTGAGATGCGTGAGAACGGTAATTTGCATAGTAATAGTTGCTGAATGTGTGCTAATGAGCGAAATACTTTGCGATTATACATGCACTCATTGTCTTGCTCACTGCGGAGAGGGAGAGAGAGAGAGACAAAGAGAGAGAGAGAGAGAGAGACAGAGACAGGCACAGAGAACGACAGACAGAGAAAGAGAGAGAAGGAGAGAGAGAGAGAGAGAGAGAGAGAAAGAAGGCGAGAGAGAGAAGAAGGCGAGAGAAGGAAAGACAGATGGATACAGCATTTCAAGTGGGGTCGGATGCGATCGATCAGCATGCAGTGCCGAGAGACAGAGAGAGAGAGAGAGAGAGCGAGAGAGAGAGAGAGAGAGAGAGAGACAGAGGAAGAGAGAGAGAAAGAGAGAGAGAGACAGAGGAAGAGAGTGAGTAAACAGTGGTTATGTTAGGCGACGAAGAATATAACGAAAAAAAAACATATGTCTTCGTCTTAGTTTCCATTATTATTTCTTTTCTTTTCTTCTCTTTTTACTTCTCATTTTACCACGTGTGTTACATCTAGTGTTCCATGTTACACCGTATAAATTGAAAAAAAAATTGAAGAAAGTGATTGTAGGGAATAAAATTTTCAAGCCCTTACGACTCAAGCTCGATATTACAGTTTATTTTTGTGTGAGTACAGGAAATAACAATCCTTCAAACAGAACAAGAATGCAACATTTACAAGCATAGGGAGACTTATTCACAGATTTAAAACCCGGTACACATCTAACAACGGCATTTTTTCTGAAATAGAATAAATATAGGTCAAAAAGAACAAGGAATTTTTTACAGAAATTAGTCAAACAACGACTAGTAGACAGAAAAACTGAGCGAGGATTAATTCGTACGAGGTAAAAGTTCAACCCTTCCACGATGAGTGAATTCTAAAGCAAAGCACATAGAATATAAGATAGTCAACAAAGTTAAAATTAGAAAAATAGAAATAAGTGAGAAGGCCACGATTTCTATCCTTCACTGTACAATTTCGCTGTATAACTAGGCTCCATTCACTGTACCAGACGAAAAGAGGGTATTGATCCGCCTTGCTAACACATTTGCCGTATTCGATTTTGGCGCGTAGGTCGGAACTTGCATGAGCAGACAGAGAAAGCCCCAAAGGTCAGCGACTTCCTTGTCGAATCGAAGATGAAAGAGGAAGTGAGTAGCTTATTCAGCTACGTCAAATTAACAATATAAACAAAACTAAAAGAGTTGGAGACCAAAAAATATCACGAAATTAAATACATATTTAGTGTGTCATATGATTTCAATACTTATCAGAAAACAATTTTCCGGCCGCAGAGTATTTCTAACGCTTTCCAAAACCCAAAAGCTTTCAATCTCCATTAATGTGACTAAATGTTTTTTTTCTTTTCCAAATCATTAACACGACGAATGTTAGACAAAGTGGAAGAGTTAACAACCTGTTAAATAAGAGAGACAGTGAAGAGAGAGACAGAGAGAGAGAGAGAGAACGAGAGAGACAGTGAAGAGAAAGTGAAAGAGAGTGAGAGAGACAGTGAAGAGAGAGAGAGAGAGAGAGAGAGAGAGAGAGAGAGAGAGAAAGTGCAAATGATAGTGGTAATGAAGAGAGAAGCCGATCGCAGATAATTTTGGGAAGCGTACTCCGCAACGCTTTGCAATGAAAAGCGTTGCGATCAACGCTTTGCAAAGCTGAAAATCGTTGCGATCAACGCTTTGCAAACCTGAAAAGCGTTGGGGGGTCTACGCTTTCAAAAAGTCGGCCGAGGCGCCTCTAAAAGCGTCATTCTCAACGCTTTCAACCCCAACGATATGGCCAAAACGCGTTCTCAACGCTTTATTTTCTTGTGTGTAAGGAGTGCGAAAGCGGGAAAGACGATTATCAAGAATGGAATGCCAATCTAAGCGAGGAAAGATCATCCCATCACAAATTAGTGGACTCTATCAGAGAATCTTCTTTGTTCTTCGACGACATCATACTTATGTAAATATATGCATACCTGCAGAAGCAAGGCAACGATGGCCTTTCGATGAAAGGCAGCCATGCCCGGATGGAGGTACTTCTTCAGCTCGAAGTGGACGTGCACGAGGAGAAAGATGGTGGAGGAAGCAAAGAGTGTCCAGATGACGAAGCCCGCCGCCAGATATCGCCTCAGACGGTCGTCCCAGTGCAGCGCGAGCCACGCTGCCTCCGGTGGAATCGAATTTTGTAGCTCCTGAATTACATACATACATACATATATCTCAATCCCAGAATAGCCTACATTTAATGTAAAGTGGAAGTAAATAATAATAAATATACTTTTTTTTTAATATAAATTGTTTGGCGCACTGGTGAAGAGTAGTCAGCGATTTCGAAACAACTATAGATGATGAAGATGAGCTGAAGGAGAGCGGCGCAGTACACAAGACACGCGATCACGAAGCCAGTCGAGGACAGCTTCCACATTCCGGCTCAATTTTTTTTTATTACTAGTAAGAAAATTGCATAATTTGAAGCCGCCGTACCTGTCGCAAAGCATTGTGCTCAAAGAAAGATGATAACAATAAAGAAAGAGGAGAAGAAAGGAAAGCATACTCGGCAGCATTGCTGACTGGTGGCGGTAGAAGATGCACACAAAATACGTCAGCGACATCATGATCAGGATGGCGAAGGTAACCGTCTGGAAGATGTCCATGATTCTTTACGCTTATTGTTATCTCATTCTTCTTCTTTTCTACTCTAGGACTTGCACAAGAGTATGATTACAATGTGGTATCTGGGCGACACGGTCGGCGAGCAGAGCAAACCGGCGCAGAACACGACGTAGCGGCTGAAGTCGAGGATGGGACAGACCATGAAGCCGTACCAGATACTCCAGCATGTGCACACCATCTGGGGCTCATGAAGGTTTTTCGGATTATATGTACAAATAATGCATGAACTACAGTTGCTATGTAGTAAATTTGGCGTAAAATATGTGACGAGATATCGAGAGAGATAGAGAGAGAGAGAGAGAGAGAGAGAGAGAAAGAGAGATTCAGAGGGAAAGAATTTGAGTGATCGAGTCAAAACTTGCAGCAGCAGCAGGCACTTTCTGTATTCTCTCATAGGTGGATCGACGACGAATAGAATAAGAAAGAGAGTGAGCGAGTCCGCGAAGAGAGAGATGGCTGCCCAGAAGTGGTCGTTCGCGATGAAGAGATCTGTCACTCGCTCCGAGAACGGCGGCAGGCGCATCCTTTCTATGTATTTTCACATTTAATCCTTATCTTCGCTAAATAATTTTTTCCCTTTGCCTTCTCTAACTCAATAGTCGCGCGGAGAAATCATCCATTCTCTCTCTCTCTCTCTCTCTCTCGAGCATCAACTAACGATGAGACTAATCTCTTAGAGGAAAGGGGATATAACTCAAGCGTCATATTGGAAACATAGCATGGCAAAGAGAGCTACGGCTGTCTAGAAGTGGAACGCAAAGCAGGAAAGATGTAAGGCTATTAGCAGAAGGCGGTGTCAAGATGTCCGCATGCATAAATGTCATTTGAAGCTGTGCCTTGCCATTCGAGTTGGAGCACCAAAAACCGTCATTTCCTCTGACGACAGCGCGTACAAAGATATGAATTGCTACCTTTGTATTACTTGACCTATGTACAGTACAATGTTTCTTATTTTAAAGAGCTACGTGAGAATTTGAATTCGGAATACTTTTTCCAGTTATATTACGCAAAATACTATTAAAATCATTTTAAAGGAAGTTACAACAAATATATATTCTAATATAGGCTTCAGAGACCACTTCTAATAGTGCCGGACGAACCGAACAGAAATCTCTCTCTCTCTCTCTCTCATCTGCCTCTATTTCTTTCTGCATATGCGTTTCCACTCAAGCCAGGTGCATTTATAATCTACGAAGGTATGTAAGATGATTATGGCTCTGACTACGGAGAATCCCCTGGGCGCTTCTTCCTCGACTCTTCAATCAACAATGTGCCTTTCGCAGCTCGCACAGAACAGCATAATTAGTATGAAAAAAAAAAATCCCCTGATAACTTCAATGCAATTAAGGATCCATGTTAGACACCCTACAAATAGGCGAATATCACATATACAAGTCTAATTAAATAGCGACATACATTATTAGAATTTTAACTTCAACTGCAAAAATGAAGAAAGTGAAGATTGGCCACTGGATGCTCGTTCTCTCTTTAAGTATTTGTATGAACGCGCCCTGTCGGGAGTGACGAAGAGAGTGGGCGAGGATGAAAACACGGGATTCGTACTCATTTTGTTGTCCCTCAACGGAGTGAGCACGAGGAAAAGGTCGTGCCCACTTGCTACTTATCGCTTTGAAGAATAAAAACTATGCAACTAATTTGTATCTCAGAGTGATTACGACAACTGAAGGCAGAGAATAAATTGGCATGAGAGACAGAATGAGATTGACAGAATATTCATGGAAAAGGAAGAAATCAAAGTTGATGTTGTAATTAAGCAAAACGCATGAATCATTTGAGTGGTTGCTGCTCAAGTTCCCCGGCGCTTTTCCTGGATTCATTTGTAGTTTAGTTGTTCTTGTCAACAGTAGTTTTGTTGTCTGCAGCCTCTCCGCCGTGATAACTAAACCATTTCGCCAACTTTATTGCAACTCATTGCGGCATTCACAACAAAGTAGATGCTAGCAACGAGTATTCTCAGAAGCCAACCTTCAGACAAATATGATCGAATGAACATTTTATTCAGATATATAATTGAAGGCGAATACTAATCTGCTATGCTCACACGATTCTTTTGGACGATGAAACACAGCACTCGTTAAAACAGTGAAATTCGAACTGCGACTTTCTTGAGATAAAATAAATAACCCATATGGAATTGGAAAGTCATCCCTATTACTGCACACTGTCATAGGGCGATAAAACAGGAAAATTCGATATCTTTCGAGAATAGGAGGGGGGGGGGGATTGCGGCGTGGAATCGATAATTAATCACAGTGCCGAACATATTATGGTGCTTTTAAACGGCTGATCTATATAAGATCTTCGCAAAAGAAAAGTGTAAATAGTTTTTGTTCTATCCCGCAAATCTCGAAAGCATATGCAAACCTGCATAGTTATAAGGGAATTAATAGATGATCACTTGGGATAAATGAGGAATTCATATTATTCAATTGGCAGAAACGCTAATTACCGGCATTTTTCTTAAAGCGAGAGAATGAGCGACTAACGCGGCTTCTAGATATAAGGAAGGAGAGAATATAAAAAAGCAACATCTTCGGTATATATTAAAGATGAGCATTGGTGCGAGCCACATCGCCCGGTTGTCGATATCTCGGTCCTCAACACATATTCGGGCAGACCATGATGTAGCTGATATCCTGGATGGAGACGCAGAGCTCTCCGCTGCGGCCATCTTTGTAGAAGGAGAAGATGGGTCCTCCTTCCATCTGCAGCTGAAGGACTACGCAATTTCTTATCGTGGAAATGAAAATAATAATAAAAAAATCCTAGCTCTTGGCAAGAGATGCAATCAAATAATTAGTAGCGTAGCGACAGAAAGCAAAAAGAAGAGAGAGAAACAAAGTAGAAAATATTATCAAATATTAAACATGGTATAAATAATTGAAAAGATGAAATAACTACCGCATGGAAGAGGAAGTCGGCCCGCGTCTCATCATCCGGAAGCTTCTTGAAGTCGTAGAAAAAGTCCGCGAATGGCGAAGAAGCGTCCTCCTTTATGGTCTTCTTCTTCAACACAAACATTTCAAATACTGAGAGTTCAAGAAATGAAAAAAATGCATCTTAGGGGAATAGAGAATAATGCTGACCAGAAGCAGAACTGCATCTCTGATTGGGAGCTCAGCTCTGGACAAGAGAATCTCGTAGAGGGCAGTGGGCACTCCGGCAGGCAGCTTGTACACTTTTGCATCGCGGATGCACTGCGCCAATTCAGCCTAGAATAGCAGTGACTCATACAAAACTACGTCTTTTCATCATTACTTTTCTTACACTTAGCATTATTTGCTAATACCAGACAAAAATGACATAATGGGCTAATTTTAAACGATTATAAGGAGACCTTATGGTAACATAGAAGATCCCTTAGTACCAACCATGCCAGCTCCCTCATCGAAACGAGATTCGACGAGGCCGAGAGAGATCAGCTCAGAGACGGAGAAAAGATTGAAGGTGGTCACATCCGCCACTCCGCCAACCCTAGCCTTCAATGAGTAGCAGTTCAGAAACAGTGATGGTTCCGGTCTCGGCTAGCCGAGGGCTTACTGGGAGAGCTCGGGATGAAAGACTCATTCCCCGGTTGTTCGCTGTTATTCTTCATTTTTCTAAGAATCGGCTAAATACCCGAGTATGGTCATCATTTTTGCTTTCTACTCTTACGGTCGGGAGTCACGCACCGGATCTCATTCAGCACTGAATGTTTCTTAGAAAAAGAATGTCTTTCAATAGGATTTACTAACATCAAGTGCATCCAGGAAGTCCTCGAAATCGAACGGGCATCCCATTGGCATCTGTAAATACCACGATTCATTAATACATTGCAATTCTTATTTGTAAGAAATCTATATATTTTTAACAATTAGGCAGTGGGATTGCACTGACCATGGTTCGCGCTTCTTTGAGAAGAGTGAGAAGGCCAGGCAACTTCACGACGCTCTTGCTCCACCGCTTCTCGCACTCCAGCTTTGCATTCCTGAAAATAATCGAGTCTTCTGTTTTCAAATCACCCAACAATACTTTATTTTCATGGTATGCAATAAAAAACTTTTTTTTAAATTATACCAGAGGAACTTACTTGGCTCTTGTGTATTCCTTCTCAGAAGCAGCATCTAAAAGCAGAGATGGAATAGAGACGTACTTAACTCAGCAAAGTGTGGGCAAAATTGCGAAGAAGAAATTTTTTAAATATTAAATGAACTGACCCTGCTCCGGCGATCCCATTCTAGCTTTGTTCAGATTCCGGTGGCTACAAAGAGCATATTTTTTTTACTGAATCACATAAGAAAACTTGATTTCTTCACATTTTCATTTAAAAAAAACTATTTTTAAATTTGCCCAATTTTGCTCAACAGTCAAGAATGCATATTTTATTAAATAATAAACACGAAAACTAAAAATAAACTGAATAACCGTTCACGATCATCGTCCTCGTGACGAGAAGCGCGCGAGTGCGTCTTCCTTTTCTGAAATATCAGACGAGTCAACCTCACAGTTATCTCTTTTCTTGTATAACACTCATAATATCAACCTTCCATCACATTTCTCACCATCTGAATATATTTCTCCCTATCCTCCCTCCTTGCAACCCCCTCTCACCTCCTGAGGGACATGGCCGAATTCCTCCTGAGTGCGTGGGGCGGGTGTTTCATTCGCTGGCTGAGCTTTCTGTGCTGGGATCTGTTGCGAAGAGAAGAGGATTCCGTTCTGCAATCAAGTCTTATTTGCTGCAATGCTAAAAAGGTTACTGCAAAGCAGAATAAGAATAAAAGAAGAATGGTAGCGAAGAAAGAGTAAGAGAAAGAGAATGATATCCTCAGAGAATAAAGTAGCTTCAAAAGCAGTTCTGACCTCAAACTTGCCCGCAATGTATTCCGTTGCGCACTCGGTTGACAGAAACAATTCCCAGTTCTTGGTTCGCTCCGGACCAATGGAAACCTCGGCCGTCACTTCTTCCAAAAGAGCATCCTTCGAAATTGCACCCTGAAATATAGCCAATCTCCTCAATCGATATATACAAGAGCACCAGGCTTTGTTTTACATCCTGGAAGATATGTATATCTCACCAGGAGACAGAATAGAGCTGATATGACTTAAAAAATAAACAACTAATGAAATGTACTGTCTAGTTCTCTGTAAACTCTACTCTTACCCTCGGAGACTTTGCGACTATGCTGTTGATGAGTTGGCAGATCTCCTTGACCGAGGCGATCTTCTGATAAGGTGGCGGATTTCCAGAAGTGTCCTGGCGCGGTTTCGGATCCGTCGGCCGATGGAGTTCCGGTGAGGGCTGGCGGGTTCCCTGCTGGTTGCTCTCGCTTCCATTCGAGACCATTCTGTTAATGTTCGCGTGGTGCTCCGTGGATGGCCCTGGCGGCTGCAACAAATAGCCTTGCATCACCTGAACATAGAATGGGCTCCCTTTACTCTCTATGATATATAATTCGATAGCAACCGTGGATTTGCATATGCATTCCATAAAAGACAGTGATAAATAAAGTGTCCATATCTCATGATGGTATCATAAAAGAGAAACGGACCATGTTCTGCATTGGCTGCATGCCAAATGGCGGGTGCTGCTGCATGGGCATCATTGGTGGTGGACCACCATGGATAAAAAGAGGAGGCGGAGGCGGCTGCTGCATGTGAATGTCGGCTCCACGTGGTCCGTTAGGTGGTCCAGGAAGGTGTTGAACGGGGCCGTGAAATGGAGGAGGCTGGGAATGGTGAGAAACGAATGCACCAGGCGGACAGCCGTATGGAGGAGGCCTGAATTGGTGTAGCAGTGGCGGAGGCGTCCTGCTCTCCATCAAGGGTCGCGGCGGAATTGTTTTCGGACGAAGGATAATCCTCTGAAAAAGAAAACCTTACGAAAAGAGAAAAAACCTTCAGCTTTAAATAAAAGCAACCAGAGAAAAGGGTATCAGCAACTAGTGGAATGAGCTAGAACCGAATATAAAAAAAGAGTAAAATGAAGAGATGTTTGTACCGATAAAAAAAGCTCAAGTGCAAAAGGTTTTTTTTCAGTGAAGTAATAAGTAATATTCAGATTGACGTTGTGATCGAGGAAGAATTCGAGATTCGGTCCGAGATCGGGGCATGGATGGCAGTGGCGAGACACGAACTCGCTTGGAGTCAGACCCAACGCATTCAGCTCAATCTGAACACTTGCCAAACTCAACTCTATTCTCACAATCGAAAAAGTCATTTCCCTTAAAAGAATGAAGAAAAGAAAGAAACAGGCACGCACATTCAGAAACTAAATAAAAGTCATAATGAACATTTGGTGATTTGTTTTAAAACGAAATTGTATCAATATGTTAATACATCACTACTTAAATTAAATAGTAAAGGCATAAGAGTTGCTGACCCTCAGGGCAATATTGTAGTGATCGAAGAAACGTCTTTGGAACTCGTGCAAGTCCATGCCCGGCAGATGGCCGGAGCCAGCCTGAGCTGCCATGCCGGCTTCATTCAGGAAGAAGTCAGACAGCACTCGGCTGCCCGCATTGGACATCTGAAGAGGGTGAAAGTGAGAGAGTGAGTGATTGAGAGAGAGAACAGATAAACACACTGCAAGCGAAAGATGTAAAGGGTAGAGAGAGAGAGAGAGAGAAAGAGAGAGAGAGAGAGAGAGAGAGAGAGAGAGAAAGTGTGTTGACTTAGGAAAAAAAAGAGTCACTCATCGCCGCCACTTCATAAACAATGTGCCACTCATGAAAGAAACATTTTTGCTTGCACCCCAGGAGCTCCTTTGCGATTCCTTTCTCACTAACTTCTAAAAAAAATTGCTTATCACACTAGGAAACTCGAACGAAATATGATTTGGGGATTGAGAAAGACGATCAGAAAAAGGGCCTAGGATAGCCACTGGCATTAAGAGTCAAACTACTTCGCTCCCTCTTCTGTCGCTTTTTTTTCTATTCTTTCTTTTTCTACCGCCTTTCTATAGCTCACATGCCCCTTTAACGTTCCAAATTTAGATGAACACAGATGAGAGGGGAGAGAGGGGGGAGATGTTGCTCATCAAGCCACTCATACCACCTGGAAAAATGCCCTACCAGGCAGCGATGCCAAAGCGAAATAAATGCATGCCAACAATGTTGAAGGGAATCATATAAAACCAGCATAATTGTTTGTACTGAAAATGAAAAGTGTGACAAAGCTCAAGGCAAAAAAGGAAAGGAGGTACATCTGGGAAGAAAAGAGCAGAAATTGTGAACAAGGAAATGGTAGGTCTAATGAGAATAAAGTGGTAAAAGAACAAAATATTTTTACATAAAGCAACTACAATGTAGTGCCTGCTAGCAGACGCAATAAACAACATTCACAAAAAGAGGTAAATGAAAAGTAGAACAATGAGATAAACACTGGTTCTTCTGCTACAGTCCTTTAGAGAACGAAAATAATGACTTACATATTAATTATATGAAATGAAGGCTTACACGATTAAGCTGCGTATCCATGTATTCTGGAGACAATGCCGATGAGCCCTTGATTTCCTTCTGATTCCCTGAATAAGGCAATGATGACATCTTGACGCGACTGACTAAGACGAATGGAGAGAATCGATTGGAAGGAGAAGCCTTCGTCTCTATCACAACTTGACAGCTTGACAGTGAGAAAGAAGAAGGTGCATGAGGTGGGTGCTAATTCATTCAACGGCTAAGGATATGACAGTGACACGCTAAATAAGGTAAAAAATTGAGTGACAAGTGGGTGCGAGACGTCTAGATATCAACCGAGACGCGGAGATTTGCAGAGAACTAGACGAACACTGAACTACAAACGAGACAAAGGAGGTGGAGAAAGAGAGAGACAGAGGGAGAGAGGAGAGAGAGGGTAAGAGAGAAAGAGAGACAGAGGGAAAAAGGAGAGAGAGGGCTAGAGAGAAAGAGAGAATAGGAAATTTGCATACAGTGGCAGAGAGATGGACATTAAAAGATGGAGAGCACAGAGAAAGGAGAAAATACAAGGAGATATTAAACTAACGAGGTTCACGAAAGCCAAAGTAGACCGACAAAGACATATGCAACCTCACTAGACAGGCAAGGCCATCCACAAAGGCGAGCGCAGAACCAGAAAGAGCATTTTCAGGGAAAGGCCATGAAGAGAGCGGAGAGGGAGAAGGGTGAGAAAGGGCGAGGGAGGACGCGAGATGGAGCAAAGCGGAATTCGAGGAGAGGAGAAAGAGAGAGGCACTTTCGGATGAAAAATAACCGGAAAATAGTGGTAAATATAGGAGTTGTATATATTCCACACTAAACAGAGGAAACGAAAGGTAAGCAGAAGAAATCTACCAATTATTGCAGCAGTGGTGAATTTCAAAGTCGAGGCTACCTATACAGTAGATACAAAAGATGCAGAGATCATACTGTTTTATAATCCGTCAAATAGTTATTTTGGTTATAAAAGAACAATAAGAATTGAAGAATGTACTCCAAGCCTCTTTCATGGGGAGAACTGTAAGATAAATAATCCTGGCACTCAGAAGAACAATGTCAGTTATATTCTTGCTTTCGGAACTTGAGGGAGAGGACACAAATGGGTAGTGCTAATATTGCCTGACGCTGACTACATTACGATGACATATGATATAATAAATGCTCTAACGGCTAAGCTAATTAGGGTAAACAAGAAGAGAGCCCCAAAGGGAGGAGCTAATGAGTGAACGAGTGCGACGGCGGGTAAGGTGAAGCATATAGAACATGGCACCGGCAGAGACTTGGATGCAAGTGCAGCCAACTATTGGCACGCAAGCCCCCTTTGTTTGATCTACCACTCCATTCTTCAAATAACCCGCGTCTTCCCATCCCTTTCTGCTACGTGCATATTCCGCTGGCACTTCTTCTCCTCATGCATAGAAGTCACAAATAGCTCGGATGCAAATAACAACAACAAAAATCCAACAAAAGACACTAACTCGATATTCTTTGCGCGGAAAGCAACCGACGGAAAAGATCGTTTCATTGTTCGCAGAACGCAATAGTGCTTTATGCACGCAACTCGAAATAAAAGAGCAAAATGAAGAAGAGATCCGCCATACCATCTTACAATCAGTCTTTCATAGAAATCACTACAACATTCTGAAATCACTACAACAGAAATCATTACAACATCACTACAACAACTTAAGTCTCCGTTTAAAGCAAACCCATACTCCAGATAACTCGGATAGAGCCTCTCATGTGCTCTTTGGAATCTATATAAGAAATCAGAACAAAAGTGCAGAGCTAGAGGCCCTAAGAATGTGGTCATAAAACTCGAGAATCTCATAAACTGGAGATATTGGGTGCATTCATAGCCAGTCCCTCACAAAACAGGGAAGATCTAACCGTTATCTCTAGTACGGGTAAGGAGGAGACAGGGGAATAACGAAGGGAGGAGAGACTGAAGTGGACAGCAGGTAGCATGAGCAGGAGGGGGAAGCATTCTAGGCCTCTTCAGTAGCGACTTGTGGCGCGGGAGGCTTGGGATTGGACTGCTCCGTGACGGCATCCCTGATTCGCTGCTCCATCACAACATCCATTTCTCCTGCAATCATCAGGGATCTCTCATCCTCGCTTCCATGCTCCACTTTGCACACATTTCTTTTTTAATCCACCATTTCCTACAAAAAAGACAGCAAACTTTCGATCTGGAAAATTAACTTTCAAGTATAAAAGGTCAACTTAAATGATACCAGAAGCAAGAAGTGCCTTGGTGACGTCACGCCAGGCCTGGGCATCTGCCCACGAAGTGCCCTTGTAGGGGAGGAGCCATTCCACGAATCTGGAACCACGACAGACCATTATAGCTTGAAAATGCTCTGATAAAAAGAAAACAAGTTAACAGTGGGCCCACATATTGCCCCCCTCCTCCCACAGACATCGAACTGCCCTTGGTCTAAGAAACACAGTATCTCCACTGACTTGGGAGTGGCAATCAGGAGATGAGCACCAGACTTGTGGGCCAGCAGCGCCATCCACACCTCGTACACCGCCGCGCGGGTCTGGGAAAGAACAGTCGACTCTTTTCACGATTGTTATTTTGTTTGGTTCAGCATACGGTAAAGATCCCCACTAGTACGTTTGTCTGTATAGCTTAAATTCTACTGTACTTTACTGCCTGCGTCTACCGTAATGCAAATTATTTTCTTGAGGAATACGGTCGTTGTTAAGGTTCCCGGATAGTCTCTTTAAATGACAGGAAAGTGCTTAAGAGTTAAAGTCAGGGGAAACATTCTTAATATTTGCTTTGTCGTGCAATCAACACGGTAATCGTTGTTTCACAAATGTCCACCTCCGGAAATGGCCGCTCCACCAAGACAGCCAGTTGAGTAGGAAAGTCCGCGCCAATAGAGGAGAAGAGGAACTGGATGTCGGCTTCGTCTCCTGATATCAAGCTGATCTCTCCAACCGCTGCACTTTCTAATACAACTTCTTCCACACTGCTTTTTAAAGGGATTTTGTGACATTAAAAAGTAGTAGTCTCATGTTTCTGTATCCTCAGCGACCTTGTTTGAGTAGAAAAGCAATAGCATCGAGATGGCGAGTCCTAAGTTCTGCTGGAGAGGATGCAATGGCCTGCGCATACTTCGCCATGCAAGAGGCCACCCGATCGCGTCCAAGGCGATTGATTACCTTAAAGAACTATACTAAAAAAACTTTTAAAGTAAGAAAAATTTGACAGATTTTCTGAATTTCATATAGCTTATAAGTATGCATAAAAAGTAAGCTATATTTTTGTCACCCATGTTCTGATGAACGGTAAATAATACCCATTCGAGGCTCACAACAACCTGCTTCTTTCCCTCGGAGGTGCGGGCGACAAGGGAAAAGAGCTCAAAGGCACGGGCCCGGTTGGTCGCGTCGAGACTCGCGAACATTTCCACGTGGGCAGCAAGAGAAGGCAGGACCTGTCAAAGGGAACGGTGGATACGAATAGAGGATTCTACAAAGGGTTGCACAGAACAGAAAAGACATCTTTCGTCGACTGACATCAGGGAACGTATCAAACGAACTCGGATGGAGACTGCACAACTCGGCAATGCACTTCAGAGCGCCTGTGAAACAGGTTATCAGCTCAATTTATTTTAACGGTTTATTTTTCGAAAGATACCAAAACATACTGTAGATTTAATGATCGGAGATGACCCTATCTACTGTTCTTCTTTGTGGAATAAAGAACCGACCTGAGTAAAGAAATCCTCCGTCTGGTCCTTCTTGGGAATGCTTGAGCAGGCCATAGACAGTAGGGCCAAAGCTGTCGATGAGCTTCTGCAGACGGCAAATGTCTTATTTTGGACAATAGTAAAACAGTGCAAAAATAAGATAATAATAAAACACAACCCCCCTTCCGCTAACCGCGGCAGAGTCGGCCGGCGCCTTGATTGCAATGTCGGAGACCATGTCAAAGGTAGCCATCTGGAGAAGGTAATCGCCGCTGGTCAGGTCTGCACGGAGTTTCGCGAGAACTGGCTCCATCTCGGCCACCCACACTCCCGCTGCGATTGCCTCCTTCATCAACAGTGGAATGATTAAGAAAATAAGTGAACAGTATCAGGAATTTAGGCATCGCAAACTCATACTTTTAAAGTAACAGGAAGAACGGTTCAAGCGGACCTTAAGCATGACATAGAGAGCGAAACGAGTTGCGTCTGCGGAAGCTGGAGGATCTCGATCGTTGCGGGCTGGAAAAAAACCTCGAGAGCTGATATTACCCTTACACTTATCTAAACCATAGAAGAAGTAAAACAAAGAGAACCAACCGATCGTACAAAAGGATGTGTTTCTTTTTAAAGAACAACAAGGAAATAAGGATATCTTACACATCTCACACTGTCGAACTATCTCATTGAGCACTTCCTGATGTGCGAAGAGGGGACCAATAAGTTGAGCAATCTCAAAGAATATCGGTTAAGGGCGCTTTCTAAAAATGTTTCCCCTTATCCTCAATATTAGCATAATTTGAAAAATTATCATTGAATGATCGACATAACAGTGCAACGTTATAGCTAAGGCATACATAACCACTCGCACTCTATGTCAGTTCACCTTGAAATTATTTTTATCTTGAGAAAACTCTAATATTCTACCGGATTATGGAAACCCTTGCCTCTTCGGTGACATCCTCCACTGCAATATTCCGTGCCAGAGCAACGGCGGTTGCATAAGCTGGTCCAGCAAGAAGAGGACGAGTCTAAATAACGCTAAATAGTCAACAGATAATTCCCAGTTACCCTTCGAAAGTCCTTGAAAAATCCAGAACTGCGAATTGATAATAACATGATATTTCAGCTAAATATAGCCTACCAGAGCGGCATTTTCGTGGAGGCGCAGAACAACACGGCGGATGACGAATTCGGGAGCACGAGAGGAGAGAAGAAGGAGAACAACGTCCTGCCAAGCAAGAGGATATTGTTACAGTCACAGAAGTGAACATCCCTTCTCAATTCAGTGAATGATGAAACAACCTGGTGCCGGCCGAGTAACTCGGTGATTTCAATCTTCGCGAGCGAGCGCTGGATAGCATCCGAGACTGCATCAATTGTCGCCCTGGAAGCAGAAAGAATCGAGGAAATGAGGGCTTGCTTGTGAGAAAACAACTGGAAAAAGGTTAAAGTAGAAAGGAGCTCTTAAGAGAAACTGACGTGCTTGGTTCAATGGCACTTTCTTCAATAGCAACGATACGGCGGAGAACGTCGAGGGCGATTGAAGCATCGCCGTTCGTAATCTGAAAGCAGAGGAGAAAAAGGGATGAACCGGGCCAATCCGCTAGCACTTCTTTTTGCATCGAGACGAATTCCTCGACGTGAAAGCGGTACTCCTCAGATGATTCTTCCTTCATGGCAGTATCAACTGAAAAACACAATTGCTACAATGAAGCATAACCGTGGTGAAAGGAAACATGAATTTAAATTAACGAAGCAAACGGAAATCCTCGAGAAAATGTATCACTCTGCTTCGCCTCAAATGGTGCGCAGTTGTAATGTTTTCACGGATAAGCTAGAGGGCTTGATCTTATTATGACAACGGAAACTTAAAAAAAAACAATAAAAAAAAACAATAAAAAAAAACCCTCCAATCAGCATTCATTTTGCGAACAACTTTGTCATCACAAAGCAAACGTTCGAATTCGCGCCGCGCCAATATATGAATTGAACCAATGGCATAACAATCGAGCACACAAGATATTTGAACGTATAGCAGGATGTTAGTAGCTATCGATATCATCGCTTTTGACCATATCTTTTAGAACTGTGTAACTACATAAGTTGTATTTGCGTCGTAACAGCAACTGTAATCTATGTGGTTCGGTTTTCGGTTTAGATATATTACCACGGTCCTCCAAAAGCGATCCCCTAAGGATGTCAATCTCTCGATACTCAGTTTGATGAATCGCGTTCAAATTATATTTGAATTTGTCTTATTTGTTAAAAGCGCGGGGCGACAGAATTGGCTGGTTGCCAAGATTACGGTAGTTTTCTTAAGGAATTTAGGTTGAAAGACGACCGCAACGCGTGTTTGCTCGCGTTGCGGTCATTGGCCGAGCAGAGATTTTGAGGTTCGGCCACGCGCGGACACGCGTTGCGGCTCTTAGGTCGCGTCGCGGCTTGAGCATTTTAGCATTAGCGCTGGGGATCGCTTTTTGCACTGCATAAACGACCGTGGGTTTTCCAAGTTGTGTAGTGAAATTTTTAGTTTGTCATTCTCAGGTAAAAAGCGAATGGCAAATAAATGGTTCAGTAATGGCCAGTAATTACCGTACAAACACGGTAATTTACTGATACGCGTTTCAGCAATAATGCACCAATAGTGAACCATTAAACAAATTTCTCCGCATTAACCTTTCAATACAGTGGCTTTAACACGCATATACTGCAAACTTTACTGGCACTTCCCACAGCATTTTTGAGCCATTAAATGGAGTACTGTAGGGTGGTGTGAACCACACTAAAAATATATTTTTCTGCGATTTACTTATTTCGTTCCATTTCTCTGCCATTAAATGGCGAACTATTGCTTGGTGTGAACCACACCAAAAATATTCCTGGGCCTTTTATTCGCTTCCACAGACGTGACGAAAAATTAAGACATTTACCAAGGAAAAAGCATACCAGGAGAAGAGATAACGAGAAACCGAAAGGCAACGATAAATGAGCGATAACGAAGACAATTAAGTGGCATGGTTAACAACTTAAAATGTGTTACACAAATAGTGAACAAATACTAGTATGGAAGCATTAATAACCTCAAGGACATTCTAAAAAATGGGAAATGGGCGGGGATCCTAGTCTTAGTATGGAATTAAAAGACAGGGTAATTACTCGTAGGTAAACTTGAACATTAATTCAGTGGTTGTCCGTTTTTAAAGACAACGTGATCTCCGAGCTCCGCGATGGCCATCATCATCGAGCTCCAGCCCGTCTTCTACTTCCTCATCATCGACATCAACGTTATCAACAGACGACACTGGAAGTACAACAAATACAACACGAAAGCCCTCACTCTTATAAGAACCTGCTCGTTGCTCTTCCGCGATGGCAGTCAAATTATCGCTCGATTACCTCCTAATCGACAAAAGAGGCCAGACATACGAGCGTGGCCGAAATTGAGACCTAAAAAGAAGCACATCATCATACTCTACAGCAAAGCCAGCTAGAACTTACATTTTGCTCCAATCGATGATATTGCTTCATAAAATGTAGGAAAAACACTCAGAAGCTCCTGAAAGACACAAACTAATATAAGAATAAACCAATGCGGCTAAAATAATGATCCTTTAAAATCATACCATGACCAAACCTTTCAGACGACATACCTAGATCTTCTCGGTCAAAAAAAAATCGTTCAACTCTTCAATAACGAGCCTGAAATCAACAAACGACATTAAACAACAGCAGTAACCATTCAATCAAGGTTGTTCAACTTTCAAGTCTTCAGCTCAAGTCAAGATACCAGTGCATTTAAATACACATTTAATCTCCCGCCAATGAATATGATTACAGAATGCTGATATTCCAGCCAAGACTATTCAAATTTATAATGGCCAATAAATCCCCAAATAATGGCCAGCTAATGGCGCAAATCAACTAGTTTACTGATACTCGTCCTACCATTAACCGACCGTTTCCGCGAAATGTTAGCAATTTTGCACCAGTTTCACCATTACCGCGCGGCGAATTGGCCATTCGCTTTTTACCTGAGTTAAGGTAATCGATAGGGATTGAGAGAACTTACAAGCCTCTTCAGATGTTTTCCAGCGTTCGAGACTCTGTACAATTGCAGTTGTTCTCTGGTCTCTTCTGGATTGTCGTCATTTAGTTATGCCGAAAAGCGGATGTGAACAACAGGACGAACTCGCCCCTACCGTCATGGTCAGCGTCAACTTTTGTGCTTTCACTTCCTTGCTTCAATTCATGTGCAGCTAAGCTTGTGATTTTGAAGCTGAAGCATCAACCGAATCTGCTGGACGTGTTCTTTTTGGAAACTACTGGCGCCGTGCCCGCAGAATACGTCGGCGACTGGATAACTGAACTTAAGAAGGAAAACGACGGTTCTTGCAAATTTTCTCTACATATTTTGTTGGGGGAAAAAGTTAGGCGGATTTGATGTTCAGAACGTCGTGAAAATGTCGAGGCTGATAACCTGTGCTACCTCGACTCGAGGAGCGTTCAGTTCATCTTCACTCTCTGCGTGCGACTTCGTCTTCCTCACGAAGTTCGCTACTCTGCTGCTATGATCTTTGACGTGTTAGTTGTGGATTATTATAGTCTTTTCCATCTCTTAGCTAATAGACATTATTCCAGAAACCACTAATTAGTCCAGTGTTGGTGTTTAGATTTATGCGGAATCACACGAAGCAAATGAACGCATTTCTGGCCAAGCTGAAGATTAAGTCTTCCGTACGCCGAGAAGAGTGGGCGAAAGTTGAGACCAATATATCGAGGTTTTCCATCTTTTGTCATTTCATTCCGCGTTCATTCACTTCAGGCAACTTTCGTTGCGGATGTGCGCGGCAATTCAAATCGCCTCGAAGGAACACAATTACCATACTGTTCGTGTCCATTCATACATTCTAGTTCGCGCATGATGGTCTTATTTTATTAAAATTGATTTCATAGTGACATTGATTGAATTCTATTCCGGTGATCTGTCATTTTGGCGTATTCTATGCAGTCGTTGTCGACCCATCAAATGGAAAGATGCCTCCGGCATCTTGGCTGCCCTTACACGTCTCAGGCTGTTTTCAAGTCCGAGCTTCGCGTCTTGAAGACCATTGGATACGTTCTTCCGCGAACTCCTCTTGTTTATGCCGAATCACTTCTGAAGGTTAGGTTCACATTATTTTGGATGTAAAAAATAATAAATCCTGAATTAAGAGATTCGTTGAAACAGAAGATAGCATTCAGTAGTGCGATGGAAACATTGATATCAAATAATATCGGCACAGCCGGGCCCGCGGTTTTTGCGAGCTTGTCCCGGCCCAAGAGAATATTTGAGATTTGGCAGCATTCACATTTGTGCATGTGTGAATTGAAGGTGTTGGTGCAGAGTTGGGGAGGTTGGAAGGAGGGGACTAATTCGAACAGCATCTGGCATTTCGTGCTGGCCCTCCTGGACGTCTTCTTTATCGATGGCGAGCGAGTCTACGACCATTTCGTCCAACTCTCTGAACGGGCATCCACAACTGGGTTGGTCGAACTGCAGTTGTTCTTCGTTTTGTCTTGACTATACGAAAATATATTTTAGAAGAAAATTTTTTGTAAGGATGCTTAATATCACTCTATGCTTGACGAGCTTCTATTCATACTGGGTCTCTGCACATATTTCTGGGCATATGTGGTATGCCCGTTTCTCGCTGAAATACCAAGGGGGGATGTTGCCACCCGCATTGGGGGGGGGGGGAGATTTCGGGACCGTGTCAAAACAGCAACGACATTTGCGCTAAAAGTGTCTTAACTTTCTTCATTGTTATCGCAGACGGATAAAATTAGCACCAATAAATTTCTCTTTACAAGATCTATCCAACGATAGCACTTTTGTGACTGAAGCTTAAAGGTTCAAATTTTCAACTTTTTTGCCTGCTGTCCAGGAACTGTGAAACCTATATGGTTCAATTCATCTCAATGAGAGTAATCACGCGGAATATTGGTTGAACCGGTACGATCACCCTGAACAAAGTTATGGGATCTTTGCGCAAACGTCGTTGCTGTTTTGACACGGTCCCGAGATTTCATAACAAAACTTTCTTTGGAAAAAATTTAACAAGAAAAAAATTGAAGAGAAGAGAGAGCGCGACTTCGTGCTGATTGGATTCTTCTCGGCTGCGGTCTCATCTCTGCTGCAGTGTCTTGCTCTCTTGGAAATGCCACTGCTGAACAGGTCCCTTTGTATCTCATGTCTGTCTTTTCCAAGGAACATGTGAATTCTAGCCGACGTGAGATAAATTTCTCATTTGGCTGAACTATGGATCCATATTAATTTCTCTATTTTTTTGTAAATTAATTTAGACAGCCATGTGTGAAAATATCAAAAAAATTACTTTGTAACGGTCCTTTTTTAATACACGCAAATCTCTCATGTTTCCAAAATATTAAACGTAGTGTGGTTTATTTGTTCTACTGAAAGGTGGCTGATATCTGCGATACCTACTTGATAGGTTGATTTGAGATTGCTGGCGTGCTGGAGCGCATTTGTCGTGTGCCAAGGGAAGACATCCGCCACTTGGCCGTCTCGCTGCTCTCAACATCAGAGAGATCTGCGGAGGAAACAGAGAACTCCGGTCATGAAGACCAGAAGAAATCTCTTGTCTTACCAGCCTTGCAACTCTCTCCTCACCCTCTCCCCACTTTCATAAATGATACCATTTTGTATAACCTATGATGAACTCTGAAGAAGAAAAATGTCTCCGCCTGGTAACTTTTTTTTATTACGAAATATTAAACTTTTTTTATTGATAGAAGTTGGTATAGAAAAGTGTAACATGTTAATTTTAAGCTGATTTTCTGTAAATGTTCCTATTGGTTTCTGTACTTATCTGTGAATTAACTGTACAATTGCTGTTAATGTAATTCACAGCATATTAAATACTTTCGACCTTTTTTGAATACATTTGGAGAGTGTATATTTCACCCGGCGGACGAAATTACTTGTTGAGTTAAATGGAAGTCAAATTTAGCCACAGTACGATGTGGCATTCGAATATGACTCTTGGATAATGAGTGACAATATTGAATAAGTGCAGGGCTACATTTTATTTATTTTTAATACAGTAAGCTCGAAAAAACAAAAGTATGTACTATATTATTCTACGCATATAACAGTTATTCCGAGTAATTTTTTCTTTACTAAATTAGTTTTGTTACGCTTCGATGGATTCATAATCTCCCACCTAGTTTCTCAGTTGCAGACTAGTCATGCACATTTCCGCTCCTCCGAGTCAGATATGAGACACTCACTGGGGACAGGCAATCATGAGCAGGGTGACATTTCGAGCCACAAATATCTCTTTCTATTCCTGTTCTCTCTCTCTCTCTCTCTCACTCTTTCTGTTATCCCAAGCAATTGGTTGAAAATGTTTACAATGAGCCGTTAAGTTTTAAACAGGGGAAAATGGTTGGGATAATTTTTTTCCTTTGATATCTCCATGCCCCGATTGTCTTGGATATCTAGTGGTTGTCGCCTCTTCTTCTGTTGTCCATTGATCTCAGCCACCTTTTTCTACAACCTCTCTCTCTTAATCTCTCTCTCTCTCTCTCTCTCTCTCACTCTCACTCTCTCCCTAACACACTCCTCTCTCTCTCTCTCCCTATTTCGAACACTCTCTCCACTCTATTTCTAACACTCTCCCTCATTGCCTTTCGTTATCTCTCACCGAAACGGTCTATATTTTGTTCTCTTTATTTCTCCAATTCGCGCATTCACATTCTGTTAGCGTTCTTTTTCTCAATCTCTCATTCTCTATCTGTCTCACTTAGGCGACGAGTATCAAATACTCTAGCAATCTCTCAATCCCCAAAATGAATCCAACACTATATCCCACCTTCTTTCTCTTTATCGTCCTGGCTGCATTTCTCTCTCTCTCTCTCTCTCTCTCTCTCTCTCTCTCTCTCTCTCTCTCTCTCTGATTCCTTAGATTCTCTAGCTCCCTACCCGCGTTGGATTCTCTTTTCGTTGAGTTCCCTATCCCCAACGTGCACGTTGTAAAGAAGATTCCTTGCAACTCTCGTTCAATTTCTCGTTCTCTCACATCTCCTTCTCTTCTTTCTCTCTCCTTCTTTTCTCTGTTCTCTCTCTCTCTTTCTTTCTCCTTCATCTCCACTTCTCTCTACGTCTTTCGTCCCTTTTTCTTTCCGTCACCATTCATTTCCACTCTCTCGGGCCGGAGGCAAGTGATGACGTCTATGAGCCATTCTTCTTGTCCCTCTCCACTCATCTGACCGAAATCTCTGCTTCTCTTACAACCTCCATCCATCCTATGCTCTTTTTGACTCATTCATGCGGCCACTCAATAGGTTTTAATGGAGACTGGGATACTTGCGATACTACGCTATAAACTAAATGGCTATTTAAAAAAAAACATGATGAATATGTTGCATTTGCGTTAAAAAAAACTGGGGCGGATCGTATTTGAGTGACAACTGCTGATTAAGTGCAGGGCTACATTTTATAAAAATTCACTAAGCGCACTAAAATTCGTTGCGTATGTTCTTTTCTGTTGTCAGCTCATTTATTCTGACTTTTTTTCGTTGTTGGTGTTGTCCCATTACAATTTAATTTGCTGTTTTTTGTCCTATTATGCTTCTTTCTGCGAATTGGTGAGGTTCAGGCTTGGGTGCTATCCTAGTTGGGGGGGTCAAAAAAAAAAAATTTTTTTTTCTAATCAAACGGAAATCGTGCATAAGGGGGCTTTAGGCCATGGGGAACACGAATATAATGTTCATTTTGTATTATTTTGTCTTTTAAGAGAGTTACAGTACTTTTACTTGACATCTGTTTTGCTCGTTTTCAGCTAAAATGCTCCGCGAAGGGGTTTTCAGAGCTGCTAAACTCGAATATTACGTTCTTTTCGCAACATCTATATTCACTAGTGCTGAATTGACACTATATTAGTGTTTGGCAGCTCTGACAACTCCTTTGTCCAGCAGTATAGATGAAAAGTAGGAAAAAAAATGTGAAGTACTATAGCTTTGTTAAATGGAATAATTATGCAAATTAAACCTTATATTCGTGTTCCCCATGCCCTAGAACCTTATATTTGTGTTCCCCATGGCCTAAAACCCTTGTGTGCATGATTTGCGGTAGATTGAAAAATGAAAATATTTTGACCCCCCCCCCCACTAGGATAGCACCCAGGCTTGACCCTCTATTTTGTCGAGCTCTTTTAAAGTTAGAAACAGTGTTTTCCTGCGTATTCATTTTGATGGATTTCAGTCTTGTTATTAGGGAAAACCTTGCTATTGTGATGCGCCTTATTTTCTTAATATTCCGGTCACGCGCTGACATATATTGCTCCCCGGTCTACAAAAATTCATGCTCCACTACGCGCTTGAGTTCGGTTCTTGAATCATTTATCCACACTGTTCTCTTTCTGACGCATGATAAGCGAGTCTGCTGGTTGCAAACCCGCTCAGGAGACAGCCCTCGCCTGGCATCCTCTGCCCACGCCGCCCGCTTTGCCTTGTCATCTGTTCATCTGTTTCTTTCAACTCTCTCTCTCTCTCTCTCTCTCTCTCTCTCTCTCTCTCTCTTTTAACCAAGACACGAAAGAAAGAAAGACTCTGCCAAAAAGCATCGATATATTTCGGACAGCAAATCGCGATGCTTCCTTGCACCCGTGCGATTCGAGTTGTTATGTGATCCTGTTATGATGCTAAATTTTAAGATTCTCGCGGATGAGGTTACAAGGGGGAGCTGCCTAATCAGGAGACAACTGGAAGAAAGTCGCAGTCATGTCGACTGGAGTGCTCTCCTTTGTCAGAGGCGTCGACTTTTCGCGCAATGACTTTTCGGTGGGACACGAGTAAAAATAACTTACCATTAGCTTATCTTACAATTAGCGTCAACTGACTACTTTTGTAATCAAAACGGAATCAATTCCTTTTGCAATTTTATTCATTAGACATCACTTTATATTTACAATCCTGTATTTAACCGAACGCTTTCAAAGCGAGACCCCAACCAACGAGATTATTTTATGTCTCTACGTTCTGGATATCGATCATCTATTTAAATCTGATGTTCTACTTTTATTTATCTTGTATTCATTTTTGTCATATAACCATTTCGTATTCTATTTCTTAACTAAATATAATAAAAATGTGAGCAATTTAGAGCGATCGTTTCCCGCACGAAGTGGAGCAGATGACGCAGATGACTTGGCTGAAGCTGAATAGAGCCAGTCTCGATCGGGTCTGATTGCTTTCTGGCTATTATCTTTATTCTTTCTTTCTAATCTTTAAAGAGTCCAATATTTGAACTATAATTCATCAGCAGCCTTAACTTTAGATTTCTCTTAAAGGATTGAGTGAGTCCTTTCCAGGTTCCCGATGAATTGTCTCGCTGTGCCAATCTGGAGCATCTCCAGATGTCACGGAACACTCTTCAGTCCGTGCATGGCGAGCTCTCCGACCTCCCTCGCCTTCGCTCTGTTATCGTTCGTCATAATCAGGTACAGTAAACTGTACAGTACCTCCTTCAACGACTTGCAACTTCTCTGAAGAAGAAGGCCATCCTATGCCATGCGTCTTCCTTTCCCAAATCTCCCATTGTTAACCATGTCCTGCTAGTACTGTGGTGATATGACTTTTACTTGCTTATCCTCTCTTGTTCACATAAAATAATCCAGTCCATTTTAAGATCAAAACGTCGGGTATTCCTACGGACATCTTCCGGATGAAGGATCTCACAATTATCGACTTCAGCAATAACCAGTTGAGAGAGGTCTGTTCGGTTGAAGCAAAAATTTTGATAACCAAGATTGTGGTACGGTTTTAAAATGTATTAAAAAGATTTCTTTATTGTGACTACAATAAGGGAAATTCCGATTGGCTGCAGAGCTGAAATAGGCCTGACCCATGGCAGGGTTGTCCCCCGGGCGGTTGTCCAGGAACACTTTGTAACCCCCCCCCCCCCCCCCCCCCCCCCGGGATCGCAGTTTTTCACTTTATAAGCCCCCGAGTTGGGAGTTTTTCACAATGTAACCCCCGGCCCAAGTCCAGAGACACGCACCTTTTCAGCACTGATTGGCTGCGTTATGAGTTGAGGGTACCCTTCTTGGTAGCTTTTGCATTTCTCTTCTTAAGCGTACAAAAACCTATTTTTGAATTAACAGTTTTTTTACATTAAATATTTCTTCCAGGTTCCGAACAATCTCGAGTATGCCAAGTCTGCGATAGTTCTCAACTTGTCGCACAATAACATTGAGAACATTCCTAATCAGGTTATCTTCTTTCCTTATAAAGAACTTCATTGCGTCGGCACACATCTATTACTTATTCTTACAATTAATTCTAACCGATAACGTCGTATGGTTATTAACAGCTATTTTCAGCAGCTCTTAACCTTTACTTTAATATAAAATTGTATCCAAACATTCTATATGAAGGTCTTCTCGAACCTGATCGACTTGCTGTTCGTGGACTTGTCGAACAACAAGCTGGAGATGCTGCCTCCTCAGATCCGTCGTCTTACTCTAGTCCAAGTGCTTCGACTCTCCAACAATCCACTACATCACTTTCAGCTCAAGCAGCTTCCAAGGTTCTTATTTTATTCGTTTACATATTATTATAGCTGGATATTGGATATGTAGAGCAACGTGTCTAGAAGTATTCCAGATATGATATCAAAAGTGCAATTGTTAAATAAGAAATTTTATTGTAGAAAAAAAATTTACGTTGACATGATGTTATTGAATACATGTTTATTTAATGTATAGTGTAGAATTGGTTGAACTGTTACACTGCAAATGATAAGAGCGAACAAATATGCTAACCGTATCCACTGGATGCATGTTCCTTCCGCTCTACAGTATGACGGCTCTCCGCGTGTTGCACATGCGGAACACAAATCGAACACTGGACAACATTCCGCCCACGCTTGATGACCTCGAAAATTTGAGGGTATTCACTTTTTTGTGGAGAATCTTGTTAAAATACGATTTGTAGGAGAACGACTATTTAGTTTATTTTGACATTAAATCAATTAAATGGTTTACGATTCTTCTATGTGTGTTTTACGAATTCTTCTCTATGTAACGGATATTATTTGGAGGATGTGGACTTCTCGGAGAACAACCTCCCATCGGTACCTGATGCGCTCTATAAGTTGAAGCAACTCCGCAAGCTGGACATTTCAGGCAATAGGGTACGACAATCGTTATTTGTCTACAGGTTGTGGAAAAAGAGAGAAAAGGAGGACAAAGTGCACGAAGAGTATGTGTTTACAGTTATAGAAAATTGTTTCCAGATAACGTCAATGAGCCTTCCGTCCGAGACGACATGGGAAAGTCTGGAGACGCTGAATGTCAGCGGAAATAACCTGAAGGCGCTCCCCGATGGAATCGTCCGCATGACAAAGCTGCAACGACTCTACGCCAGCAACAACCAGCTCACCTTTGAAGGTCCGTGGATGGGATGAGGAAAGGCAGATTGAGCATGCTGGAAGTTGAAGTAATTAGAAATGATTACATGTTCGCGTGACAGTCTAGAGCTCGTTTGAAGTCATTCCCAACGTTTCCCGATACAACAAACCCGATTCCCATACTTCGTCTGTCTAAAAGCTGCATTTATATTCGAGAATCGATGTCAATAAAATGTTGCTCTTTTGTAGGTATACCATCCGGAATCGGAAAGCTGGTGCAGCTTGTTGTTCTGCATCTCTCTTCCAATCAACTCGAACTAGTGCCGGAAGGATTATCCAGGTGCATTTCTTGTTATAGTTCTTTTTGTGGGAGCGTCAATGTCTTTATCATGGCTTTATCATCATTTGTAGGCAATCTTGAAACAAACAAAAAAACATCTACTTTGATGATAGTTACAAAATGTAACATTCCATTTCTTCTTTCAGATGCGTCAAGCTGCAACGCCTTCGCCTTGACCACAACAAGCTGATCACCCTGCCAGACGGGATTCATCTTCTCCCCGATCTCGCCGAGCTGGATTTACATGAGTTAGTTATTTTCGTTTGTTTACATTGGTGTTCATTTAGACTGTTGAGAATCAGGAAAAATAATTTCTGAATTTTTCGTTCTACCAGGCATAGCAATTGTGTCTTGTTCTTCATCTCCTCTCGACCGTGAACATTCCTATCTCGTATCACGGAAAATAGTTGCTACTGTTGAAGAAAGCGCATTGGACACGCCTGCGAACGCTTATTTAATGTGACGTGTATGCATGCGAAGGACTCGTGAAAAAGAGAAACGTGGAGAAGGGGTGAGAGAGAGAGAGAATGTGTATAGAATGATACGCACGGCGGGAGGGTAAGAGAGAGAGAGAGAGACCAAGAATGGCAGAAAGAATAAAGGGGGGGGGTGCGAGAGAAAGCTTCTTGAGGACCATTCTCGAGGCCATTCTGAGAAGCGTGAAGGCGGAAGGAAATGGCATAAGAGAGGGAGAGGAAGAGGTGGGCGAAAAAAAGAGAGAGAGAGAGAGAGAGAGAGAGATGGAATGTAGGCAGGGGAGAAAACATGGATCCTAAAAGGGGAACGGCGTGCATTCTCCTTCCCTCATCCTTGCTGGGGTGCAAGTGGCAAGCTACGGGCATTGGAAGACCAGATGCGTGTTCTTGCTATATATTCTTTATTCCGAGTCTGCTGATACTCTAGTTAATGAATGTACGTTGCATTGTCAGCTCATTCAGACGTTGTATTTGTTTTTTTTTTTACTTCCGGAAGTTTGTATAAGCGAATTTAGCAAAAGAAGCACAGAAAAGAAAAGAGATTCGTCATCAGCCATCGGGTGACCATTTGTCTTGAATGCATTTTCTGGATCTGTGCTAGGGATCATCTCTGATAATTTCTATGCGGCCTCTCTCTGTAACATGAACATATTTCTCTTTCTTTCTTTCCGGTTCTTTTTCACTTCTTTTTCTGATATAAGAGCCTGCTTAAATATTGAAGTGGAGCTGGAAGTAAGCAAAAGGCTCAAAAGTTCCTCTGTGGAAGCTGCGGCTGTTTCCTTTTCTGTTTCGCTTTCCTGCCTCGACCTCGCCTCCCCTAACCTCTGCTCTTTTCACACTTGAACCACTTTAGAAAATGGACCACGCACGCATGAGCAGTTTATCCTTCGGGATATTCAGAGAGGTTTATATGTTTTGAGGCAAGCACATTTCGGATATTGGTTGGTGTGGCAAAGCTGCTTTAGATGTTCTTGAGCTAGTGGGAAAGAAATGCTCAGAACGGAAATGCAGGTGGATTGAGAGGTCTTGAGAGAGTTAGAGGGGGTCAGTAAACGAGATTGAGAGTGAGGGATAGAGAGAAAAAGAGAGAGATGAAAAATTCCGGTGTCAAGTCCCCTGGTATTCTTCGCAGACATTTGGTGCCTTTACTGGCGACAGCTCTTCTTGACGGCCCTCGTGGGGTTTCCCGTGTTGCTTCCCAGAGCTGTTCCCTTTCCTCTTCCATTTCCTCCACATCTTTCTTATCCTCACATCGATTTGGAAGGTCCTCCAAGTTTGCCGCATATCCTTTCCCAGAGGGCAAAAGTCGAATAGGTGACAACTTATTGTCTGCCATTTTTTCACTCGAAATTTTTGCAAGCATAGGTGAGAGCATATGTTATCCTGCTTTTGCGATATATCCATTTGTTTGTAATCTAAATTTTTTATGAACAAGGAGAGGAAAAGGATAAACTATCAAACTAATCTATATAGAAAGACTTTGTATATATCGGATAGAGGGAGATCTCAAGATGGAACGCACGCTTTAGTGTTTCGCCATTACTCATTCTTCGCAGTCCTATCTATCCCTGTCTCCTGGCTCTCCGACCAGGAAAATGATCAAGAACATTCTGAAGTTCTGCCCTCGCCATTTTAGATGACCCATTTCTTACTGGAGGAAAATGCCTTCCAACAGCGCTTCTTCCCTCAGGGATTTGAAGCCCTCCAGCGAGAAAGAGGAAGAAGATGCCATGATTAGGAAGCTATTTGCGATAACGACAAGCACATAGCCAGTAGCCGAAGAAAGAGTTAAGAGGGAATGAGTTAGGGCTTCATTTGTTATTTATAATTAAACTAAATTTTGTATTCTTTATAGTTCACTAGTATAAATTATTTTTTTTTTACAAATGTGAAAAGAGTTATTTGGTTGTAATTCTGTCCACTCTGGGGTAAATATCCTTTTCTGCTGTCGTCTTGTCCAGTGGCCACTTGACTCAAATAAGACTTTTCTTGCAAACAACCAGACCTCTCAAGGAGTGTTTTGAATGCAAAGGCATTAGTGAGCCATGAAGTCTTGGCCTTGATGTTTCTTATTATTTGCTTTTTTTTCTTGAACCAGCTTCTCATCTATGAACGGGACAGTCGTAGGGAAGGCAACGGTGACAGAAAAAAAATAGAGAGAGAGGATGAAAGAAAAGTTGGAGAGTGAAAGAGATAGAGGGAGAGAGGGTCACCGAGTGATACAGACAGATAGAAAGAGTTGAATGAGACGGCAAGATGTTTTACTTCAGTAAGAAATGGCTGCTTCGATCAATCATTCGTGCCTTCTATCAACAATCAGCTTGCTAATGGCAAGTGAGTAATCACTAGCAAGGGCAAAGAAGGAGCAAAGAGGTGAGAGAGAACGCGGAGTGAAAGAGAAGGAAAAAAGGAGTGGGAGAGAAGGAAAAAAAGGAGAACGGGGCGCGAGTGAAGGGGAGGACTTTATTTCTTCTTCTGCTGCCACATATTTGGTTAGTCGCTACTCTTTGTGGCGCAGACCAAGTGATCGACAGAGACTTACTCAAATTCATTTTCCTCTGTCACCAGAGGTTTTGCTAGAGTACCCCAGCCATGGTCGACCCCGGCCTATTGGCCCTGATCGCGTTGAGCGGTGCCATATGCGCCGTAATTGCGTACCTCTTCTGGTCCCGCCGCATCACCGACATCCTCCGCAGACCCCTGGACGCCCTCGGATGCACGACCGCCGAAGACCAAAGAGTCTCCTGTGCCACTACGGAACGAGGCACCCCCTGCCGAGTAACATCGTCAACCAGGAAGAGACTCAGCATTCGACGACAGAATGGCTTCGACAACATGGCATTCCCCATCATTCCCGTCCTCACCTTCCCGAATGCTGACGCAGAACGACGAGATCAGCCAGAGGCAGCGCCGGCGCCTGCTGCTCCACCACCACAGAACTGGCCAATCTTCCTCGACGGACATGACATCCTTACCCTCTCCACGCCACAGCAAAGACGACACTCATTCTCTGGCCTCAGCCAATCGGACACCATTTCCATCTCGGAGATATCAGCTGCCGTTCCTTGGGAAAGGCGAGCATCTGTTAAGAAATCGGGTAAGCTGACCAATAATTTGATGAGGGTTGGTTGAACGACGCTTGAACAATTGTAGTGTCGACGCCAAAGTCACTTGAAGCCATGGCGGAAAGCATGACAGCGGCAGTTGTACGCGACAGCCTCGAGGAGGTCTGCCTGAGCAGAACAGGCAGCTCAGTTACGCTCGTGTCAGACAGGGGAGCGAATAGTTGCACGACTCAGAAAGGAGCAACAGTGTCGTACAATTCAACCACTTTGATGTTCCCGACACTCTTCACGAGCGAAGCACTGAAAGGAATCCAACGACGCAGGAGCAGCGTCTTGATTACGGTACAGGCACCGACAGCTGATGAGGAAGAACGGAGAGCAACAACGAGCATAGAAATTCAGGAACAGGATAAGGCATCGGAGGACAAATGCACTACGATATCTTCAACGATCGCTGGAAGTCTGTGTAAGAGAGCCGAATACTTCGAGTCTACGGCCAACGAAGACGCGGAGAAGAAAGAAGAAAAACCAAGGCAGGTGGAATGTGAACAAAGATCGGATATGCCCCATTTGGAAGGACAAGTAAGAGGAGCAATAATCGTTTGAGTCTAATCTCCACTGTATATTGATGGGTTCAAGCGAAGACAGAGTTCAATGCAGAAGTGAGATTACGAAATATTTCTGCACAAGATTTTTTGCTTGAATTTGCGCCCTGCTTAATTTATTTTCTCTTGCCATGCTTCTTTTTGCTTATTCGCATAAACTTTGTTCTGTTCACTGCTTTTGTTCTGACTTGGCGTGATGCACTAATGCTGTGAAGGAAGTGCTCTTGAAATAAGAACTACAACGAGAAGAGAGGAGGGGGGGGGGCGATCGAGAATTGTGGAATGAAGGTTGTGGCACTGTTGTTCTTGCTTTCGATTAGTCAGCACGCTTTGTAGAAGGGAAGGTGTGGGAAGAGGGAAAGGACGGAGAGAAAAAGAGCGAGAGAAGAGAGACTGTTTTGAAAATATGGCAGTCCTGGCTCACTTCTGGCCCTGTGCTTGACTAGAGAAAAGCCATGCGAAAGCGGCGCTGCCGACTACCTCAGGCATTTTTATGGCATCCCCGAGAATGTTCCAAATGGCTAGACAATTACGCGCAATCGCAGCACCATTCATCTCTATCGAATAGGTTTAAATTTTCTTATATCAGCAAAGCAATTCATTGATCGATTGCATTACATTGGTTGAAATTTCAGTAACGAAGACCTGGTGATGCCACCAAAACCAAATGAGAAGAGAAAAGCGCTTGCTTTCTACAACATTGACTTCTCACTGGCGAACCAGGTTAGACCGGTTAAATCTGAAATGTAGTTTTAATCTATTTGATGAAAGGAGTTTGCTACGTCCCTTTTTGCATTATCCTTTTTAAATGGCTATTTCAGCAATAATTTTAATATGCCCTGTCACTATTGTGCCGTAGATATCCACAAAATAAAACCACAAATTCTTTACAGATGCGCCTGGCTGGCCAGTCGCCGTGCTCTTCCGTCTCTTCACTCCAATCTGGAACCACGACGAAGGATCCAGTGGCGAGGAGGAAGGACTTCATTCGACGGAGGAGAACACAGGCTGACGAACATGGAGCATCCAAAGTCATCCAGGTAATTGGAGAGTGGGAGAGAGAGAGAGAGTGATTGAGAGAGAATGGTGACAGCGAATGGACGAGATAGAGAGTTTTTCAGAGAAAGAGCACATGAGTGAGACAGTGTCAGGGAAAGAAAATGAGATATGAAGGAAGTAAGCGGAAGTATCGGGGTCTCAATTTCATATTAAACAAAAATTTAGCGGGAATAAGCGGAGAATAAGAATTAATGAAGAGTGAACAAACATATTTGCACCCTTTTCTCGTTATATGATTACAACGCAGGCTGCCATTGAATTACAAAATCTTCCATCTCTCACGATCAGAGCGCTTATTGGTAAATTCTAGCCATTGTGAATCTTGTTTAAAAAAACTTATAACTTATTATTTGGTTTTCAATAATGAAACTTCCCATAAAAGGGCGGTAAGTGTTAGGATTTATTGAATATGCTTCATTTGTATGATTTCATGCGAATTTGTCTTCTCGAACCAATACTTTACTTTGCGTCTCGTTTGCTGCAAGTTGCGATTTCCACCCTTGCGTCATTTCTGCAATTTAGCTTTTTTCAAGTACATTTAGAAGAGAACTTCCTCCGCGTGAATGAAATGTCTTTTGACAAGCAGCCGCCTCTTGTGTTTTTGCCAGTTCTTTTCTCCCCTGCGAACATCCCCGGTATGGGCCGTGTGAAGAGGGCGAGAACATGAACGGGCTTGGAAAAGGGGGCGAGAGCAGATGAAGAGAGGAACATCAAGGAGATCCGACTCAGGAGAGGATTGCTCGAGATTTATTGTCTTTTCGGCATAGTGGACATGGCTATGTTTTACTTGTTCTCTCTCTCTCTCTCTCTCTCTCTCTCTCTCTCTCAATCGCTCTGCCTCTCTCAATCGCTCTTCCTATGTCTCTAAATCGCTTCTCTGTCTCTCTCTTTCCCTCTTGATTTTTCACCTCTCCATTTTTCGCTCTTTCTCTGTCTCTCTCATTCCTTTCTCATCTCTCGTGATATATCACTTACTATTAAGAAAGTTCTGTTCAGGTTGGTGACACCTGCTCCTTTAGCGGTGATCTCCTCAACAAAAAGAGTCGCCGAGTGGAGAGCTCATGCGGATTTTTACAGCATCTTTATTTTATGGCATTCAATTTGTGTGATTTTTATACCCATGCGCTCTGAATGATAGAGTTCTTATTTTTACATATTTTCTTGCTGGCTAATTAGGTTTAGACTTATCCTAATTAGCGAGCAATTTTTTTTCGACTAAAATCACCTGCCAAACGGTGAGAGATCAGGTGTTTTTTAACCTATAAGAAGGTTGAAAGTTATGAAAGTGGATGATGCTCCTGCTTCTCTTGGAGACTTCTTAATAGAACCATTTATCTTGAGGGACTATGCGGATGAAATTTATCATAATATGGAAGGAGGGTCTTTTTATGTGCGCACGTGAGGGAAAGTCCTAGATTATAAGAAAAATTTGTTTTTCTTTTTTAAAACGTGCTAGAACGTAAAATTAATAAGCTACGGTAATATGAAATTAATTAATAATAAATTAATGTAGTAAGCATTTTTTTCCTCATCAGGGAATGACGAAGATTGCCGGCGCTGGAGCGCAACTTTCGGAAGAGCAGGAAAACGCCATTCCTGCTCTCAAGACTGCCACCAATTGGAAGGTTGTTCTTTCATTTGCTTTGCCAATTTCCCTCTATTTTCACTATTAAGTAATAAGAAAGATGCCTTTGCTTCAAAGAGTTCATCTATATTCCAGGCGCACATTGACAAGCAGCGCAAGCAAGTCGACTATCGTGACTTCTTCGACGAAGATGTTTCTTATCGTTTTGAATTTAAATTTCGTATACTTTGACAATTTGTCTACTTTCCTATTATTGTTCATCAAATCCATTGTTGAACGCATAATTATTATTCAAGGTCGGTCACGAGGATGGCCTCTGGGTGTGGGAGATCGAGAATTTCGTTCCGAATGTTCTTGAGCCGGAGTATCATGGCCACTTCTACGAAGGAGACGCATATCTCGTGTTGAGAACTCGTCAGGCAAGCATTATTGCAATTTATCTGTTGAAGAGGCATTCCCATTTGTCTCGTCCATTTTTTTCCGAATTAATTGATCCCTTTTAGGAACCTTCCGGCTCATTGAACCATGAAATCTTCTTCTGGCTTGGTGACAAAGCGACGCTTGATAAGGTATAGTTTTTGGTGTTAAAAAAGGATTACGCAAATAAAGAATTCATACTAGGCCGTGGAATTGATTTGGAAAAGGTTTTTTTTCTGAAAACTGTGTGTTTCGTTTCTATTTACATTTTGTTATAATAATTGCAGGGTATGTGTGCCGCTGTCCACGCTGTTGGCCTTCGCAACCACCTCAACGCGGCTTGCAGGTTTTATGACTCTTCACATATCCACTCCATCCTAATATCATAAAATGTTTCCATCCTTTTAAAATTGCTTGCATTTAACATTTCATATCATTTCCATCATTGTGTCATAGTTCCCTTATTTATGTTGGTTCGAAAGATTTCAGTTGGAATTTCATTGCCAAGCGTAACCTATATCATTCGTTCCAGGACCCAACGAGAAGAGATGAACGACGAGTCGGACGAGTTCCTCGAGTTGTTTGGAGAGCAAGTCGTGTACATCGAAGGAGCCAGGACAGCCACTGGCTTCTACACCACGGAGAAGCCACCGCCAGTGACTAGGTCAGTGGAAAGACGCAGGGACTGGAGAGAGAGAGAGCGAGATAGATAGAGAGGAGAGAGAGAGAGAGCCGCGGAACTTAAGCGCTGGGCACTGCCAGGACAAGCACTGAGTACAAGTTTGAGAAGTTAATGATGAATTAATCTTCCCAGACGATCAAATGCTAACTGACAGTGAACACTTATCAAGCTGAAAGCAATACGTACTCTGGAAATTATTTGAATGAACAACAAAAACAAATAATAGTCTAGGTTGTATCGCGCCTCCGTGAACGGGAGCGCCGTGGAGATGGAGCCGGTGCCGGTGTCGGCCGACTCGCTCGACCCCAACTTTGTCTTCCTTCTCGACACTGGCCCGGTCATGTGGATTTGGACCGGTCGCAAAGCTAGGGTTCGCATTCCCCTCCCCCCCCCCCCCGTTTTTTTAAAAATAGTTTCTTTTCACATGACTTTATTTTTAAATTTCTTGTGTTGTTAAAGGTTTATGTTGTCCATGAAATGACTGTAATTGCAGATTACTGTATCCAACAAAGCGCGCCTCTTCGCTGTTCGAATGAACAAGAACGATCGGAAGGGTAAATCGGAGATAGAGACTTGCAATGAGCTCAAGACTCCTGAGGAATTCTGGCTCGCGCTCACAGGTCAGACTAGGAAATGTCTGCTCTTCTCTGTTCTCTGCTTCTGAAATCATCATGCATATCCTGGGCATTAATGTTCAAGATAAAAATATTTACCTATTTATGCCATACGTAAATGCATTTATTTATTGAGTTTATTCCAGGCTCAACCAAAAAGCCAGAAGATCCGATCGTCGAACACGTGCCGGAATCATTTTTGCCTGAACGGAAGCGACTCTACCAGGTTTGAATCTCCTCTCTCTCTCTCTCTCTCTCTCTCTCTCTCTCTCCTGCTAATATTGCTCTCTATTTAGGCCGCTATCCTTTTCTCGCCATTTAATCATATATACACCCGTGTTCAGGTTCAAATCGGAATGGGCTTCATTGAACTTCCTCAAGTTGAGCTGAAGAACGGCGTTCCCAAGCAGGTGTGGTGGACTTGCGTCATGTAATGGGACTTAGAAAGAAAGTAGCTGGAAGCTGATTCGCTCAAGGATTTTTCTGGAAATGCATTATTACTTGATATCTTTGAGAGGTTGAAATGTGGCGAATTTGCTTGTTCAGGAGATGCTGGACACGAAGAATGTATACATCCTGGATTCGACGTCAGACATTTTCCTGTGGACGGGGAAGAAGGCCAACAGACTTCTCAAAATGGCTGGCCAGGCATGCCACCTTTTTGTTCTTTTTTAAATTCCATTTTGCTGACAAAGGAGTTATTTTTTTTAAATAAGAATTGCAATATTCTATTTTTCGACTCAGTACATGTGGCTTGCAGTAGCGGACTTGTTATTTGAAGATTAGGAGATAGCTTACAAATAGCTCTTTTTCTTACGATTAGAGAAGAAAAGGCCGAAAAAAATGGTAGGGACTAATCTGCCTCCAACTGCAGAAAATGGTGATGGAACTACACAACATGATCGAGCGACCAGAGTACACGCAGGTGTCCAAGGAGACTGAGGTTTCTTCTATTTATCTACTTTCATTTAAAATCTTTATTCTTAATCACACCCCGAAATAATTTTGGTTGTGTTTATTTCACTTGCTCTTTTTGAAGAGATGCACATGTATTCACATTCAGCTGCATCGAATTTCGATTAAAAATAAATAGATAAGCAAATACCAAATTGGCTTGGGTAATCAATTACTTGTTGATTTGTAAGCATTCCGCGATTGCAGGGAGAGGAGACCACAATGTTCAAGTCGAAGTTCCAAGGCTGGGACGATATTGTGCCGTGTGATTTCACGCGGACCGCAGACTCTGTCCAACGGCGCGGTGCTGATCTCAAGGTTCGAAGAGGGAGGGAGTGGGCATCTCGAAAGTTCTATTTTATTTCCATCGATAATTATAGTGCTTAGTTGTATGCTCATAACTTGTTGGTTGTTATTGACTGATCTCCTTAACATCTACATCCTTTGAGGCAGGGTTAAATAGGTACCGTTTATTTTACATATCCACCCTGATTTTTGGTCTTTTCGGGAGCCTTGATTTTGATGTACAAATCCTGCTCTTACTCACAACCTGCTTGAAGGTGATAATCGAGCGTGACAAGATGAAGACCGACCTGGCCGCTCTCTTCCTGGAACGGGCACCCCCCATGCCATTCGAGGACAGCGAGCAATTGCTGCAGGAGTGCAACGAAGATCTCGAACTAATAGAATGCTTCGTTCTGGTCAGTTTTCCCTATGTTTGTCCATGGGGCCGTTGATCAACCCAGGGAAAAAAATTGTTTAACACCTACCGTTATGGTTTTTTGCAAAATCGCCAAGTGAGAATCATTTCCTTGGTGCTTATTGGCTAAAAGTTATGGTGCTATGCGATTATATAAAATAGTGCAAAAAGCTCCAGCCAACCGGATTCGAACCAGTGACCTAAGGATAGCTGCGACTCTACAGTCCTCCGCTCTACCAACTGAGCTATGGCTGGGCACGAGGGTTCCCTCGGCGCGTTTATACATAGAGTAGTGAATGCTCGTATTCTCACACCTGTGTGCAGAGAGGTAGATTAGCTAAGAAATAAGCAGAAAGAATCTAATGGTTCTATTTTTCCCCCATGTTTGCTAAGAAAACGTGATGTTGGTTTGTTTAGGAAGGAAAGAAATTCTCGAAGCTGCCTCCTCACGAGTTCGGCACCTTCTACACCATGGACTGCTACGTCTTCCTCTGTCGATACGAAGTCCTGCCAGAGGATGAAGACGAGGATTGGAACAGCGAGGACGGAAGGAGCAGAGTTAGGAACAGAGAGAGAAAAAGTGAATTACAGAGGAAAAGTAGGGAAAGGACAAGAGAATTCGTCCGTTTCATTTAGGATGGCGATGACGAGAAGGCGGACGACTTCAAATGTGTCGTGTATTTCTGGCAAGGCCGAGATGCTACCAACATGGGCTGGCTGCACTTCACTTTCTCACTCCAGCCACAGTTTGAGAGACTCTTCAAGGACAAACTTGAGGTTAATACTTCGAGGATACTTCACTAGAAGTGTGGCTAATTCAACATGAATATTAAGTTTACATCTTGCATCATGAAAAAGTAAATACCTCTTGAAGGTGGTTCGCATGCATCAGCAACAGGAAAATCACAAGTTCCTCTCGCACTTCAAGAAGAAGTTTGTTATAAGGTCAGTGTGATTTGGTTTTCGTCGGTTTTATTATTTTTTGGCTTGTTTATTTATTTGTTATCATTTAGCTTTATAACCGACTAACTAACTTTTAAAAGTGAATTTGCACTGTCTTTCCGGATTCAACGAAAAAATAATTAATCTTATCAACTTTGCTTTGAGACGTGGCCGCCGTGGCCTTACGAAGAACATGGGCGGGCGATGGGCGGAGCTATTCCAGATGAGAGCAAACGGGAGCTCGGTCTGCACCAGAACCATCCAGATCGACTGCAGGTACGGTTCACTTCTTCCCTCCTTTTTACAGCATGAACCAAATGTAATAAACATATACTTTATGCATGAAGTCAGGTGCTTTTTTCTCATGCTTTTAAGAGAGCCTGTCTGAGATATTCGACCATGGCTATATACAGGGCGTGCAGTAAAAAATTTTATTTTTAAAGTTTTTTTTCCTTTGGAGGTCTTGTGTAGTATCATGAGAGCTTTCAAAAAAACTTTTTTTCAAAATTTTCTCTCATGTATAACTACAGTACACCCAGATTTAGCCAAAAAGTTCGAGTGATCATAAAAACCTTCAAAGTGAACCAAATTAAATTTTGATGACTCCACTGGATTCCTTATTCAAAGGAGCACAAAACAGTCTAGAACCGTTTAAAAAAAAGTTTTCATCTTAACACCAAAATAAGCCCTTAAACCTCCTGGAGGTGCCATTTGAGTACCAATACATCGAAAATGCGCTTCCAAACCACAACCATTTAAAAGAGCATCCTTTTTAACCCCTAAAAATATGTATTTGAATGTGATTATCCTTCCCAGATTTTGAACGGTTCTGGATGAATACCGTCCAGTGCTCAAAAAGTTCCAAGCGTACACGGACATAACTCGCTTTATTCTTAATATTATATGGAATTAAACATACCATTGCATTTGTCTTGGAAAACTGCATAGAAAGGGTCCAGATAGTCTTTTTCTTGAGTTTGTTTTAAATGGTTTTCTCGGCAAAAACCGTATTTGTGGCTATTTTTCGACATAAAAATGTCATTAAGTGCACGTAGTCCCCAAAACAGCGCCTCAATTTATACTTCATATGAAAGCCCAGTGTTTTTCACGTAGGATAAACTACTTATCGGTCATAGCTTCTTTCCCAAAAAATAGCAGCGTTTAGATTAATCCGCTGAGCGCAGTGCGACTAGTTCAAAAAATCCCATTTAACCTCTCTAGCATGCATCAATCTGAATATTATGCAAAATAGTTGCTATATTCGTGTTCCTCGCATTAATAAACCTCTTTGGAGTGAATTTGGAGAAAAAAAATTTTGAAAAAAATCTCACTTTTCCCCCGAAATTTTTTTCGAAAATAATCGAAATTTCTTCAAAATCAATTTTTGTTTCCAAATTCACTCCAAAGAGGTTTATTAATGCGAGGAACACGAATATAGCAACTATTTTGCATAATATTCAGATTGATGCATGTTAGAGAGGTTAAATGGGATTTTTTGAACTAGTCGCACTGCGCTCAGCGGATTAACCTAAACGCTGCTATTTTTTGGGAAAGAAGCTATGACCGATAAGTAGTTTATCCTACGTGAAAAACACTGGGCTTTCATATGAAGTATAAATTGAGGCGCTGTTTTGGGGACTACGTGCACTTAATGGCATTTTTATGTCGAAAAATAGCCACAAATACGGTTTTTGCCGAGAAAACCATTTAAAACAAACTCAAGAAAAAGACTATCTGGACCCTTTCTATGCAGTTTTCCAAGACAAATGCAATGGTATGTTTAATTCCATATAATATTAAGAATAAAGCGAGTTATGTCCGTGTACGCTTGGAACTTTTTGAGCACTGGACGGTATTCATCCAGAACCGTTCAAAATCTGGGAAGGATAATCACATTCAAATACATATTTTTAGGGGTTAAAAAGGATGCTCTTTTAAATTGTTGTGGTTTGGAAGCGCAGTTTCGATGTATTGGTACTCAAATGGCACCTCCAGGAGGTTTAAGGGCTTATTTTGGTGTTAAGATGAAAACTTTTTTTAAAAACTGTTCTAGACTGTTTTGTGCTCCTTTGAATAAGGAATCCAGTGGAGTCATCAACATTTAATTTGGTTCACTTTGAAGGTTTTTATGATCACTCGAACTTTTTGGCTAAATCTGGATGTACTGTAGTTATACATGAGAAAAAATTTTGAAAAAAAGTTTTTTTGAAAGCTCTCATGATACTACACAAGACCTCCAAAGGAAAAAAACTTTAAAAATAAAATTTTTTACTGCACGCTCGTGTTCGAGAATCTCAGACAGGCTCTCTTAAGAGCTATTATGTTATCGTCATCCTTAAGTTATTTTTTTATTAAGTGCTTGTTTCCTTTTAGATCAGACCATCTCTGTTCGGCGTTCTGCTTCATTCTGCGAGCTCCATCGAAAGTACAACTGGAAGACGAGCGGACTGGAGTGGCCAGTTCTTCTTGATTATTTTATTCATTTATGCTATCATATTAAAAGCCAAGTAGAAATCTGCATTTCATTAATATTCGGATTGCTTCAGGTCTACGTTTGGCTTGGAAATCAGAGTGATCCGAATGAGCATGACCTCTGCAAGGAGGTCAGTCCAGCTTGCTTCTTTTTTTCTAATTCTGCTCGACTACATTTATTCATGTTGCGGATTCCTCTTCTCTTGCTCTCTCTCTCTCCCTCTCTCTCTCTCTCTCTCTCTCTCTCTCTCGTTCTCTTACTCGCAGTCTCTCTGTCTTCTAACCCCATATGATTTCCCGTCCTCCTAACTCCCTTTGGAAGCTGCGTTACAGATAGCGCGCGCTCAGTTGCGCCTGGATAAGGTAAATGCAGCGTTGGAAGATGCAAAAGATGGCCTAGTGCCGGCTACGGTATGTGATACAGTATGAAAGAAGGCCTGCCCATGTTGGCTGAATTCCCCTTGTTCTCGTCGCTTTATTCTCCTCTGCTTTTCTGCTTGCCAATCCCAGACGCAGTCATAAGATATTGCATTTCTTATTGGATATGTGCGTCCTGGCCGGCGAAGACTTTGAACTAGTTTGGCCTGGAAGGCCAGTTTGAATGAGTTCCTCGAGATACGTTCCCTTTCCCAGTGCTTTACATGTCTTCCCCTTCAAGAACGGCTATGCTGCTGGTTCCAAGAGAATCGCATTTATCAGTTTCATAGAACATTTGCTAATTACACGCCCATACCTGCTGTTTTAGAACCATTTCACGCTTGTTTCCTTTTGTTCACTTCATTCATAATTTAAAAACAAAGCAAATTTTTATCAGAAGGTAATTGTAAGGTAAACAGTCACACATGTTCAGGTGGCGGAAGAGCTGATCAACCGAGACGATGAAGCCTTCCCCGTGGAAGTCGTGCACGAGGGACAAGAGCCCGATAACTTCTGGGAGCATCTCGGGGGCAAGAAGAAATATGAGACGAACGGAACATTTGTCAAGTATCTTTTTCTACTAATTTACTCTCATTGTTTTACTAGCGTGCCTTCGGCCCGGTCAGTTTTATAATGATTTTCTCTTGGTTTCATATTTTATTAAGAAGCAAAGTAGCGATGTTCTTTGCGCAGATACACTCGCCTCTTCCGCTGCACGAACGATAAGGGCTTCTTCTCCGTCTCAGAGAAGACGACGGATTTCTGCCAGGTTAGAATATAGGTTAGAACTGGGAGTAGCAGATATGTTACGTAGTCGATATATAATTGTACGAACACGGTAGCAAGTCTATAATTTTCTTTAATTCAGCTTCATCACATTGATCACTGGATTTGGCTAAATGGATTTAAAAAGTAATAAATTGCAGGACGACCTGGACGACGATGACATCATGATAGTGGACAACGGAGAGCTGGTCACTCTGTGGATCGGGCCGCGCTCTTCGGAGGTCGAGCTCAAGCTCGCTTATAAGGCAGTGCAGGTAATCAAGATATTCCGGGATTTGGCGTGTATGTTATCTGCTTCATTTCATGGCTTTATCTTTTTTCTATCATTTCTCTGTGTCTGTTTCTCTCTCCCTCTCTCTCTCTCTTCTCTCTCTCTCTCATTCTCTTTCTTTCTCTTTCTCTTTCTCTCTCTCTCTCTTCCTCTCTCTCTTTCTCTCTCTATCTCTTTCTCTCTCTCACTCTCTCTCTTTCTCTCTCTCTCTCTCTTTCTCTCTCTAGGTCTACATGGCTCACCTACGAATGAAGCAGCCCGAGCTCCCACGCCGCCTCGTGGCGACCTTCAAAGGAAAAGAGACGAAGAACTTCAGGAAGTGCTTCCATGCCTGGGGCAAGCACAAGGTGCCCGCCGGCGACTAGGGACGGTTTCCCTCTTTCTCTGCCCCTTTCTCCCACTCTCTCGCTCTTTCTTTTTCGTTCTTCCCTCTTAATCTCGTCTTCTATCTCGCTCCGCACCTCTTTTCTCCTCATACTTACACTCTCCAAAGTGTCTCTCAGCCCCGCATCTCATTGTTGTGTGCCTCCACTCTTGTTTTCCACTGCTCTTCCCGACCTTCTTCCACTTTCTCTAAATCATCTGAAGATTTTGCTCAATATTTATTATCCTGAGAATAGCCTCTTCTCGTTATATTCATCATTTATTCCAGTTTTATTGCTAGAATATCACTCGTGTTTTAATTGGCTTCTATCGTGGCCCTCGGAATATCACTCGTGTTTTAATTGGCTTCTATCGTGGCCCTCGTAATCTAAGTGTAGATAGCTAGGCATCTCTTTTGCTCACATGACATTGAAGTTGTGTTGCTTTCTGTCCTTTCTAAGCACCTGTTAAGCAAGCATAATAACAGAGCCCAGCGGGAGATGTTTCCCTTTGTTTTACAAGACAAAATTGTGCCATTCATTAGTTTGAATGCTTTCCAAACTGGTTTTAAAGCGCCTCTCCTACGCAGATTGTATATGCTTCGCAACGAGACTTATTATGTAGAATATAGGCATGTGTAATTCGTTTTATTCAACACAGCTACCGCACGGTTTACTCCACCCCACTCCCTCAGATTTTATGCGGCAACGTGCGTTTCTCCAGATGCTCACCAATCTCGTCCTTCTCCCTTGTACCCATGAATGATGTGCCTTTTCTATGAATCGCTCTCTTTCTTTTCCTCTCTCCTTTCCTTCCCACTCTCTCCTCCTCTGTGCATTGCTTTTTCGTTACAGGCCCTTTTGCCCATCTATCCACCCTGGCAAGTTGTGACTGACGCGGTTTTCCTTTGCTGAGGACGTGTAAAGAAAGCAATAGACTTGTCTACATTGTTCACATTCCCGTAGAATGACACTGCAAATAAGAACAACCCAGAAGAACAGATTCGATAGAATGAATATTCAGTGGGTAACACACGAGAGATGGAAATGGTTTATGTGAAGGAGTGAAGCGGAAGATGGGAAGGGATGAATGGAGAGAGGAAGAGTGAGGGAATCTCACTAGTCCTTGCTATGCTTGCCACCGATCGTTAGTTCAAGCTTCTTCTGCAGCTTGTCTGGAAGAAGATTTAACAACGTCCCGTCCACGATGGAGACGACTCGGTTAGTCATGCCCGCGACCGGGTGGAGAAGCTGGAGGGAGAAAGGGAGAGAGAGAGAGAAAAGAGAAAGAGAGAGAGAGAGAAAGGACGGTGCAGAGATGGGGGATAGGGCAAGTCTCCTACCACTTGCCGAAATGCTCAAACTATTTCAATAGACAATTATCGTTTGTGAAATGTAGAGAGATAATCAAATAATTGAAGGTCTCATTGAAAGAAAGATCCTTGAAGTGGTAGGAAATGGCTTTGCAGTGACAGAATGATACCTGCAGCCGAATGAGAAGACGGACAGCGAGGCCAATGACCAGCAGCAGAATACCCGAGAAAGGGTGGACGAGGAGAGCGGAAGCCAGGTGGAAAGGGGGTGCCAGGGAGTGCGAGAAGAAATCATTCACTGTAGACACGCACGAATCTGAGAGGAGAGAGAGAGAGAGAGAGAGAGGGAGAGAGAGGGGGGGAGAGAGAGAGAGAGTACAAAGAGAGAGAGAGAGTGAGTGAGGGAGAGAGAGAGGACAGAGAGAGAGAGTGAGAGAGAGAGAGAGAGTGGGTGAGAGAGTGAGGGAGTAAGAAGTGATGGACTGAGAACGAAAGCCAGTAGCAATTGACTGCTGCAACGGCTTACTAGTTTATTTCATTTTTGGGTAATTACGATTCTCTGTCTATTTTAATATTGCCTTTTAACAAATAAGAAACCATTTGTCGCCATTGTAGGGAAGAGAGCGACTGCCTGTCGCGGAGGATTCGATGGTAAATGAACAACAAATCAACACAACTAATAATTGCTTATCGAGATGACTACCTACGACCTAACGTTCATTTCAAGTACATCAAAGGTCGCATGATCTTATGGCCAAGGAATTTTAATTTTCCCACCCGATCAATTAAGAAGAATTGTGCAACTTTAATGTCACAAAAAAGTAAGCGGACTCTTTGAGTTTGTTGTTGACTGCAAAGACAAAAGAGAGGCTAGAAAGTCTTCTTGTTCGCGATGGCTCCCACGACAACGTTCAGTTGGATGAGGCAGAATTCGTGTGATGGCCTTCCGAGTGAAGGGACAACTAATTCTCGATATATGGTTTGAGCCTTCCCTTGGGTCATTTCCCGTATCTTCGCGCCCAACAAAAAAAAAAACTTTTTTCTTAAGCAAACACTTTTTTCACTGCATACCAACAATATACAGGTGCCTGGTGTCATTTTATACATGGTGGGGCCAAGGCGGGTATCAGGCCGAGTCGGGTCAAGATCCTAATTATAGGGACTTGCTCATGGGATCAGACGTGATTCGATGCCGACGACGACGCCGACTTGACCTGAAATTGGTTAGATGATAATGAAGAGAGAGAGAGAGAGAGAGAGAGGGAGAGAGAGAGAGAAGGAATGAGAGAAAGAGAGAGATAGAGAGAGAGTGAGAGAGAGAAAGAGAAAGGGAATGAGAGAACGAGAGATATAGAGAGAGAGAAAAAATAAGGAGAAAGGTCAAGTCAGAGAGGCAGACAGATTGATGCTGACTTGTGTGTAGATGAGAATCGGGCCGTCGGGAGGGTAGAAGCCGTCGTCATTCGTCATCAAACTGCAAGTGAAGTAAAAAATCAATTTTGGACTGTCCACTAGCCCAGAATTCAGCCGATTCAAAAGGGTTCGCTCGAAATGAACCTGTAGATGAGAAAGGCCATCGCCGGCAGCACGAAGATATGGAAAATGGCCACGATGTAGCTGCCCAGCGAGATGTCGTACGCCTTGTTCGCCGTGAGCTGGATGAACCAGCAAAGCTCAAAAACAATTTGACCTTATAAATTGACAATTAATTTTTTTTATTGTTATTTTTTGCAACTTTTTGTGGAAGATAGGCCCACAAAGACGACTCGTGTGAGAAGATATTGTAAAACTAATTTTCTGAGGATAAGCAATTGTTACGACTTTAGTAAGCCACGCCCATCTCGCATAAGCCACGACCATCTCGCATAAGCCACGCCCATCTCACATTAGCCACGCCCATCTCGCATAAGCAAAGCCCATCTCGCATTAGCCACGCCCATCTCGCATTAGCCACGCCCATCTCGCATAAGCCACGCCCATCTCGCATAAGCCACGCCCATCTCGCATAAGCCACGCTCATCTCGCATAAGCCACGCCCATCTCGCATTAGCCACGCCCATCTCGCATAAGCAACGCCCACCTCGCATAAGCAACGCCCATCTCGCATTAGCCACGCCCTCCCATCGACTGACTTCGAAGAGAGCGTTGATTCCGTATATGAGCACAAGGGAGAGGGGCACGCTTATGCAGCAACCGCGGAGGTGTTCCCGTCTGAAGAGCCAGAGAAGCGCGATGACGTGGACACCAATGAAGAAGATAGCTGAAAAAGATTTTAGAGTAAAAAATGTTAAAAAAAATTGTGATTAAAAATCGTATCACCATTAGGTTTATTCATTTATTTCTTCTACCCAAGCAATAGAAACGTTAATTCGAACTCGCCATGGAACGATGCCCAGGCAATCTGCCAGACGGGAAACGCGAGACACACGAGAACTATCTCGAGGACATAGAAGAATATGTCGATCAGGGCGAGCACCCCGCAGCCTGCGCGGCGGGGGAAGGCGAGAGGTGAGAGGTCGGCCATCGAGAGAGAGCGAGAGAGGGAGAGAGCGAAGGGAAGAGCCGACCGACTGCGGCCAGATGCGAACTGTTGAATGACATGCTCCTCCACTGAGTTTCAGCTCAACTTCCAATAGGTGTCCGTCTCCTTTCGACGGAGAGTCCAAGATCAGTTTGTTTGTACTTGCATGAAGAACGTGGCATTGAGCAAGAAGTTAAAAAGAATGGCAATATTTGCTCGAAACGGTTATGATTTTTATCACTTTCGCTTGTTTTGAAGAAACTAAATGGAACGTGTTTTCAAAAAAAAATTATCATAATAAGCAAAAACTTTGAGAAAGTATTTGCATACATAGGTATGTAAATATACATACATTAAACCGTGAATGCTAAATCCTTTTGAAAGACATCTCGGAGTATTTCCAGATAGAATTTCCCTAGCACTCGAAACTACATACCCGTCTCAAGGATAGAGCAGATGAGTTAGAGGGAGAATCAAGAGAAAACATCTAAAATAGCGAGAGACGAAATAAGATCGCTTTGAGATGTAAAAAAAAAAGATAAATCCGAATGTTTAAATCGCGAGGCTGACGATGAGAGGTGATTGTGATATGCACCAGTAGGCAAAAGAGTGGATGATGAGAGAAAGAGAGGGACAGAGAAGGAGAGAGATAGAGAGAGGGAGGCTTTGATGAGAGAGATGAAGATATGAAGAGAGAGGGAGAGATATAAAGATGAAGAGATAGAAACAGAGATATAAACAGTGTTAATTCCCCTAGCACAGAAAGACTACTCGTAGTACAAGAAAGAGAGCGAGCCAAAAGGCAGAAGCGGGAGGGAATACGGTAGCCTTGCAGTCCGGATCGGGGTCTTCGCGGCGGGGCCCGGCCGAGAGATTCTCTGCTAAGAGAGAGGCTTCGGCCGAGTAGCAAGAGAAGCGAAGGAAGGCGCGCACCGACCGGTGGACCCCCTCTTCGCCGCAGTGGTTTGAGTCCACGATCGAAGGGTCCTGATGAGCGGAGAATTATTAATATAGCATTTAGACATACCCTAATCATTTCGTGTCTTATAAAGATAATCGCGAGGAAAGAACGAGAAGTAGATAGATTCAAAGATGTAAGAGCAAGAGAAGGATAGAGATAGCGAGAGTGACCGACAGAGAGAGAGAGAGAGAGAGAGAGAGAGAGAGAGGGAGAGAGGGAGAGAGAAAGAGTACTGACTGGATGTGCCCCCATCCACTTGAGTCTACAGCTGCATGCGACGGTGTTGTCCTCAAGTCTAAGCTGCGCAGCCCCGGCCGAGAGAACTGCCTCGGGCGAGTCGACGTGTGCGATTGCGTTTCGTGCCACGCGCACGCGGCCAATGTTCTCCGCTCCTCGAGTATATATGTACATATAATTAAGTTGAACAATAGACATATTCATATGAAATAAAGTTTAAAACGACGATTCCATTCAAAAGGGCTCTACCTGCAAAAGCATGCGGCGCGAGTATCCCGATGCGATTGTCGAACAGCTCGAGTGTCTCGACAGTGCTGATCCCGGCGAACGCCTCGGGCGCCACCAGCGAAAGGCGGCTTCGTTGAATCAAAATCTCAAAACATCAATCATTGTTGACATTTAGAATTATTTTAATATCATTATATGTAATCTGCCACTTCCTTATTCTTTTAGTTGACAGTTCGGTTAGTGCTTCATGCATTCGTACTATATTTCTTGTCATACTTTATTGCATACCAGGCCTATTCATTTATTTTTACTCTCTGGTCGCGTCATATCGCAACCAGCACTGTCACATATTAATCTCTGCAGAAGAAGAAATATGTAAATTCGATGAAGGATCGGGACTCAAGGATGTCGCTACGAAATTCTTTCTAATCCCTCACCTCTTCTCCAGGTGAACAGCCCCGAATACAATTGATTCGTAATGACAATCCAATTAGCCAGGATGGTAGATGATCTCCTCCGATCCCATTATCTCGTGGGAGCTTCATTGCCTTCCCATCAAACGCCCTTTTATCTTTCCGCTCTTTGCATATCCAGGATCATTGGCATTTGACGCACTCAAATGAGCACAGGAAACAGCCGAACTCTCAGGCTGCTTATCCCTCACGAAATCCTTTCAATTTTAATTTTACTTTTCACCTCGTGGGGGCTAGAAAAGAAGAGAGGAGCGGAAGAAAAGATAGTAGGGAGAGCGAGAAATAAAGCAGACAGACAGCAGATAGAGAGCGAGAGCGAGAGAGAGAGAGAGAGAGAGAGAGAGAGAGAGAGAGAGAGGGAGAGCAAGGGCATTCTGAGTGTATGAAAATGTCGGCACGGAGAGGGATCGTAAATCAGGTTTCCCCGGACTCATCTGACACTGGAAACTGATTGTATCAGTCAGCTCTCAGACTCTCATTCTCTGCCACCCTGGTCTCTTAGCTATCTCGCTTTCCCTCCTTCGCTTTTTCTCTCGCGTGCTCTCTCTCTCTCACACCGTCTTCCACTCTCTCTCTCTCTCTCTCTCGCCCTTCTTATTATGCTTTTCCAAATCCAAATCTTATAACGAATATGAAGCTTGTTCAACATCGAACGTAAGCTTAATGTAAGTGATGTGTTTCTGCTCCTGGTCCTGCGAACAAAATTTTCCTGAAGGCATTCAGAATAGAAATTCCTCCGCAAAGAACGAACAAGTGCGAGAGTGGAGGTCGGTTGCACGAAAGAGTCAGAAAGAGAGAAAGACAGAGAGAGACAGAGAGAGAGAGAGAGAGAGCAAGTGACAGAGAAAGAGAGAGAGAGAGAGAAAATACAAGGGAGAGAGAAAAGTGAGAGAAAAAAAGTGTAAAAGAACGAGAAATAGAGAGAGAGAGAGAGAGAGAGAGAGAGAGAGAGAGATAAAGTGGGAGATAGACAGAGAAGGAGCAACCAAGAATGAAGAGGCGTGTTCTCTTTGGCTATTTAATGTATGAATGATTGGGGGAAGCTTTTAGCCGAAGAGCTGACTTCATTCGGTAAAAAGTCTAAAGGGCATAGGACTAGATGGCGAGAGGGCGAGTGGTAAAGGTGTTCGGAGAGTCTCATTTTTTTTAAAGTGAAACCATCATAAGGGAGAGGTTATAAACATGTATGTAGCTGATATGTCGCAGATATCGCGGGTAATTCTTATCCTACTCGGCCAAGGATGCTAAGATCGCGTGGCGGGATGCCAGCATTTCTCAGAACGGAGTTCGAGGCACGGGCGACCAGAAGACGGATGAGTGGAGACAGGGCGGCAGGCAAAGACCACAAATGAGACAGCAAGCTATTTCACTCTACCTGATGAACGTGAGCAAGACTTGAGAAGGCGTTAGGCGGTATCTCCGTGTTGGAGTCATGCAGATGAACGATGTAGAAGCGAGAACTATAAGGAGAGAGAAAGAGAGAAGAAGAGATACAGAAAGAGAGTGAGAGAGAGGGCAGAGAAAGCTTGTACCTATTGGTAAAAATGTGCTGGTCGAGTCGGGCGACTCCGCTGATCGTGAGGAAGTCGAGTTCATTGATGGAGGAAAAGGCGTGGCGGTGGATGTGGAGAGAGTCGCCCGAGATCGACACTTCGCGCAGCTTGTGCGAATTTCTGGCAAGAGTCATAATCAAAAATATACATTTATAACCTTAAAAAGAGTAATAAATAATATTTTTAACAGCAAACATGTTGAATATATTTAAACTTATTTGTCAACTACTCTGTAGTTGCGCACAAAACGTAAAGAGAGAGAGAGAGAAACATAGATAGCGTATTGTTTGATCAATGAAATGTGAAAAAGCTACAAACCATTACGAATACAGAAAAATAGAGACATACCGAAAAGCACCAGAATGAACATTGCGGATGGGAGTCTTTGTGAAAATGATGCGGAGCCCCTCCTCGTTGAGAATGCCGCTGAAGGCGCCCTTCGCCAGTTCGGTCAGCGAAGGACAACCATCGAAGGCGATTTGTCTGGCAATCATAGTAGTAATAGAGAGACAGAGGGAGTGAGAGAGAGCAAAAGAGAAGCAGAGAGAGAGACAGAGAGAGAGAGGGTGAGATAATGAGAGATAGAGCGAGAGAGACGGTAGAGGGAGAGCGAGAGATAAAGAGAGTGAGACGGAGAGTGAGAGAGAATGAGGGAAGCGAGAGGAGGAGAGGTAGAGAGAGACAGATAGGGAGGTCTAGGTAGAGAGAGAGACAGAAAGATAGAGATAGGCAGAGAAAGGGTATGATAATGAGAGAAGAGAGCTAAAAGATTTTGCTGAAGGTAAAAACAAAAGTAAAGTTTAATGCAAAATAAAAGGCATTGGACATAAATAAAAAAAAAACACGAACAAAAATTTAAAAAGAAGAGGCAAACCTCAATCGCCGTAGCCCTTTGAATGCGAACTTTTCGATCGTTTCCAGCCGAGGGCAGTGGACAAATCGTACCTGAACAAATGATGGACAATTCATGATTAAACAAATGGAATGTGTAATACAAATATGGAGGAGAAGAGCGAAGCATTGAGAACAGATGTAGTATGTACTGTCGTAACATTTCAGACCTCTCTGAGTCTGTCCATCTTGCGGAAGGATTGTCTCGGAATGGTGTAGAGAGAGGACGCGTTGCGGATGACGAGAACGTCGAGTGGAGAAGGAATCCTCGCTGGAACACTTTGGAGAGAGGCGCCCGAGCACGTCATCTGGACAATTGATACAATGCGGACATTAACTCTTCAGAGACCGCTATTGTGCTATACATTTTGTTGTTACATGGCACATTCATACAGATATCTTCTTTAATTTCTGGAGATTACTTTTATATATGTATCCGACATTTCTTCAGCTCCATCTTTCTTTAACCTCCTAAACTAGCCAATTGTGAATTGATTTCGGTGCTAATGTACGTTCTTATGGTATCGAGAAGAAGTGAAAGACCATGGCCGAGCGGGGGGGGGGGGGGGGTTAATGCCCACTCCTTTTTCACGCCTTCAACCCTACGAAGTGGCTCATGTCTTCTTGAATTACCAAAATCATGATTGTTCTCGACGAAAGAGCATATGAGAGCGAGAGGTGCAGACTGAGAAAGATCTTAAGAATGAAGAAGCAGCGATTTCATGGCAGCCAAGGACGACGATGTCATCCGACACCAGTCTGTTTTCGACGGCACTCGGTTTCTGTTTCTCTCATTACTCTTCCTCTCTCTCCCTCTCTCTTCCTCTCTCTCTCTCTCTCTGTCCCTCTCTCTCTCGTACTCTGTATACCTCTCTTTATCTCTATCACTCCACAGAAAGAATCATGCGGGGAGAATGAATGATAAAGCAAGCTTATGGAAACTCGAGAAGGCAAGAAATGCCAAGGGAGAAATTCGGCAGCTATGATCCACAAGGAATGAAGGATCAAGGAGCATCTACATAGTTCTAGGAAAAACCAAAGTGTCCCCTTTTATTTTTCAATCTTGTTTGCGGGATTTATACATCCGTCCGTACATATTTTCTCTCGCTTGTTAGTGCTCTTGAAGGACTCTTCAGGTAAGTTATTCGTCTGCGTTCTTCCTGTCCATCTCATTCATCCTTACAAGAGAAGCGTCAGAATGGGTAGAAGAGAGGGGCAAACGGGGGGAAGGAAAGTAAGGAAAAAGAAGAGAAAGAGAGAGCGACAGAGAAGGAAAGGTAGTGGGAAAAAGACAGACAAAAGGAGAGGGAGCAAGAGGGTAAGGAGAGAGAGAGAGAGAGAGAGAGAGTGGGATACAGTAATAGAGAGAAAGAATGAGAGAGAAAGTGAGCTGGAACGACTTCGGATCGAAAAAAAATTCGATGTGGAGCATGCCAAAAGTGGCATCGGTACGCATCGAAGCTTGCTAGGAGGTGGTCACTTCTTATTTCAATCTTGAATTCCCCTCTTTCTCTTTTCCTCTCTCTCTCTCCATATGTTCTCTACAGTTCTGCCTCTCACTTCTCTTCTTCTCTTCACTCTCTCTCTCTCTCTCTCTCTCTCTCTCTCTCTCTCTTCTCTTTCACTTTCTCTTTCTCTCTCAGCCGGGCCCACTTTGCCGAGTCGGATATGCATATTAATTTGAGAGAAGTGGACATGTATAGAAGATGCCAGAGGAGGCTGACGTTAATTCGCCCTCAGCCTCAGGCAAGAAAGTGTCCCCCTTCAGACCATGGGAAAGGGAGGAAGAAGAGTGGTGGAGAGAGGTAACCACAGAAGGAGAGAAAGAAAGAGAGAGAGAGAGAGAGAGAGCGAGAGAGAGAGAGAGAAAGAGCGAGAGAGAACAAGTTACAGAAAAAGAAAGATGAAAAGGGAAGTGTTAATTGAACATGACATGCAATGCCCGTGTATCAGAATATGCATCACTCACAAGGGAACCATCTAAGCATAACCCGGCGGATTTTGATCGCACCTATCCAGATTGATAGACCAAGTCGAGAAATGATGAAAACCATTTTCACTTTTTCCTAAATGGCCTCCGGCGATTTTATATTGATTTTTAAAAATTTGCATAAATTGAGGAGAGAGGTTGCTCATAAATATTTTGCCATTGTCGGCATCTAGCTTGAAAGTAAAAGACATGGCCGGCGTGGCGCAGCGGGTTGCATGCTAGCTTTCAATTTTGAGCGTCACAGGTTCGAACCCCATTCGGTTCAAATGTTTTGCTTTATTTTTTAAAATTTAAATTTTAAATAAGTATTTTCATACCAAAAAAATTTTCTTATTAAAATTGTTCCCACGACTTATTGTTTACGAATCCACAATCACCTAAACAATTCGCAAACCAGAAACAATTCTTCTTCCACTTCTGCAACCACATTACAACCCTATTTATACTACTTAACTTTTGGAAAGTAGGTCAGAATTAAAAAAATAATCTTTATATTCATGTTCTTCACACCAAATAACCCCCCCCCTATAGTGCTTTTGGGGGAAAAACTTTTATCGATATTTGTAGGGCAGGAGTAACCTAATACGCCATAATGGATTCGCAACCATGGGTGAAGTGAACACCTTCTAACGCCCAATGCCCTTATAGACAAGATGAAAGCCCTCGTTACACGAATTTAAAGTGTATTCGAACTCTCCTCTCATCGGAATAAATTTTTTCGTATGTACTTCTCCATACTTGAATTCCAAAACTGCAGGAGGTACAGTTGTACTATTATCACCCTAGAAGTGGAACTTTAAAAAAAAACTTTTTTTCACTGAAATGCATTCCAAGGGGGTTTTCGGTACGGGGAATACGAATAGCATATCTATTTGTTATCTTGCCGGTCAGTTTCACGCTAAGTTAGGCAAGGTTATGGAAGTATGATACTCACTTTGCGAGGGTCGTTGAAGCCGGAGCAAGAAATGAATATGATATTCGTTTTTCCCGTGCCGAAAACCGCCATGGAATGAATTTCAGCGAAAATTTTTTTTTCTGAAGTTCGACCTCTGGGGTGGGAATAGAACCCGTAGCAAAAGATTTCAACCGAATGGGGTTCGAACCTGTGACATTCAAAACCATAAGCGAGCACGCAACCCACTGCGCCCTGCAGGCCTGTTCAATTGCTTAAGACAGACATTGACAGTGGTAAAGCCACTAAATTCTACGATTTTATGCAAACTTTAAAAATCAATATAAAATCGCCGGAGGCCATTTAGGAAAAAGTGAAAATGGTTTTCATCATTTCTCGACTTGGTCTATCAATCTGGACAGGTGAGATCAAAATCCGCCGGGTTATGCTTAGATGGTTCCCTTGTCAGTGTTGGGCTGCCATTGCAGTGAAGAAGAGATACAGCGGAGAGGTGTGTAGAACAACTTCACGGACTGGTGATAAGAAAGAATGCTTGAAATTGCCGATCATGGGAACGAGCGAGAGAGAAAGAGAGACAGGAGAGCGAGAAAGAGAGAGAGGGAGAGAGAGAGAGAACGGTATGAACAACATTCGTATAATTGCTCTTGTTGGTGCGCATGGTTAGTAATCTGCATCTGGCTGCAAATCATTCATCGAGCGAGAGCTGCCTGAGGAAGCAACCAGCCAGACGAAAATGACTCAAAACTATAGTAATTTGTGATATGTGTTGTATTTGTATACATTGCTTTTAACTGTTTTATCATTTCAACGGTAGGCAAAAGAACAATTAATACTTTCTTTTATTTCCGATAAATTTTTTTTTTTCAAATGTTACTTGTCTGCACACTTGCAGAATGCTTGGGAAGGTGCGAAATACTACAGCGTGTGCTTTGCACCACTTTCAGGATATCCGAGCAGATACGGAAGCCAGGGGGAGCCACTCTTCAGGAAAGATGGAAGTGGGCTTGAGAGAGAGAGAGAGGGGAGAGGGTGAGAGAGAGAGGGCGAGAGGGGGGAGAGGGTAAGAGAGAGTGAGAAATAATAAGCGAAAGAATGAAAGAAGCGGAGGGATTGAGAGAAACAGAGACAAAGAGTGGTATGAAGATCAGGAGAAAACGAAAAATTGTCGACAAGAGTGGCTGCTTGAGAGAGTAAACATGGGATGAACATGAAGGGGCTCTAATTCACACTATTTTCATCTTCTCTCCACTTGTTTCCTTCCTTTCATAGCATATTTCCGTCGTGATATCAGTAGGTGGAATTATAGTAAATATTCTCTACTAGTAAGGAATCAAGAAATTGCTTAGAATTTCGATTATTTCTCGCTCGCTCCCGAGCTGCAAAACATTGTAGTGCTGATATTATCTAGAATGATTTCACTCTACTTTCTACATGAAAAATATTTCTCTTTTTTGTCGCTCTCTCTCTCTCTTATCTTTGTTTCTCTCTTCTCCTTCTCTTTGATTTCTTTACCAGCCTTTGAGCTTTGCTCTCTTCTTCATCTTCTCCACAGCCCGGCAGAAGCCATTCGCACTTCCTCTTCTCTCGTCCAGACGAGAGAGCAAAGCATGCAACAAATAGATGCTAAATGTCGCCGCAACCAAACCTCGGACTCCTTTTTGTTTGTCTTCTCTGGCTAGGATGTGCAAGGATAAAAAAGTCATGCCTGGGGCGGATAGTTGGATCATCAGAGATAACAGGGAGAGAGAGACAAAGAGAGAGAAAGAAAGAAAGAAAGAGAGACAAAGAGAGAGAGAGAGAAAATGAGAGACACAGAGAGAATGAGCTGCTATTTATCTCTGCTGCACTACATATATAAGACATACTCATGAACACTCTTCGCCCACTTCCGTAGAAAGAGACGCAGCTGCCGAGAGTGGACTTGGCGGAAAAAGAGTGGCCGGAGTCAGCCATTCTCGAGTTTCATCAGCTACCTTACTCATACGACCTTCACACATATCCGTTTAATTGCATGGGAATTATGGGAGAGAGAGAGAGAGAAACAGAGACAGAGAGTGAGAGAGGGAAGGGAGAGAGAGAGGGAGGGAGGGTAGAGAGAGAGAGAGGGAGGGAAGAGAGAGAGAGAGAGAGAGGAAGGGAGAGAGATTTTCGGAGAAAAAAAGCAAGCAAGCCGTGGGCTTGGGAATATGAACAGAGAGAAAGAGAGTGAAGAAAAGCACGAGAAGACATCAAAGAGTTTGGTGGAGGATGAAAATGCAGGAAATGAGAGTAAAACGGCAAGAATAGGACAGTGCCATGCAGAAAAAGAGAAATGAAGAATAAAGGGCAAAAAGTTCCTTTCCTGGCGGAATGCAGCGAAGCGTTAATGTATGCGGCAGGCTAAACTAGGGAGATTCCACGGGACAGCACCAGCACAGGCAGCATCTGGAGACATCGTCACGTTGTAGATGGTGAGAGAGATGGAGAGAGAAAAAGAGAGAGGAGAGAGAGGAGCGACGGAGAAGATGAAAGAGGGAGAGAGAGAGAGAGAGAGAGAGAGAGAGAGCAATGAGAGCAATAGGAAAGTGTGGGCATAGCGAAGAGCGAGGCAGGTAGATTAAATTGGTGAATGCAAGTTAAATTGCACGGAAAGACAAAAGTATTTTTTTCTGGGAGCAGAAATCCATGTTTTTACAAGTACATATGTACCTAGAACGGTTCATCATAAGATTCTTGTGTTTACATGCATATGCTTCGGAATGCTCAGTTAGTATCTTGATCCATTCCTACATAGTTTTTCCCTCTGCTAAATGTCTTCGAATGAATGGCTGTCAGAGATCCGTCATGTCATCTCTTTTCATCTCCTTTTTTCCTCGTTGGCGTGCTCATCATTCGTTCTCTCCCTCGTCATATTCTATGCAAGTGTTGTAATCCGCTATCAGCTTCCCCTCTCTCAACAATGCTGGCGGAATCCTTCAATTTGTCCACTTTTTGCTTAGTTTGCCAAAAGAACTGCCGGGATGTCAGAAGGGTGAGAAGGCCTGTCACTCTCTGCTCTCAGCCAGCCAAACACACATTCCGGCCAGGTGAGGCGCTCGCCGTTCCAGCTAAAATCCCCCGCGTTCGTTTCGAATTTCAACGAATACGCCCTTATCTTCATCTCTTTCTCCTTTCCCTCTATTTCCATAACCCTCTCTTTCTCTCATCTCTCTCGCTTTCCTTCTCACTACTCTCTGTTCTCCCTACTCGACATAGTGCTTAAAATGAAAGACACATGTCGGCTAGCAACATGTCACGATTGAAGCCAGTTCAACTTGCCAACGGAACAAACTATTTAGATTCTCAAGACATACCGAGCACAGCATGGATAGACAATTAGCGAAGGCTTCATGGATATTTTGACCGGAATCAAGAAGTACTAAAATGGGAATACGCAAACAGAAAGTAAGAATCGCTCACCGTAAGATCCTCGACGTCGCATTCGCAGTCTGGCTCGCATTCGATCGTCTGGAGCGTGGCTCGGACGCGGTCGTGGAAGATCGTCGGAGAGAGATGAGTTGGCTCATAGGCTCCGCCCACCCGTCCACCGTGCAGCTTAAACGGCTCGTCCCGCATGACGTCATCGTCGTCCGTCTCGTCCGACTCGGCGGCAGTCTCGGCGAGAGCGAGAAGGACGAGCAGCAGCAGACGCATCATGCCATTGCTTCTTCCTGCCAAGCACGGATCGAGCAGAACAGTCTGAAGGGACGAGGGTTCTTTCCGATTATCCAGGGCCAATTCTGACTAATTATGCATGGAGAAGTGAAAGTCGACGGAAACTAAAGCATTTCCGAGAATTGCCATGGCGAAGACAAGGACAGATTTTCAAATTTATTTAGCGACAATGGAGCCTTCCTATATAGCGAGTCGGCATCAGAAGAAACTGCAACACAATACTCATTCAGTTCACTCTCCTGATGGCAAGAGAGGAAAACAGAAGAAACAAAGAATGTATTGCAAGGCATTGAGATATTGGAGTGCACTAAGAGTTGAAACCGAAAGAGAGATGGAGTGACGGAGAAAAAAGAGAGCGAGAGCGAGAGCGAGATAGAGAGGTTGGAGTGAGAGAGAGAGAGGGAAAGAGAGACAGAGGAAGTCGAATGGAAGAAGGAGAGCGAAGAAAGAGGGTAGGAAACACAAAGAGAGGTTGCTGGCGGCCGCCATGGCGGCAACGGCTGTCCGAGCAAGGAGGGTTAGAGTTGAGAGGAGGGAGATCGAGGAGGAAGTGAGTGATATGCGGTGGTGACGACAGTGATGGAGACGGAGGGAGAAGAGAGTGAAAGAGAGAGAGAGTGAAAGAGAGAGAGAGAGAGAGAGAGAGAAAGAGGAGATGAAAAGTGAGAGAGACCCCGAGTGGGCGGAGCCAGGAGAGCACTCCCGGGGCGGCCTTCCTCTTGCTTTGAGGCACGGCAATGTTTTGTCTGTTGCTGACAGATCATTAGAGGCGGCTTTTATGATGTTGAAAACACCACATAAGGCTTTTTGGTGAGAGGAAAGGAGAAAAGAAGGAGAGGGAGATCGAGAGAGATAGTGAGAGAGAAAGAGAGATCAGCTATCACCCCTTCACTCGAATAGTTTACTGCCTTTACTTGCACCTCTCATATCCTCCGGTGACCACCTGGATAAGATGTTAAAGAGCCTCTCAAATTGCAACGCAATCCAAGCCAGCCGCTTCCATGAATCTCCAGAATAGAAGGATCAAGTTTAGCAACCCCTCGATGCCCCCCTTGTCCGACAACCAATTTTCTTGGATTCAACCCTTTTTATTATGACCTTCCAAAGTCAACAAAGCTCAACTTTAGTCGCAAATCGAGCTTATCAAAAGGCGAGGATTGAACATTGGGTTTTGGCTCCTTTAAATTCAATGCTTCTACAATAAAAAGAAAACAGTAACGAGACCGTTTCATCCGCCAATCGTGGAATGTGACTGGCTGACAACTTTCGAAAATTTGTGAAACGTGAACAGAATGAAATTGATCTACATACATCGATAGATAAAGCATTGCTAGGATATATGCCAAATCAGGTGCCCATTCCTATTTGTGTTCGTCGTGTAGCTGGCACATCCGCGCGACAAGTCCGGAGAGTTGGAGAAGAGTCGAGAGACCTTCGACAATCCGCACGTGAATCAGGCCAATCTCCCTGATGAACTCCAGTTTCAGGCGCTCCGGGATCTACAGAAGAAAAGAGACTTATCAGCAAGAACAATTCTTCACAAGGTAAATATTCTCAAAATGAATTCATTCCAAACTCTGATAATTAAGAAAATAAAAAAATACCTGATCAGATGCCTTGCAGACCCTAAACATGGTGGAAATGATGTCCTCGGTTGAGTAGCCCATGTGGTACAAGTTGTGAATCGTCTCAAGGAAGTCAAGTTATTAATACCTTTTTTTAAAGAAAGAAATTTGATATGTATTAAGAATGAAGAATATATCTACTTGTCCGTTTTTCTTATTAAGACAAAAAAAAATCCTCGAATTAACACAAGTGTTTGCGACAGAAAGGAAAGCCAACTTCAGAGGCTTCTCTGATTCGACCGGCAACGCAGTTGTTGAACATGTCAGCCATCAGACGGGGGTGGGGCTCGTCGCACACCTACAGTATTCAGACTATTCAGGCTGGAGTGAGTATTCCCAGACAACTGCTCACAATAAATACAGAACACTTAAAAGAATATACCTCATTTCGAGTGAATCGATCAACCAGGGTAACATGTTGGAAAGGAGAAAACAATTGAGGGCAAATGTTTCAATGAATAATATTGTTAAAACTTACCATGAGTAGGGAAATTCTTAAAGGTCATGGAGCTAAATATTACTGGATTCAATGGAAAGCACAAAAGAACATATCCACTTCTTTGATAGCATAATCTCTCCCGATCAAATATAATGATCCCGTCGCTTGCCTTATAGACGTTCTCTGCATTGACCACCTCGTATCCGGAGACAGTGCACTGCAGGTTGTTCAGTGCCTGCAAGGGATCTTCAATAGTCTTTTGCTTCTTTGGAAGCTCGCTAATTAAATAGAAGAATCTAATATGCTATACTACTGTGTTTAAGAAGAAGAAATAGACCTGTCTCATATCGCCTTGCGCCGTGAAGAGAACCGCAACAAGACCCTCATCGTCGTAGGATACTTTCTCCATGCCGCAAACCTGCAACTCAGGAATCTGTGGCAAAGTAATCATTCACTGATAATAAAGGAATGATAGCTCCACACATGAAGCAGCTCATTCTACCGTTTACTAGAAACTTTAGGCTATTCAAGCGACAATAACTTGATTATGGTTTACCTAAAAAAAATAATAATAAAAGTCAATAATAAACCTCTTGCAGTCTATAAAGCATCTCTGCGTCGCTGATCTTCATATATCGAATAATTGCGCATCTTGATTGAATGGGCTCTGTAACGGGATACAAAATGTCTACTTTTCTCTTTTAACAAGAAATTAGTGAACATCCATTGTAAAATAAGCATGGCACACGGTAAAATGCAAAATAAAATAACAAAGAACAACAACCTATTCTTCGCTAAAAAACTAAACTAGACATCTTAAAGAATAGTGAGATGGCTTATGATTATCCTAAGAAGTGCATGTGTTCTAGATCGTACCGATGATCTTCTCCGATTGATTGCAAGCGAGTGCAAATCGCGTTGTCCGACTGAACACTTCCATTGTTCGTCGCAGCGCTTGTTGAGCGCCTTCAGTCATAGAATCCGCCTAGAAGAAGAAAGTATTAAAATCTCCTTACAGTGAGGGAACCATAAACTGGTTTAATAAAGGTTAAAAGGGGTTTACGTTGAAGGATTTCGCCTGAGTTAGATTATTAACTAGTAAATAAATTTTTGGAAAGACTATAATCAAGGAGGATTTTGCTGCGACAGAAAACAGGAAACAGAGGCAACACCTCGTCGAGAATGACAATCTTGTGGCGGCCTTCGGGCAGCGTCACTTTTGTCTGAGCGAACTGCTTTATTTTGTTGCGGACGACATCGATTCCTCTGCAATTGCAGACCTCGCTTTTTATAGGCTACTTTTACCAGACGAAAAATACTGCTATTTTATAAGGTTCTTTAGTTAAAAGAAAATTTTTTACCACAAGCTCTCAAATATGCCTTGTCATTTGGCAAAGAGCATGAACAAACTAGAAGTGATATTTAGAAAGAGAGGGTTTGTAAGTGAACGAAAACAGAGCAATGGTTACCGATCATCGGATGCGTTCAGCTCGAGGCAGCCCTGTCTGAGGTGACTGCCGAGCAACTCTCGCGCAAGAGCCCAGATGCTCGTTGTCTTGCCGCAACCAGGTGGGCCCTGCCATCATCAAATTATTGCATTAATAAATCTTCTAAAAAAGGCAGGGGATTCACCACGCCCCCCCCCCTCAATTTAAATTCAATGATCGCCAATGTAAGAACGGATTAATAGCCGATATAGAATAATTAGAGTTCGAGGGATACAACACAGGAAAGTACCAAAATGGGGGATAGAATGAAGAAAGCGCATCGCACACCGAGATGATAAGGTTGGGGACGTTGCCCTCCTTGGAGAAGACTTTCAGTCGATTAATGGTGATCTCGTTTCCGACAATGTCGTCCAGTTTCATCGGACGGTACTTCTCCACCCTTGAAAGGACAACTTTACCGTGGTTTTATCAAGTGAGCAGTCATTTAATGTGAAAAAGAACGAGAATTTAACCAAGGAATAGTCTCGGAATTCTTCAGGGTCGCCATTTCATACGCCTTTCGCTGAAACGAATAAAAAAAATTAAGATTTAAAAGCAGAAAAACGACGGAAAAAAATAGAAACAAAAAGGAAGCGGGAATTTCACGGGACAGAAGAATCGCAGATTTCGCTGAACGTAGCTACAAACTACACGGTACTCGGGAAAAAAGCGAGCAGTTGCTACGCAGTTCAAAATGCGCAAAGTAGTCCACTAGCAGTGGCAAAATGCATTAGCAGTTGAAAAGTGTAACGGTTGAACTGCTAATGCGTACTGCGACTGGACTGCGAAGTTGTTGCAAAGCTACGACTACTGAACTGCTAAAATTTTGAATTTCGAAAGCTCCTGCAACGAAAAGCATTAAAGATAAATGAAAGCAACTATAATTTTTGGAAAGATAAAAGTGCTACGTCCGCACCATATTCCGACTGTACACTCAGTTCTGAAGAAATGTATAGGTTGAAAAATCTAGATTGTTGTACTATGTAAGCATCCCAGAGCCGGCTTAGTCTACAGTTTCTTTCAAATGATCAAGGCATGCGCACACAATTTTCTTTAAATGCCGCCTATGTTCGGCTAATTTTACCTCCTACGTTGGTAAGCGGTAAAGAATTTTGGTGAAATATCAACAGTGATTACACTCGGGCTCACAGTAATTTAGCAGTATAGAAGTTGCTGATAAGCAAGTTACATTCCGGTGTTATGACAATCGGCGCCTACAGTATTCAATTTAGCAGTTCAGAAGTTGCTGCTAAGCAACAGCTTAGTTCCCTACTAGCCTTTGATTTGCTTTCATTTAGCAACAGCTACGCACCCACTGAGCAGCTTAGCAGTTGAGAATTCACGCAGAAGCAGTTGAAAAGTGTAAGGGTTCAACTGCTAAAAATCCTGCTAAGTTGTTGCTATTGTAGTGCGTAGCAACTGCTCGCTTTTTTCCCGAGTAAATACTCCAGCAATTTTCTAACATTCCCGGACGCGCGTCGCGGTCAAGCGTGCTTTTCTTAGGGCGAAGTGTGTTCGATGTGCCAAGCTGATCGCCCGGGGCGTGATTTTGAGGATATCCCGAAGCAATCCTACCTGACTAGCTTGTCTGGCCAAATAGCATGTTTTAATGTATGTTTTTCGTGTTTCAATGTCTCCTGTGTATACGCGTATGTTCTCTCGCTGACTTCTGATCGTTCTATTTCTGTTTGCCGTTGTGATTATCTGTCTTGGAATGACAGTGCTAACTCTCAGGCCGTAGTCATGAGTAGTTACTCGAGTAACGGCCGACGGAGGCCGATCACGCGACTCGCCGCCGAGGAAAAAGTCCTCGACAAAATCTCCAGAGATGTCAGTTTTCCCTTTCTTCTCCTGTTTTATTATGAGTCACTCTGGTCATTCATTAAGATATTGTACATACCTAATAGTTTACCAAAGTCTGAAATGTTAAGAAGCTATTAAGCGGAATTGCTCGCATAATAATTTTTTTGCCGTAAGCGGGTAACGCCTGGGCGTCAATATTTTAAGCGCCTTTGGAATGTTCGAAGATGGGAAGAGCCGGTGGGATTATGACTTATTTTGAACTTTTTCAGGCCGAGGAGCGCATGAACAAGAAGCGGCAAGCGAGAGAGGAAGCGCGAGCCATTCGGCAGACCCAGCTGGAGATGAAGATCGTTGAGGTGCGCTACTTTTTATCTCACCATCTCTCTCTCTCTCTCTCTCTCTCTCTCTCTTCTTCTGCTCTCTCTCTCTCTCTCTCTCTCTCTCTCTTCTTCTGCTCTCTCCCTATGTTCTTCCCGCTATCTCTCTCCCTCTCTCTCTTTCTGTCCGTCTGTTTGTCTCTATTCTCTCACTCTCTTCCACTACCTACCCATCAAAAAGCCCTCCTCAGTCCTCCCTTCCACGTATGTCCTTGTGATAACATGATGGCTTCTTTTATGGGCGTTCCTGCCAAAGAAGCTTCTCAGCCCTTTCCTCCTTTTCCACTCTGCATTTACACTCTAACATGTTGCAGGAGGACGCCGAAGCTTACAAGGCTGATAACGCGGTGAGTTGAGTTCCAAGTCATAAGGTCTTTCTTATACCAATTCTCAACTTTCCTCTGACACAGTATAACCAACTGCTGTCTTATGCTACCATTTTTTGTGAATATTGTTGTGCATGCGGTAGTCTTGTTCTAAGATATTCCAGCTCTTTCGAATGAATCTTGAAGTGAGTGCGTACTTACTTTGCTAACCTTAAACAGGATGGTGTGATATGAGAGTAATCTCGAAATTCTGTTCTTTCTTGATGGTTTGCTGGTTAGAAATCGTGAAAACTGTCTATCTATTATATATTGGTGATATTTCTCAACTTATCATGCTCGAAGAGTGTAACTTAATTGTTTTCTTGCATGCTTTCCTTGCAGAGTACCTCGAATGGCCTGTCTTCTGCGCATGACCTCAAGGTTGCTCCTCTGTCTGACCTCTCTTACTGTATTCTTTTCAATTATTTTCTAACGGTATTAATACTTTTATTTTGGTCAATGATAAGCCGACTAATTGTTTTTTTTCTGTCTTCAGAATGATAATAACGGATAGTTCTTGATTTACATTCATATGAAGCGTTAAAGTTCAAGTTCTTTGTAGGAGAAAGTGACCGAGCTGGAGGACAAGTTCCAGCAGGCCATGTTTCTCTACTCCCAACTCGACAACGAGAAGTCCGCTCTCCTGTATGAGGTTGTTATTATTTTGTTGTTGAAGGGAAGGGTTTTAATGATTTATTCTGAAATCCCGCATGGTCATGTTGTCAATTACTTGGAAAAACAGGGTGGAGTACGATGCAAGGTTACGTCCAGTAATGTCTGAGGTTGACCCCGGCCGGGGTGGGGGGAGAGGGTTGTTGGGTTAAAAAATGATCTAGAAGTGAGAGTGTGCGAAAAAGAAAACCGTGTTTAATTCCTAAAAGCGATAAGTCACAGTAACTTACGCCTAAATCGGGACGCGAGTGGCTGTAGGAAGGTCCAAAGGCAAGTTGGGTATATATAAGACTGAACTTTTTAACCCTGTGGGGCAATATAAGGTATGATATTCGTTCAGTTTGAACTTTCCGTTCTCCTCTCTTCATTTGTTTGTTGGCGTTATGCCCACACCTGGTTGAGCATAATAAAACACCACAGAAGACGCACTAGTAACTTAATTTACCTCTAGGATTCACATTTTGTCTTGGTCATCACTGATTTTGTATTTTCCTACACAAACTATAAATGGTAGCTGATAGTGTGCGCGCTTCGTTGGTTCTTTGCTTTGCAGTTAAGCAGAGCCAGCAAAGTCTTCTTTCTAGGTCGACTTGCTAAAAGACGACTTGGAAGAGAAGGAAGTTCTACTCTCGCAAGCCAGTCGGGAGTCACGCGATTTGACTAGTGTACGTTCTTGCTTCTTTCAGCCGATCCCTCAAGTACTACATTAAATTCTTTTTTGTATTGTATTTTGTGCCTTTTTAAAATATAGTCTTTAAACGGAATGTGGTGTGCAAAAGTGAAGCAGTTTCTTGAAACTATCCGTTAGAGCGTGTTTGAGCCTTGTAATTATTGAATTTGGTGACCTCAATTTGCACTTTCAGGAAGTGAAGTTATTGAAACGAACGATAGAGGGTCTACAAGCAACTCAGAGCATGCTCAGGGCTGAAATTGCTCAGAGGGATTATTTGATAAAGGTACAGCGAGCTTTTGTTCTTATCGAACATGCATTTCTCTCAGTCACGTGATTTTCATCTTTAAAAACAAATAATAATGGAATCTTTGTGTTCACGAAAGACATGTTCACTTACCCGTTAAGATCAGGCAGTTGTAATAGAGCATGGTTTCACATTTTGATCATTTAGCAGGTAATAAATATGGCGAATTAAGTAAACATTGTTTATTGCCCAAGGGCCAAGATTTCTTCAAAATTTTAATAATGGTTTGCGGTGTGTATCTTCAGTGAGTGAGTGATTTCATCAATATATCCTTTTTATTTTTTCGAAATGTGAAAAGGTGACAATTGTGTCGGATGTTTCGTGCGTGTCAGTTGCCGCGAGCACCCGTTCTTTCCCTTCCTCCCCCCTCTGGACCTGTTTCCCGCTCGTTGCTCACATGTGATGTTTGGGACAAGAAACAGCTGTTTCATCTTTCATCTCGCTTCTCTTTCTTTCATAACCGACGTCGATTTGGGGGGCCTTTTTATAGATTGAGCACTAATACAAAATAATGAGCAGAACCATCTGATTTACTTTCTTGCAGGAGAATGGTCTTGTCTTGGTGGAACAAGAGAGCGATGAGACTTCCCAGGTATCCAACGACAGCAGCGGCTCGGCTATTAATGTGTACGTGCATTTCTGATCATCTGTCCTTGTTTCGATTACTTTTTTGACAAGTTACATTATATTAACTTCTTAGATTTGTGATGCTCTTCAAAGTTTCTTCACAACTATTATATTTAAAAAAAGAAAGCAAAAAAGAGTATTGATTTGTTTTTTTCCACTTGTACTCGGACTTTGTTTGGCTCTCCTATTGCTGGAGATGGAAATGTGAGTCTGGTTCAGTCGGCAAGGTCCTCTGCTCTTCTCTGCCGAGACGATCAAGATGGTGGATCGGGCACTGCCGGGCACGAGCAGCCTGGATGACAAGGTCCGACGACTCGTGGATACGGTATGTTCACCTAATATTTACTTTTAGTACTGCAGTATTATCTTCATCTCACCAGTGCTTTTCTTCTGACAATATTATTCGTTCCTATTGACTATAAGTATACTTTTCCTGCTATTACATAGTATGCTTAAGTGTATTGAAATTTACTTTTGTTTGAACAGATTTATATGTTTGTTTTTCATTCACATGGGATTAAAAAATACGAGCTTGGTTAATGTAGAGAAGTTTGATGTGCTAATAATGGCGTCTTCTTAGAAACTTCCAGACTTATCTTCAAATTAATTGAACGCTTCTTGTTTTAGAACAAGAAGATGCGAAAGGACATTGAAGAGATGGAGCAATCGATCTACGCGAAGAGACACAAGAGCGAGCTGCTGAGCGGGTCGAGCAGCAACGGCGGCCACTCCGTTGAGGAGATCAGCAGTCAGTCGAATTCTATTCCTAAAGAGAAACCAAAATTCAATTTTAAATTTGCTCCTTTTTGCCTGATTCGAGCGAGATAGCATGTCATTTAGATACAAGTCGGTACTACAAATGTCAGGAAAAGCCAAAAAGAGTACGGTTACCTTTCGGGTACCTGTAATCAGGCTTTCCAGACACCTGTATGTGCTAAAAGTGAGATTGAAAATTTGAAAAGAAATTTAGTTTGTTATAACTTTCATAGCAGTGTTACTATTGAGCTAAAAATAAAAAAAGAAAAGGAGGCGCTTATTCTTATAATTTCAGAATAAAAAAATCTAGTGATTACTTTGATTCTAGAAGAGCAGGCAGTACTGGAAATAAGATTAGGCTGGATATATTGGGGAAGAATGAAGCATTTACTGGGACAAGAAGTGGTTCTTCAGGATATTATGAGGGATACGACCATTCTTCTCCTTTGTCCGAAATGCATGCGAGGTGAAGAAGAAAGAGTGTGCTCTAGAAAAGGTGTCCAATGAGTGGATGGATGTTGTCCCGGCCCCTGGAATGTTCACGCTTGCAATTCTTGCATAGTGGTCTTCGTAACGGAAAGTGAATTTCGGAAATATCGTTGGTCTGGCCCACGGATATCGGTTTCATTTTTAGTAATAAGAACAACGGGAAAGTTGAAAACGTCTATATATATTTTTTTCCCGGGATAAAGATCATTATAACAATAAATAAGTTGCGAGTGGGTCTGATTTTTTTTCCGAAGCAATTATTTCCTTCTTTCCTTGCAGAATTGGAATAGAAAGTTCTCTCCGATTAATACCAGTATGGCACTATTTGATGGTTATTCTTGGGATGTTATTTATCTCTTTTGAAGACCTAAAATATTGTTTTGCTGGAAGGTACCTTTGGCCGGTCCTGATAGTAGAACTTCCCACGGAACTATTTCGTTTCCGGTGAGAATTCTCCGAGAAAGCATGGCAGATTAAGAAGGAATGGCTTTAAGTGTTTTTACTGTCTCAAGAACGAGAGGAAAAGAAAGAGGCGCAAAAAAAACTTGAATCAGTGTTATTTCAAGTGTAATGTTATTTTGACTGTGATTGATGTCACTGTTGAAGGCATGACGAATAACATTGTCATTTGGAATTTTGACAATAATAAATGAAAAAGAAATGCCGTGACTGACTACTCCTCTTTTCATAACTGCGCAGAACTCCAAGAAGAAATGAGTAAGTTTGCGTGTACACTTATCGTTCGTTGTGTGAGCATGTGTGAGAATTTGCAAGATGCTAACCCAGAGAATGCTTAACCCAGAGAATGCTTTAGCCTTGTCAGTGATGGCAATATCTCATGGCACTAACTGTTTTGCTGTATTGCTCGCTCTTCGTTAGTTGGAGTGGGATTTCTGGGAAGTGAGTACTCGGGTACAGTCTTTTTTCATAATTCGGATTTCTGGGAGCTTCTCTCCGGCGTGTCACACTGAATAGTTATTGAGTTCCATGAATTGTAGTCGAGATGTGTTTAGTTCTGTAGTGTTAAGACAGTTGGCAATGCATTTTGCCTACAGTATTCCACGCTTAACATTTTGAGAGTGTCTTAAAAGTAATATATAAATGGAGTGCTTGTATTAAAGATACGTACATCCTTGTGCTCGCGTGGGGGGAACATGGGAATGGTTGCTTTCTTAGCATTCTTAAAAGAAGTCGTTCTTTTTGTTTTCGGTATTCGCGATTGTGGTATGCGTGAGTCTTGACTGAGGGTTCTTTCTTTTCAGAGGATGCTGCCAAACAGCTGAGCGAGTACAAATTGAAGCTGCAGGAGGCTGAGCGTGAGAACACGAATCACCAGGGCAATGTGTGGTCTCTTTTTATTTAAAAAAAAATCAAAATTGTTTTTTGCTCGTTTATTATTGATATTTGTTATAGTGATGGACGAATTTACAGTGGAATTTCAGACTGAAAATGGAAATACTTTATTTACGAGAATTAAAATTGAGTATTTATTCTTGTAGATGATTCGTATGGAGGGCCAAATGAAGCGCTACAAGCAAAGCGCCGAAACTGCGGAGAAGGAGCTGACTGAGCTGAAGTCGCAGACTCGGCAGCTCAAGAAGGAGGTCGGCTTTCACTTTTCATTGCACAGCAATCGATTAAGATTCGTTTCATCTTAATTAGTCATGTGATTATATTTATCTTTATACTCTCAATAACAAAAAAAAAAACATTCTCGTAGATTGCTGTGACGTTACTTCCCTTATAGAGCCGCCACATTATTCTTAGATTAGTCTCCTTGACTCTTCTCGAGTCTAGCTCGCTGTTAATCATTAGATGACAATAAATCTTTGTCTGCCCACAATGCCCGGCACGTGTTCTTCGGCATTCTGTCGTGGTATCCTCAATCTTGCTGGATTACTTCTTTATAATGCACATGGTGTTCCATATTTGGGTGCCATTCTTTATCTCTCTAGCTTTCTCTCTCTCTCTCTCTCTCTCTCTCTCTCTCTCTGTCTCCCGTTCCTTCTGTTCTCTTCAATTTTCGCGGAACTTGCTTGGAGTCCCAATTGGCACATCCCCCGGAAGATGTTACCATTGAGTGGATACGCGACAATGAGCTCCTCTCTTCGTTTCCTCCCCCTCTTCCCTTGTTCTTCTCGTTCGGCGATTCCATCTCTCCAGACGCGCCAGCCAAGCCACTCTCGCCTTATGAGGCGCATTCTGCATCTGTTCCATTCTCCTTAATACCATTGCACTTCCCTCTCTCTCTCTCTCTCTCTCTCTCTCGTCTTCCCCTTAGATGCGCATCATCGTGCCTTCCCCTGGCCAGGCAACACTGGCCGATTCCTTAGTAGCCTCGTTCCGTCCGTCATGTGGGCGATGAGCAGAAGCTGTCATATGCGATAAGTCGCTTTTATTCGCTTCCGCCTGTCGAGGATGGGAGAAAACGATGAGATGTTCGGATGTGAAGCAAGCAGTTTGCAGCTGTTTCGTGGTGGGTGAGGAAGAGAGAGAGAGAGAGAGAGAGAGAGAGAGAGAGAGAGAGAAAGAAAGAAAGAGAGGAAAGTCATGAGAGAAGAGACCAAGGGGGAGGAAGCCGCCTAGCTCTCTTGTATTAGTGACCAAGTGGATGACAGGTGCCGGCAGCCGTCTCAGCGAAAACAGCAAATAGAAGAAAGAATCCCTGATTTTGCCTGCTTCAGATGTTGACGGAAACGCACAGCGACCAAATTGCGATTCGGAGTGACTAAATCTAGGTAAAGATGACCAGGAATGACGAGATCTTTATTACTTGCTTTTCTGGAGGACCCTTCCCCAGGATTCAGTATGAGCTAGGAGGAGAAGGGAAGTTGTGAGAAGAGTTCATTCATTAGTCGAAGGGCGAAGTCTAGTTGTTGAGAGAAAGGGGGCGTGGGGCAGTTCATCAGCCCTTTCTCAGGGGATGCGCAGACTGATGAGGGAGGTACCACTACGGAAAGAAGAGGAAGAGAGAAAGTTGCTCTTTCATGGGTCCCTTGCTTGGATCGCCAGTAGGGTAGAGGCCCCGGCTCTTCCCACTCCCACACCAATCAGCAAGCAAAACAACCCACGCAGTCGCCCGCAGTACTGTATGCCAATGTTGTCTTTATTCCGGATGTTGCAGCCAAATTTGCAAAGTCGCTTCCAGTTTACTGCAGAACTGATGATGAGGTCTGTTTGTGTTGGAGAGCAAAAGAGCAGAGAGAAAAGTGTTTTATAAAGGGTTTCTAGCTTGCTGAAATGTGGAGATAGAAGCACCTGTACCGTGGTTCTGACCATCAGGTCAGAGAACTATTCGGATGATGAATTGAAAGCGTACGATGGATACTACTCTAGCGGAAGAGTACAAGGATGCCACTACTTCTCTTTGTATGTCATCATGATATTGCTGGCCATGAATAGTTTAGTGGGAGAGCATTTATGTGTCTCTGAGCATCTTCTTCGTGGAATCGAGAAGCTGTTCTCTTTTTGCCACTGACACACATGAGTAGTCAGCTGCATGTATTCCTAGTTGGTTTTCAGGGGCCATCCATTCAAGTCTTTGGTGGTCGATGGTCGTTGTGGTCGTTCACGTAACTTGCACTTCTTCGCCATCTTTTTAGTACAAGAACCATGTCTACGGATGCAGTTATATACATAAAAAAAATTAAGAGCAGTGGTAAAGTGAGTTGTTTGCAAATTGATTTATATACTCACTGTCGCGTCAGGTGACATGCTTAGAGAAGGTTGTGCAATGCGCATGACGCACAAGGCGCTATTCTGGACGGCCACCTTAAGATGTGGAGTGGTCTCTCTCTTTCTGAGATGGCCAAACATGTGTTCCTCTCTTGAGTGAATGCTGACTCTGCCCGGTATCCATCCAAGAAAGGCCTGGCTCTGCATCTGTCAGAGAGATGACAGATTGGCGTTGTGACTGGAAGTGGCCAGTCTGATGGATGGATGGCAAGAATGCTCTAGTGAGGATCGCCGTAAGAGCACTCTTGTCGAACCTCCAGGAAAGTACATCCGGTCGCAGACGACTTGCAAACAAGCAAGAACTCAAGCAATTGTGATTGCAAAGGGACTTTGCATTTGCAAGGTTTTGTACTGGCTAACCATGAAAGAAAGTTGCCATCTGCTATTTGTCCATTGAGAAGCAGGTCTGCACCGTTTTCCTTGCTGAAACAGGCAAGTTTTCGGATGCGACCTCTCCTCCGCTCGCCCGCCTTGTCTCTTCTTTGTCTTCCACAAGGATGCGCGCTTCTTCCTCCTCAACTCCAATTGCTCCCGTCTAACTCCACTTTGCTCGCAGTGCAAAGTGTTCTGTCTTTTTGTGCTGCGAGCCAATGGACTGTGTTAGAAGGAACCGCGTGGCTTGGAATAAGAAGGCGACGGAATGAGGTCACTTAAAAAAAAGGTTGTTGGAGAATGTGGATGGAGAGTAAAGTTGAAGAGCCTAGAACGCGGATATGACGTCCGCCAAGGGCAGAGAGGCTCTGGGTGCACTTATCTGTTGGCTGGACGGTGGACTTCTCTGAGCCAGACAGCTTACCGTGACCGCAGGGAGCTTAGAGCTGACCTCGATGTGGGAAACGGGGGAATTAAAACATTTTTCCCATAATGCCTGCGAGGCTTTTGCCCTGCCTCTACTTTACTGCGAAGAGTAAATCTCTTGCGAATTATCCTGGAGGCAAAATCAATTGTCACATTGTGCAAGAGTTTGAACATTTGCCTCATCTGTTGGTATTTCATTAAGACCGTAATCTCCACCTTTTACCCTTGTTAATTTATCCACCCTACGGAGCTGAACGTTTTGTGTGTGTGTAGAAGAGAGAGAGAGAGGAGAGAGAGCGAAAGATGAAGCAAGGGATGGCCAGATTGTTTGCCAAAGTCTGCTTCCACCTTCGCCATTTCTCTTCCGCCTCCTCCATCGCAGATGGTGGTCTTTGCTGGTCGAGATGTCATAGACATTCTCATTGTCTCCCCTCCCCCTCTTCCTGAGAAGAACTCATCTCCCTTGAAATGGCCACTTAATCTGTCCTAGGATGCCGTTCCACGCTTTCCGGCCCTTCCTCTGCAGCGGCTCGGCCCTGTGGCAAAATTGAATTTGGCTACATCCCGTGACTTTTGAGTGATCTCCTTTCCCCTACATTTACACTCTTCCCTTTTCTCTTTCTCTCGACAATCTAAGCTCTACTCTCTCTCTCTCACTCTCCCCTCTCTCTCTCTCTCTCTCTCCCTCCCTCTCCCACCTCAATCGTTCCTTTTTACCTGCTCTTGTCCCCTTCACCTGTTCTCCTTCTCATCCTTCGTCACTCTCTTACGATCTGACCCTATGTCTCTGCAGCGTCAGGGAAGAAGGCAGAGAAGTGAAGAGATTGGAGAAGTCAAATTATTCCCTTCTTTGCACTGCTCAAATGAAATGCCCCTATTATGTGAGCCGTAGATTCTTTGACCGAGAAATGCGGGCGAGATTGAGTTTACGGAGTCTTGCAGACTATAATGGAGCTGTTTTGCAAAGAAGTGGACAGAGTGTACAATAGCAGCAATATCTTTGTTACTTCAATATCATGAGTCATGAAATAGCCAGTATGGTGATCTCCTTTTACAGCTTCGTGACAAGGAGAACGCTCTCGACGAGGCGAAGGAGACGAACAAACATCTGCAGAGTCGGCTGGAGAAGCTCCGTAACTCGCGCGGTACCAGGCCTGTCTAGACTGGGGGTCTCAGCACTGGGTCGGCCAGGGGCGTCCACCACCCCAACCACATCCCTCTCCGTTTCATCAAAGAGATCCAGTCAACATGCATCCTTTCCTTCTAGGCTGTTACAGTAGTCCATCATCCATGTCGCCATTAGTCTGATTTAGTGCAATATTCATTAAATGGTACTATTTTGCTATTCCTTCACAATACTCCAGAAGCAAGCAAACGTGAGAGCTGTTTTCTCTGAAGTGCCTTTACTTTCTCGCCGTGCCCCTTCGTTCTTCACTGAGATATTTTGCAATTTCATTCTTTGTATAAGACGGCCTCCTCTAGTCTTAATCATACATCCATGGCGGTTTTCCAGGAATACGCATTATTCGCATAATATTGGTATTTTATAAATTTGATTAAAAAACATCATCACCCATTCAATTAGGCGGACATTTTGCAACACGCTGTTTTTATTTCGCGCATTACTAGAGAATACTCTACGCAGACATTTGTTAAGCCACTTTTTTGAATTGAGAGAAATGTTTCGCCTAGCTCATAACATGTTTTTCTACCTTTTGAGTTCTTGATTAGACGCATTCTAAAGAAGCTTTCTCCCCTGTCATAATTCTAAGGCAGCTTTTCAAACCTTTTTGTAATATCTTTATTCTAACCATTGCTCCACCTTCCGCAGCTCGCTTTATTCAGAGGGCTGCTAGTGTTTTGAATTTTGAATTCTATAACTCTACCTACCTAAACATAAATCACGACGGCAGCTGTCAATCAAATGTGTCACCTCTCTCTCTCTCTCTCTCTCTCTCTCTCTCTTTCTCTTTCTCTTTCTTTCTCTGACTCGCTCACTCCCCCCTTCACTTCATCACTCCCTCTCTCTCTCTCCCTCTGAACTCTCGATTTAGTCTCGTTTCCTCTTTAGCTCTCTACTTGGTCGCGTACTTGACTTGATGTGTGATCCAGAGGTGCGTTTTGCTGTCGAATGGCAGAAATATACGCTACAGTATAGAAGCCTTTAAGAAAGCGCAATTTGTTGCCCCCTTATCATAGGGAGCTTCTTTGAATCCTCAAAGGCGTTCCATTCCGTCGATCCTCCCTTCACATCTCTTTATCCAATCATTTGAGACTATCGGATGTGACGCGCCTTTTGAGGATTGAAAGAAGCCCAATGGTAGAAAAAGAGTGAGAATACTTTAGCTAGCCATTCTTTCTTTTCTGCTTCCTTCACTCTTCTCTGAACACTTGGCATAATCTAGCTCGAGTGGATTTAACTGTGAGGAATGCATAAATAAAGAGTTTCTATGACATCACCTGATTGCAGAACATTGGGAAATGTTGTTATTCTCCTAGAAACCCAGAGACGACCCACGCACCAGACACAGGCCAAAGTACTACATGAATCTAAAGAACTGTAAGAGATCCGGGCCGGAGTGGCTTCTCCATTATCTACCCAAGACAGCTGCAGACAATGCTATTAGCTACCGGCTGTTGTGGAGCAGAGCAGCAGGGACGTCTGGAATACCTTGGGGAGAAGGGGTTGGGAGGGAGGGGGAAAAATCCGTACCGTCACCCTCTTCCCCCTCCATTTGTCTCCTGCTTACAAGACCTCTCGCCTCTTAAAAGCCGGCCCGCTCCCACTTGGGGAGGATAAAGAAAGGAAGAAGAAACAGCGCACGAGGCGCCGCTTCCCGTCTGCTCCTCCACTGCTTGCGTCATCAAAGGAATGGCAGCGAGCGAAGAAATCCCGGCCGCCGGAGGAGGAGAGAGACTTACCGCGGGCTACCGTAACCCAATGGATTATCGCTTCGGGACACATTTTTTTAGTGTAGAGATCAAAGAGTTGAGATCTCTTGGAAGAGTGCAATCTACGTGCGAATTAATATGTACAGCACTTGATGTGTGTACATATAAATTGACGCGTTGAAAGACATGCTGCTAACGCAAATTAAAGATAATTATATCCAGAATCTTCGTAATTTTGGGAAGCTAATGCTCACCATTTGAATTAGGAATTATAACGCAGTAGGAAGGACAGAAATCATGCAGAGATCAGGGAGCGCATGAAGGGAAATGAACCTAAGGAAGAGATGGAGAGAGATAGAGAGAGAGAGAGAGAGAGAGAGAGAGAGTGAGCGAAGCGAGAGATGGGAGAGTGAGAGAAGAGAGAGAGAGAGAGAGAGAGAGAGAGAGAGTGAGCGAAGCGAGAGATGGGAGAGTGAGAGAAGAGAGAGAAATAGAGATTGAGAAGACGTGAGAGATGGAGGAAAGAGGCAAACCATAGAAGATAGCCCGAGAAATAGAGAAATTGCATTTCTTCCTTGGCTACTTTTCTGTCTT
>CALZFC010000033.1:2425000-2552500 GCA_945643635.1 Allodiplogaster sudhausi | reverse complement strand
AAAGAAATATCCTGGGAATTAGAATATTGGTAGTTTGCTTCTGGCCACTGGTCATACAACATCCAGTTGTTTCCCTCTTGTCGCCCTCTTCATTACTCTTTCCCTCTCCTAGGCTAAAGATCGAAGAGAGAGAGAGAGAGTCAACTGTGCTCGTCATGAAGATGGAATGGGTTGTAATGACGCCACCATAATTTACTGACTATTTACACTGCAGCCTTCGGCGTGAAATGTGCATGCGAGGCTATTTCAACAGTTGAGAAGTGGCCAAAAGGGGAGAGCCATGGCATGCAACTTTCTGAAAATAAGACAGTGCAGTTCGTTTTGTCACGAGATAAGAGGCATCAAAAAAATCTTCGTATTATTTACATACTTCTTAGGTGCTATATTATTTATGTCAAACAACTATAGTTTACAAATTATCCAGTTTCTTTTATTCGCCTTGAAACCAGAGAGACTACGACTTCCTCGTCATGATGTATTTTGGCATGTCATGCCATCATTAGACAGATGGAAAAGCAGCGGGACTAATGGTGGAGAGAGAGAGAAGAGAGAGAGAGAGAGAGAGAGAGAGAGAGAGAGAGTAAGAGGCAGAGTTAAAGGAGGGGAGGAGAAACAGAGTTAGGAAGGAGGGAAATATGTATATCGTGGAGAGACAGCTAGAGAAATCGAGGTAGCGAGAAAGCAGCTTCCCTCTCCTCACAAAAATACCCTTAGGCTTTATCTGATCCATCTCGTACTCACAATCAGTAGGGCTTGCCGATCAAAATAGTCATTAATTCTTTTTTCAGGCAAGAATGGAACATCTCAACAACAATGAAATAACGAAAGCTATGGAAGTTGAGGGATGAGGAGAGAAAGTTCTCTCTCTCAATAGAGAGGAAAAAGAGCGAAAATATGTGTCATTCCGTATTTATTTTATATATTTGTCGTTCTATTGTAGCCGTGCTGCTTTTTGTTGTGACCACGGTTTGCCATTAGCTGCCATTTGATAGATAATTTGTCAACGCTTGCAGTTTCCCCATTTCACGCTTGGTCAGCTTGTGTTCCCCTTTGCCTCTTCCTTCTGATATTTATTGCTTTCATGATTTCTTTGGACGTCTACATGCTTTCCTGTTATTCACACAGCATAGATAGTTCATGACTAATGTCATGCTTCAGATAGGTCATTTTGATATTTCTCCCGTGGCTAACCATCATGTAAGCCGGATAACTAACTATGCAACTAAATAGCTCAACCAAATAGTGCGACCGCGTAATACTTTTGGAAAGAGCTTCAAAGTGAGCAGTGGGGAGGATGAGTAGTTGGATGGCTCCTATCTCTCCACGCCTCTTCATCATCAATGATTCAGAATGCGTACGTGCGGCGTTCCTTTTTGCAGGAATTGCTGAAAGACGGGCACTTCTACACTGGGAACACAACTACTTTATGCAGTTGTGAGGTCATCGCTTTCGCTTTCTCTTTTCTCTTTCTTTCTGCTCTCTTTATCTCTCTTCTCTTCACCTCTTTTCCTTCATCTTTCTCTATCTCTTCTTCGTCAATCTGTTTCTTTTCATCGCTTCTTGTGCGTAATCTCCTATGCTTCATCTGTTCTCTCCCCCTCCCCCCTCACATTCACACCGTAGTTTCGGCCATCTCGTACGAACGCAAGCTCTGAATAATTATTTGGTGAGCCGTCTCACTCCCTTCCTATCATCTCTCTCTCTCTCACTCTCTCTCTTTATATATATATATATATATATATATATATATATATATATATATATATCTGCCTCTCTCTCTGCCTCTCTCTTTCACTCTCTCTCTCTCTCTCTCTCTCTCTCTCTCTCGCTCTCACTCTTCCCTTTTTCCAGCGCGACCCATCCACAAAGGGATAGCTTCTTCGTCTTTCACTGTCCATCAACCATGGCCGTAACTTAGTAATTGCTATATTTTGATGACTGAATAGTGACGAGGAGAGAGCAGAATTGAAATGAACCTGACCAAACGGTCGAATTTGGAAGGAAATGGTCTGTGGATCCATCACCACCAATGTGAATTAGAATTAATTCGCACGAGCAGATTAAACGGCGAATTTCATGGCTTTAGAGAGCAAACATATTTCCAACGAATGATGAAAGAGCCACAAAAACAAACTTCCTATCCGTGGACTGTTAAATTTCCTACTGTTGTGTGCCGATTCATTGGAAATTTACTAGCATTCTTACGGTATGGCAGCAGCTACTCTCATTGAGAAGTCTGGGAATGCTCGAACTTTGGTGGGCATCCAATGTCGTTCACCAACCACAGTTTCCATTGTTTTTTTTTAATAAGTAGTTTTTTTTAAAGTTTGCCAATTGTGCAGACCCTGCAAATCGCCCTCTATCTTTTCCAGCTCTCCGATTTTCTTTCTCTCACTCTCTTTCTTTCTTTCCCTCGCTCTCTTCTCTATCCTCGCTTTCGTAAGCCATTTTCTTGCTTGCAAGAAAGGAATAGAAATTACATCGCCCTTTCAGATAACCAAGCTAATTTCGGTCCTAGAAACATTTCTAAAATGAGCAGTGGGTGTCATTGCCATGCCTGATTACCTAAATCACTTCCTCTTCCTGCTTCTGTACCAGAAGCCATTTTCAGAAAGCGTATATCTCATTCTCTTGGAAAATATCTCAGTTCATGCTACTGACAGAAAGGCTATACATTATATGTATGAATGAGCACCCGGAAGTAGGAGTAGCCGAACCAGTCCACCACAGTATACCCCCCCCCCCTTCATGGGGAGCAAATCGGGGGAGTATGCTAGAAAATTTTAAGGACGTTTAAAGATGTGCGCCTATTCGAGAACTTATTGAGGCTTTTTTCAGTGTTTGCATATTTTATCTGTTTTCTGCGTGTCTTTCTTTAGGAGAGTAATTATTTTAAACAGTCAAGTGACTCTCCGTGATGGAAGACTCGCTAAAACAGCCACTTTAGAAGGTGCGAGGGCGTCAACATGTGTTGCCTTCAGGAAAAGAGAGAGAAATGAGAGAGAGATAAAAGGTCTTAATAGATAAAAGAGAAGCGAGAACAGACAAAAATTAATCGGCTGAAGAGAGAAAGAAAGGAGAGGAAAAAGATAGAAGCAGAGAGAGAGAGAGAGAAGCAGATAAAGAGAGAGACTGAATCTAGAACGAGAGATTTCCCTGTGGTGTCCTGCCCGTGAAGAGGCTTGAACACGTGGACCCTGTGCAATTATGTAGCCTGCCTGGGGCTGCCTTTTGTATGGGTTCCGTGATTTTTATCCCATTCCCACTTATCCGTTCTCTATGTCTTCTCTCTCTCTCTCTCTCTCTTTCTCTGTGACTTTTTACTCTTCTCTCCTTCCTCCATACCTCTCGTCGCAATCTCTTTCTTCAGTTCTCCATCTCTCTCTTTCTCTCTCTCTCTCTCTCTCTCTCTCTCTCTCTCTTTCTCTCTCTCTCTCTCTCTCTCTCTCTCTCTCTCTCTCCTTCTCTCTCTTTCTCGCTCGCTCTCTCTATCGGATAATGAGAATGTACTTGCACGCAGTACTGAAATTTGCATGGTAGCCCAATGGCAAAGGGGAAACAGGGAAGTCGTTTCGCTGCTTCTTGGTCTTCCATCCTTCTCCTCCAAATTTTCCTGGAACTCTTGGGGTATGATTTAGGCTTGATTTCATGGTCGGCTTCGAATTTAATGTGACGATTGCATCTTTAGTCTCCTTATCTTTTACACCTTTCTCTATCATTCGTTTTCCTCTCTCTCGTTCACTCTTTTCTCTCTCTTTCCATTGTCTATTTCTCTCTCCTTTTTTTATTTTCTAGTCTTTTTTTTCGTTCGCACGCTGATTCAGTCCCTAATATTCGGGCTGTATTACAGCGAAAGAAGCGTAACACAACTTTCATATAGCAATCACTCTAAATAAGAGAGGGAGAGAGAGAGAGAAAAGGAGAGAGAGAGAGAGAGAGAGAGAGAAAAGGAGAGAGAGAGAGAGAGAGAGAGAGAGAGAGAGAAAAGGAGAGGGAGAGAGAAAGTCCTTTCATTGAGCTTGGGAGTTTGTTCCTGTGATGGCATAAACTACATTATGTGAACGCACTCCAAAGCGTGGGGAATGGATTAATAGCTTAATTTTAATGGAAGCAATGCACCCGTGAGAAAGCGGAAAACAATGACGAAGAACAGAAACAAGAGAGAATGAGGAAAAAAGAGTGAAGAGAGGATGATAGAAAGGAATGAGTATGCTAGCGAATATAGAGAAAGAGAGAGAGAGAGAGAGAGAGAGAGAGAGAGAAGGAGAGAGAGAGGGGGAGAGGAGAGGAAGAAGGAAAGAAAGATTCAAAGCGGGCGAGATAAAAGAGGCTTGATCATAAATTCAAAGTCTTTGAAAGATCTCTGCCGGCAGCAATTGGGTGGAATATGACAAAAGCGAAGAAAAGAGAACATGGGCCGAAATTCATGAACGGGAGGCTGGCGTGAACGGAGATTGATTGTCGACTTCTTCTTTGCTTTTCCTATCGCCATTCCCAAGGGCAGCATTTGTCATGCTTGACCGTGACGTCATCATTCTATTCTTTTCTTATCCTGTCACATATCATTGTTTATGCTGCATCTATTCATCAGATCTTCGAGCTTCTTTCCATCATAACACAGCTAACATCACTCTCCATGTCAGCAAAGAACGCATGGATAGTAACTACAGGTGTGATATTTTTCTGCCCTTTATCCAACCCCTGCCTTATATCCAACTCTATCGAATTACATATAAAGAAATCCAATAGTAGTCTACCGTTGACTTCCCATGACGTCCACTTCTGCCGTCCGCTCTCTCTCTCTCTCTCTCTCTCTCTCTCTCTCTCTCTTTCTCTCACGCTCTCTCTCTCTCATTTTGGATTTCTTATACTGTTTATGTTTGGAAGAAATAGCGAGGCCGAACGGTCGCCTGCTTACTTAAACATGGAATACAAAGCTCCTCGACTGACATTTGTGTAGTACTGTCTGTTCTACCAATTACTATACGAATACCCTGTCTTGCTCCCCGCCTTGACATCCTGTTATCCCTCCACTAGCCATTAGAAGACCACAAGAGTCTGTTGAATACATACATACGTTGGCGTTCTTTCTATGATAGGGAAAATCGGTTTCCATATTTCTGAAGCTCTCAGCTGTTATGAGTTAAAGAGACAGGGAGAGAGAAAGTGAGATGGAGTGAGAGAAGGAGAGTAAGAAAAGAATGCATGGGAGAAGGAGGGAGCAAGATTGAGAGAGAGCTTTTTTTCTTTTTTTCCTAAACAAATGAACGAGCACGGAACCGTGGAATTAATTAAGAACTTAATCCAATTTTCTTTCGATGTCAAGGTGGTTTTGTTCTTATGAAAAAAGTGGTCATTTCTTCAAGCTCTTTTGGATTCTATGACGTGAACTTGGAGTAAAAAGAGTAATTTCGCTGGTGAATCTTGCTTATATAAGCTGAAAGTACATTTCTTTACAACGACATTTGGAAAGGTCAGATTGAAAGAAATAAAGAAGAAAATATTCAGACTCCAATTTGAAGGGCCTTCACTATGCTAGCCGAAACAACCTTTATCAAAAAGTTGGCTGAACACTCCTTCTTTAAAAGTGTAGTTTTTGTCTGACTCCAAAGAATAGTTGCACTTGGTGAACCAGCTTAAATGCCTCCAATAATTCAACAGCAAAAGAAATCGCCGTGTAATATGGGTTTTTGCATTCGCTCACCGTCGTACGCACAGCTAAACTTATTTGGCATTCCCGCCATGTCGGGGTTCAAGCCAGAAATAATTTATATCACTCTGTTCATAGCTGAAGGCATTCAACTAACTCGCAGTAAAATACAAACACCTTAACATGAACCATGATAGAATAACTGGAGTACAAACACTTTGGTGTAGATTGCTAGACTAAAGAAGCGGATGGAAACAAGTTAGAAATGATCCAAAGGCTGAGAACATTTACTTACTAAAAGATATGTAAGTACATAGCATAATAGTCTCTTTTATTTAACTTTCATAATTCCATTTATTCAGTATGACTTCTCGGAGATGGCGAAACGCTCCAACGCAGAGCTCATCAACGGCCTCATCGGTCAGTCTCTCTACTTTATCTATCACTATTATATAAGTTTCATATTTTCTTTTTAAGCTTGACAACAAACAAAGGAGAGAAAAGAGAATTCTACAAAAATGGGATTTCTTAAGAATTTGAACTTCCCGCTACCCTCTCGGGTGTCCAGGCAAGAATGAAGTGTATGGTATGAGTGGTTAGTTGCAGGCATGGACCTCGGCAAGTTGTCAGCGGTCGGCAAGAGATCGAACGCCGAGCTCATCAACGGACTGCTCGGCATGAATCTCAACAAGCTCAGCTCGGCCGGCCGGCGATGAACGGAGAGACGATGAACCGGGCCGTTAATTTGAACAATAAAGAATAACCAAAACACGGCCCGGACAACAACGACATCTCAACCATCTTTTCACCAGCGAGCGAGTGAACATGAGAAAGCATTTCACAATATACTGCAACACTTGCACACTCTTCTATGAGATTGCGAGTTTTCATCTCTACCGTGATAACATCGTCCCGTCCCCTTCCTCCGAACCGCTTAATGTTGGCGACCCTCTCCTACCACCTGGCACTCCCCCCTCCTCCCCTATCACACGATATATTCATGAAGTACATTATTTGTTTGAACATGACCGGGCTTTATTCTACTTGCTGTTAATACCGTTCCTTCTCTCGTCTGTCTTTGGAGAGCCTGATGGAGCTTCAACGAACCTCAATGTTCATTGAAGAGACGAAGACGCTCTAGCTGCCTCTCGCTCCGGCCCTCACATGATACTTTTTCAACATCACATGTTAATGTGTTCTCATTAATTATTATTTTGTTTGATTCATCTCTGACATCAAAATATCTTTTTCAAGCATAAGATGTCATACTTGTCTCTCTCGCTCGCTCTCCCTCCACCTCTCTCTCTCTCTCTCTCTCTCTCTCTCACTCTCTCTCTCCTTCGTTCTCTTGCCTCCACCGTCTGCTGAGTCTCCGGGTCTCTCTCTCCTTGTCTGGATCTCTCTCTCTCTATTTATTTAGCTCTCTCGTCTACTATCCCAATCGTTTTCGTAGCTAGAAAAGTATCTGCATTGTTAGGCAACCTCTCTCGGCTTTTAACATTACTCCTGATATCTTCTCCCTCTCTTTGCACGGACAAATAAATTCGTATCGCTGTTAGATGCCAATTCCTCTTTTGAATTTCCCGCCACTCGATCGGAAAATCTCTGAATAAACTCAATCGGACCGAGAGAGAAAAGGACATTATTATTCGGATGCGCGTCCTCAGCCGACGGTGAGCTCGAATGAGGAACGCAAACAAATAATAAAGCAATGGCGAACACTCCGCTGCTTCGTTGCAGAGTATTTTCTTCAGAAATCTAAGATTATGGGATTCAAAGACTCCAAGCGATATCCAATTTAGAAGCAAAATGGGAAAATGGCGTTACGGCAACTTCCGTCATGAATCGGTAAGGAAAAGAATGAGAGCGGGATATAGAAAAAGAAAAAAGATAGAGGGGAAAGAATCGTAGCTACGGACTGTTGATAGGATAGCTTCGGTCGAGGGAGTTCAGATGCCTGAAAAGAAATTGGCACACAGTTGTTCCATCGCTGAATCGAAAAGAGATAAAATTGGAGCTTTCAGAAAGTACGAGATTGTGATGGAAAGATAGAAGGAGAGAGAGAGAGAGAGAATGAGAGTGAGAGAGAGAGAGAATGAGAGTGAGAGAGAGAATGAGAGTGAGAGAGAGAGAGAATGAGAGTGAGAGAGAGAGAATGAGAATGAGAGTATGTCCACTTTCCGTTTGAGAGTAAAACAGGGAAGGAAAGACAAGAAAGGGTGACTTGCGAGTTCCGAACGGCCTTGAGATACGCAATTCCCCGTGGGCCTCAGGCTAGGAGATAAAAAGAGATTAACTCGGGGTATTCACTCACCTTCTTTAATTAGTTGCAAGGCAGTGGAGCAAAGAGAAGAGGATTCTTCCGTAGTCTTCTTACACGATAGGGCTCATGCACCCAAATCTAGTTAGTTTGGATTCGATTTGGATAAAAAAAAGCTTTCTCGCAGGCTCACCAGGGAGATCGAAGTGTAGGCGATGGCTAGTGTTTCTGCTTGCATAAGAAATAGGATAATCAGAATGGAAATTTTAAATTATTCAAAATCTAACTCGGATTTGTGAGGAAACGGGGGATTCCCCAATGTTTTTTTTAAAACTTTTTCAAGAGTTGCCTCTCTTATTTTCCAGTTGAGGAACAGGTGGCTTCAAATTTTTGCAACTTGAATTAGGAAGCCGGTATTTTCGAGTGATCTCCCATCTCTGGTGAGACTCTACTCGAGGGTCAGAAGAAGCTTCTTTCTGTCTGTAGCTGCTTCCTTTCTCTGCAGAACAAGAGTACAATTTGCCTTATTGGTTGTGCATTTTCATTTGCATTTGCTCCCGAGGATTCATTGAAAGCGATGACCCCTCGTGTCCAAGTGTGAAAAGATTCGCTCATCACAATCAGACGACTCAGCTCCGAATTAGCCTAACGACTTTGCGTGGGCAGGCAGAGACATATGGAATGGACAACAGAATCAGAGAGAGAGAGGGAGAGGGAGGGAGAGAGAGAGAGCGAAAGAGAGAAGTGGGGAAAACTAGAGAATATGAAACGTAGTAGGCATCCATTTGCCAGACTAGCATTGTTAGAGAAGCCCGCACTTGCTAGTGGATTGCAGAGAACAGGCTTGTGAGGGCGGCGAGAAAAAAGAGAGAGAGAGGAAATATTTGAAGAGGAGAAAAAGTCTTTGAAAAGAGTGGAAGAATGACGTATCCTCAACCGTGTCTTCGTTGCAGAAATTGAATGTTTTCATGAGTGGATAAAGATGGAGAATGAAGAGGAAGAGTGTGAATGAGAGAGAGAGAGAGAGAGAGAGAGAGGGAGATCGTGACTGTGAAAGAGAGAAATTAAAGAAATTCTCAGCTCTTGTTCTCCCTCGTGATGAGTGAAGATGAGAATGACTCAGAAAGTCAAACCAAGGGCCTAGTTTTCTTGCTCTATCAGCAGCCACTTCAATGAGCTTCCGGGTGTTGTCTCCGAGGAAAGAAGGGCAAGAGGAATGACATCATGCGTGGACTATTCCCATCATGACACGAGATTGAGACAGTTTTGAGATATGTTAATAAATAAATAAAAATAGGGAACGTGGATGACAAATTTCACATGCATTTATTATCAGCTAATCAAAGCTAAAATGAGAAACATAAAAAAAGGAGAAAAAACAATGTTCTTTCTTCATAAATGAACCCTCTCCGCCCCAACTTTCCCCACTGGCGTCAGTGGCTTTCTTCTCGCATACGCATATGCTTCGAGGGACAACAATTAATTCTCTTGAACACTCGGGGACCACAAACTGGAGCGGATTGGGGGCGAATGGCTTAGTTATGCTGATTTCGTAGTCGGTCTCGAAGAGGGAGAGAGCAGACTGATTGATTCCCCAGACTCCTCTCCAAACAGAAGCCTGGCTCGAACACGACCGGCCATTAATGCTAACCCCCTCTAGGCGTTTGGGGGCATTTGTCCTCTGGCTGCTTCATGAGTCTTGAGTCACACCCCCCCCCCCCCCCCCCCCAGAGGCGACCCCTAACCCCCCCCCCCTCTTCCTCTCACGCAATCCCCCTTTGCTGGCTACTCTTGAGCACCCCAAAACATTCGTACTCAGATTCTTATCTTCTGCTGCCGGCCATTGTGATGGAGAGCGTACTCCAAGCGGAGACTCATTCGTACTCGCCCAAGGCATTCATCCAGAATTACGTATGCATATGCATATGCATTCACTCTGGTAGTTTCTTACCCAGTCTCTCTCTCTCTCTCTCTCTCTCTCTCTCTCCCTCACGTTCTCTTACACGCACTCTCTGCTTTCGTGAAGCGTAGCTTTACGAAATATCACTCGTCATCCGGGATGTCGCTCTGATGTGTGCATTTATGCCCGCAATTTCATTGCCATGAGTACTTGCAATCTTTGTGGTGTTCTTTCGCAAGAGGAGTTAGTTGATGTATAGAAAGGACATGAAATAGGGTTCTACGCTCCAGTTTTCACGCTCTGAAAGAAGCCACTTTTACAGCAGGTTTTAGATTTTGCATACCTCATATGTATGTACGTACCGTACCCCCACGAACCAGGGTATACGAATTGAATCGCTCGATCGGTATCCCCTGCATCGTGGGAATTTAACGATACATACTTGGTGTAAGATCAGCACCAGGATGTTCAGCACCAGATTACTCTGTTCTTCAACCCGTTTTGCGTCAAGTTTTGTCTCCCTCTCTCTTTCTCTCCCTCTGTTCTTGATCTCACTATCTCTCTCCCTCTCACTTTCTTTTTCTTGCTCCCTCTCTCTCACTCCTTCTCTCATAGTTCATCAGTGGATAACATACACAAAGCTATATTCTTGGAAGACGACCTACACTATGATGTTCAACACCAGATTGCACTGTTCTCAATCCCGTTTTGAGTCAAATTTGTCTCCTTCACTCTTATTCTCCATTTCACATCCTCCCTCTTTCTCTCTCTCCCTCCCTCTCCCACCCTTTCTCTATATATGTAGATCTCTGATCTCTGTCTATCCCCTTTCCATTTTATTTAGGATCATATATCTACATACATACATACACATTTAAAGATACATTCTTGGAGGAAGATCAACACCAGATTGCTCTGTTCTCAACTTCCCGTTTTGAGCATATTTTGCCTTCTCTGTCTCTCCTCCCTCCTCTCCCCTCTCTGCAACCTTCAAACAGTTCTCAAGCGGAGTGCATCAACGAACAGTTGTCGCAACACTCGCTGACAAGCACGAGATGGTCATGCCTTCCCTGTCCTCGGCTGGCAGAAAGTCCAAGCCGGACCAAAAGGACGACGACTTAACGACAGCCGAGAATGGCCTGGGCCTGCCTGATCACTCGGATCTGCCGGAAGCCGCGTCTGATCTCTCCAAGACGACATTCGTGCCACCTGCAAAGCCGCTTCGCAGTATCTTTGACGATTTCGAAAGGCGCAAGCAGCTGCGCTGGCTCGCGGCAGAACGCAGATGGTAAGAGGAGCCGAGAAAAAGAGAGATAGAGAGAGATAGAGAGAGAGAAAAAAAGAGAGAGAGAGAGAGCGAGAGAGATACACAGAGAGTGAGCGCGGAGAGTGTGATCGGATACATATCCACTTGGCCATATATCGCGCAATGACTTTACGATGGGAATAGAAGCTCGGCGGGAACGGTTGAGGACGGGCAGAGGGAGAGGGAATGACGCGGACGGGCAGATGACAGATGACATTCAAGAGATTGAAAGAGAGGGAGAGAGAGAGAGAGGAAGAGAGGGGGGGGGGAGAGGGAGAGAGATCATCTTCGACCACTTTTCTATTTTCATCTATTTTGACATAGTACATGCCATCTTCCCTACTTCTACAGATAGATATGATGTATGTATATTGATATTATTTTAACTTGAGTATTCCTTCTAATTATACCTCGTCTGACATTCAACTCCTTTATTTTATCTCATTGTAATTTACTGGCGACTTCTATTCATCGGACATATCATTGAGTTGTCCACCAGAGAAAAAGAAACGAATATCTGAAATGTATGTACAAATTCTGATTGCCGACAGCATGCTGTCTGCTGTCTGGGCAGCACTGGCTGGTGCCATCGGAGTCCTCCAGTTGCTCGTGCTTACGCAACCCGAGTGGATCGTGCGAGGCTCCACTTCATTAGTCAGCTAATCGTTCTCTTCTTCTTTTAATACTATAGGTATTCATTAGGTATTATTTATTAGGGATTTACGCATTTAACGTTTAGATCTTTTTACATTTCATATCAAAATTATTGAAATGTGCTCGAATTACGATATTGCTGTTGGAAAAGGCATAGAAAGCGGAAGCGTGTCTTTGAGGGTCTGTTCGCACTGTGCACTCCGACAAAATGCGTGCTCCGTCCGGCCTCTCTCGTCCCTCTGCTCAGTCTCTTCTGCGGAGCTCTCCTTCTACTCGCCTCTGTCATCTTTCTCATTCCGTTAGAATGCCCTTTTTGAATCAAGAAATGACATCGAGTAACATGTTAAGAAGCAGTCTTCTCACTTCTCTCCTTTCCCTCGGCAATCTAAATGAGCAATGTGCTAACCGATTTCAGCTTCTTGCTCTGCTCACAGCGCGCTCGGCCACTGCGCATCATTGCGAACATGCAGTTTATCGCAGGTTAGAGAGAGAGAAAGAGAGAGAGAGAGAGAGAGATAGAGAGAAAGAGAGAGAGGAGAGAGAGAAAGGGAGAGAGAGAGAAAGAGAGAGACAGGAAAGAGAGAAAGAAAGAGAGAGAGAGAGATAGAGAGAAAGAGAGAGAGGAGATAGAGAAAGGGAGAGAGAGAGAAAGAGAGAGACAGGAAAGAGAGAAAGAAAGAGAGAGAGATTCATTTGACAGTGCCGATGGAGAAGCACAAAAAAGAGATTCGTTACCAACTGATGAATTACTTTGCTGCTCCTTTTGATCTCTTTGCAATGTTTTTTTAGCGCTTTCCTATTATGCTTTTCTTTGCACTTTCTTAAATGCCGTTTCTTGTTTGTCGCTTGATGCTCACATGGTCTTCTTTCTCTCTCTCTCTCTCTCTCTCTCTCTCTCTCTTTCTCTTTCTCTTTCTCTCTCTCCTTCGTCTGAAGTCGTCGTGATCGTCGCGTGCATTGCATTCCCCTGGTCTCCTCGCTTTCCCTGGGGGCTTCGTCGGGTTTCTCGCTCCACTTTGTGGTGCCAGCTAAGACGGTCCTAATTAAAAGGGCCTCGCGCCTTTCTCCTCTTTCTCTAGACACCACTGAGTAGATCGTTGCTGGAAGACAGGGAAGTTGTGGGAGAGATGAGCAGGAAGTGTGGAGAAGGCAAAAGACAAAAGGGAAAAGCTTTTTATTATCAGAAATACACATGTAAATATATATAAAAAAAGCATTTCCTTTTAAATTATGCTGAATATGAACATAGATACACATTTGACATGCCAAAGTACTCTCTTCCCTCCAGCACTGCTCGCTGCGATGTGCGTGCTGAGTGTGCCCTTCGATATGGAGGACGTCCACTGCAGCATCAGTGATCTGCTTCAGTCGAAGGGATGTCGGTGAGCCGTGTCAATCAATCAATCAAACAATCAATAGAAACCTCTTACCGCATCCGCAGTGTCGGCTGGGCGTACGCCGTGTCATCAGTGTGCGCGTTGCTCGGGCTGTGCTTCCCGGTGCTCGGGAAGCTGGTGGCTGAAGAGCGTGGCTTCCGCTATGCACTGCTGTTGCCGAGCAAGGAAAAGAAGAAGATCAGCCCAGAAGGAATCTGCCAACATCATCACAAGTGTACTGGAAGTGCAGAGTACTTTCTATGAAGAGAGAGAGAGAGAAAGAGAGAGAGAGAGAGAGAGAGAGAGAAGGAGAGAGAGAATAGGAGAGAGAAGGAAGAGGAAATGGACTCCAGCGACTCCATGAAGAATTGCATTGTCGTTTGTAAGACGTTTGCAGTTTTTTTACAGATCGAACTACATACTTCCACGGTAATTTTCTCGTTCAGCAAATAAATCTAACAAGAATCAAGCGTGTCATTTGCTCATGGTTTATTTTCTCAATTTCTCATTTTCTTTTTGCTCATTCATGATATTTAAAATTGTCTATGATATGTATGTATGTATTTCCTATCTGTAAATAAGCAGTTACAGGTGAATAGTTTTCATCTATTATTATAAATGTATCATTGTCTCCAATGTCGTTTTTCACTTTTTAAACCTATTAAAATTCCCTGAATTGACGTAAAATCGTGTACATGCATTGGCTTTATTATGTTATTCTGAAAATTAAATAAATTGGAAAATCAAAAAAATGGTAAAAAAAAAAATCGTCCTACATTTTACACAACATTAATTACAAGTCTGATAAATATTTTTTACTACGATATTGCCGGCCGGCTTAGAACGACGTCGGAAGGAGTGGCCGGAGGGAGATAGGATCTGGAGGGATAGATCTTTGAAGACGTAATAATGACCGGCGGGGGCGGCTTCCTCTGGTCTGCGTGCTTGCCAATCACGCACATGCAAAGGGTGCAGAAGAAGCAGCCCACCAGGAGAATGGCCACCAACACGAAGAAGGCGCTGTAGGAACAGCGCTTTTTCTATTTTATAGTAGAATACAAATATAATCATCCTATCAATGAAATCAACCGATTTAGGCTTCGAACATTTTGATCCATGGAATTGGCTCCTTCTCGCAGCATTCCCAATCGCAGCAAAAGTTGCCTTCGTTGAAGCACTTCCACGCCAGCTGCTTGGGCCTGATCAGAACATATTTTTATTATAGCCATTTTCAAGCATAATAAGATTGTATAAAGTAGTAGTAATGCTTCTCGGAGGAACATATGTACATATGTACATACAAACATGTTGTGTTCAATATATTTGGTCAGTTAAAGTTCCCCTTTTTTTTAAAATTAAAATGCCTTATGAAATATTTTGCGGCTTTTTACTGTCGGCAATAAATAGACTGTCGAACTGACTTTCCGCCGCCTTTGAGAAAGGTAAGGCCCGAGAGGAGGTCGTTCTCATTACCGATCGTTCGTACGCAGATAGCAACGGGTGCCTGGCGAGGAAGTTGGCTGCTGTTCAGCAAGGAGAAGAGTTCAAACCTGCATCTCGCACGTGATGAGCGTGCCCGGCTTGCGAATCGGGGGCCCGGAAAGGGTAGTGTTCGATGATCCGTCGTCGGTGGTGCTCACGCCACTCCCCCCTGGCCGTGCCGTCGTCTTTGGATCAGTTCCATTATTACCTAGACTGGTGAGAAAAAGGTGAGAATGTTGAGCGAGAAAGAGAGAGAGAGAGAGAGGAGAGAGAAAGAGAGAGAGAGAGAGAGAGAGAGGAGAGAGAAACAGAGAGAGAGAGAGATAGAGAGAGAGCGAAAGAGAGAGAGAGAGAGAAAGACGAAACCTTTTGTCGGGGGTTGTCGCCTCAGCCGTAAATGATCCACGTCGCGCCGCGTCTAATTATAAGGAGAAGAGTGAGTGAAAATATGAAGAATGTTGTTTCATCAGGAAGGATCATAAGTATGCTAACCCGTCAGTTAGTCGACTCTTTTCTTTCTTTATTGATATTTTAACCGTGCAGCTATAAGTATGAAAGAAACAAAAGCTTGCCCTGTGATTGGAGCAAGTGGGCGGCAGATTTTCGAGGTCGAAGTAGTAGCCATACGCTTTTTCTCTCAATCATTCATTTTTCTTTTATTACTCTAATTCAAATAGATGATTTTACATTCTTGTTTTCTTTAAAGATTTACCTGACTGCCATGTCGGCTTGAACAATGACTCCGCTCGTATTCGATTTTATCTGTAGAGAGAGATATGCATAATAAGAGAGCAAAAGTGAATCGGGAGATATTTCTCTTACTAGGAGAGAACGTGGAAAGGAGACAGATACTGGTAGTATGTAAAGCGAAAGAAAGAAAGAATGGACATGAGAGAGGTAGACAGAGTGTGAGAGAGAGAGGGGGAGAGAAAGAGGGAGAAATAGAGTGAGAGAAAGAGTGTGAGAGAGAGGGGGAAAGAAAGTGAGAGAGAGAGAGAGTGGGAGAGAGAGAAAGGGAAAGAGAGAGAAGGAGAGAGAGATGAATCGAACCTGGACAGTGCTGCTGCTTCCTCTGATGACTGTGTTCAGCCGCTCTCTGCACACCGTGGGTGTCCTCCCTCCATCAACATAGTGAACACGAGCACTAGATCCATTTAGAAATTCAGGGAAAAAAGGGTAGTCCGAGCGTAACACAAAAATGGGTGAGTAAAAAAATAGGGTAGGTAAGCTAAAAATAAAAATTTTCGGGTCTTAAAAAATGTGTGAGTAGTTCGGTTCGGACCCCCTTTTCCCTGTAGAAATTTATATTTTAAGTAAAAATTCATCCTCCGACAAAAAGCGAATTCGCTTCATAGACGCCAAAAAGGTGCAAAAAAGTGGTACTGACGCTAGATTGCCATTGTAGACGGTGCTCTCAGTAGCGGAGAGGCAATCCGAAGATGGAACTGCAAGGTTCGCTTTCCTTCTCTCCATTCTCTTCTCTCTTATTGTCCTCTCTACATTGGATGATCTCTCTCATTCTTACCGAGTATCACCAGAATACATGGCACCAATAAGGAAGTGGATGCGAAATGAAGAGAAAAGTGCGCGTTAGCTAGCATATTGAAGCTGTCGCCTTCATGAAAGTCGCGGGCGAGATCGGAAAGTGGCAAGCTTCCAAGCCAGCGAGCCCTCTTTCCTGGCTGCGAGATCACCTTGACAGCAGGCAACCTCCCGTCTCTTCCGGTCGACTCCCCCCATCAAGCAGACTCATCGGCGATTCTGACAAGACCAATACATGGAAGAACCTGACAAAGAACCTTGTAACACTTCCAAATCATTTGAATATGCTGATCAAAAACACCCTTACGATTCTCAAACGAACAACTTTATAATGCAGTGGAAAGAATGGACATAGAATAGAGAGAAGAAGAAGAAAAGAAGCTTGGAGATATAGCGGTACATCTCCTCCATATACTCAGAAAGGGGAACTCGGATAGATTGGGAAGGAAGGGGTTCTTGGCATCTTGCCAGCTCTGTCGCTCACGAGTAGATCGTGATGCGTGAGGTGATCGTCTGGCGGCAGATGTGGCACGTTGACAGCGTCTTGGCGCAGGAGACGCACGCCGTGTGGCCGCACTGCAGAGAGCAGTTTTTTCATTGTTATTCAAAATTTTGGCTGGAACGAAATGTCGAACATTGAAGGCAAGCGTGGCCTTGGCGTCCATGCAGATGACGCACTGAACGGACTGCTCGAGCTCGTCGAGACGCTCGCGAAGCTGACGGAGCTGCTCCTCTGAAGGTAAAGTGGGAATTTAGAGAGGCCAAACACTTAAAGAATTAAAAAGAAATTAGTTGAGAAAGTAGAAACAGCTGACCATGCTCGGCCTGTCGAATGGCTGCCTCTCGCATGCGCCGCTTCTCCTCCTCGTCGTCGTTGCCCCTGGCGAGTGCGATGGCCTCGAGGGCCGCTGCCACCTCCTCGGCCGCCGCTGCCTGATGCTGTTGCTGCTGAAGGCGCGCGCGGCCAAGCTCCACTGCCATGTCGTCTGCAATTTGAGTATTATTTATTACCCGTGTACTATTACTCCAGAATTACATAAAAAAAACCATTTACGTCTCATAATAGGAGTACATTTTCAAGAAGGAAAGGTGTCAAAAAGAGCGTTGAACCGTTGACGTTGAAGGCAGCAGTGATGGACTGGTAGCAGAGGGGACAGCGGCGGAGGGCGACCGTCTGGCAGCAGTCCTGCGCAGAAAGAAGATTCCCTTTGGATTAACGTTCAAATGAATCCCCTCCCCCCCAACCGCAAGCTGTCCTCATCGGACTCCTCCCTTCCTTCCATTCCCTCACCGTGCAAATGACGCGATGTCCGCAAGGATTGAACTGGACGTTGGCCGGTTGCTCGTCACAACCAAACGTACAAATCGCCGCGTCCTTCGCGTTGTTGCGATCCGTCGAGTCAGACACCATCGGGAAGATGCTTCTGGAAAGAGGGAGAGAGAGAGAGAGAGAGAGAAAGAGAGCTAGAGGGAGAGAGAGAGAGAGGGAGAGAGAGAGAAACTGGGGGGGGGGGCGAAGAGCATAGAAAGGCCAGAGGATAGACATGGGATAGCCAGACTGCCAATCCACCGACTTGGGCCTTGCGGAGGAGCGCGCGGCAGGCGTGGCGGAAGAGAGCATAATGGCCATCTCGGGCCAGGCGTCGGCCGGCCGAGCGCCCGAGCCATTGCGACGTTCCCAGTCGGCGCCCGAGAGGGTGAGCAGCAGAGCGGCCGCCAGTGGCCAGTGAGGACGCAGACGGGACGCCACCTCGCTCAGCTTCTAAAGCTCACTTTTATCACAGTTATGTACATCATCACAGAACCGTACCGTTTCCTTATGAAGCCCGTCGATGAGCACCTCAAAGTCAATTCCTTCGTAGTTCTCGCGGTACATGGCGATCTGAATACAAATGCTCTTCGCCCACTTCGATAATCTGCTACTCTGAACTGACATGTACCATGATGCAATGAAGGGGCGTGTTGCCCATGCAATCTTGATGGTTCACCATCACTCCGGCCTGGATCAGTGTCTGAACATTCAAAATATTCTTTATTTTGGACAATAACTTTTAGCAAACTGCCGAGTAGATCTCTAATCTGACCTGAAGGCAGCTGAGACGGTCGAGATCGGGTCCGACTGCGAACTCCCAGCGAGAGACGGCGAGATGGAGAGTCGAGCGGCCGTCTGGCAAGAGAGCGCACGCGGCAGTCGGCCAACACTCAAGTTCAAAATTCAAATTTCCCGCCACAATTGATATAATTAAAATTGTCAGTAACCTCGAGAAGGATGTGGAGAGTGTCGTGTCTGCCGTAGAGAGCGGCGAGATGAATGGGGAGGAGGCCGGCCGAGGGATGCGAGGCCATCGGGCCCGTGGGGCACTGCGCCAGCGCCGGTCGGATGTGCACCAGCGATTCTGTCGTCCTGCGTTAGAATGATTCCCTCCCCTCTCTCTCCCTCCACCACCGACTTGTGCATTCCAAGCATGACTGCCAGCTGGAAGGGCGTGTAGCCCGCGTCGTTGATGGTCGACAGATTCGTGTGGGTTCGGACGTTGAGCATGAAGCGAGAGAGCATCGCCTGAAGCCCTTTTACTTGAATGGGCCAACAACTCGTGTGAGAGGACATTAAAGTAGAAGAGAATAGAAATGTCTTCATTCTTGCCGACCTGCTTGATGGATGACTCTGGCAGTCGCACCAGAATGTGCATCACCGTATCTCCTTCGTGATTCTGCAAAGAATACGATTTTTTACTATAACTAAAAATTGATTATTGGATAGAAAAAAGCTCTACCGCAATGTTGAGCTTGGTCTGAGTGGCGACGAGAAGGCGATCGAAGCAAGCGGCTGCCGCTGCTCGCGCCGCCACGTGAACCGCAGTCTCGCCTTCATTCATTATTTTCAATCAATAATTTATTTGCAATCGACAATTTTTCCAGTACCATCCAAGTTGATTGCGTTGAGTTCGGAAGCGATGAAGAGCAAGAGACCCTCGACGGTCTTGACATGGCCACTGAAAAGGCATCAATCTCTAGCCATGAAGTAAAAAGGGGCAGGGCAACGAAGGAGTCGAACTGTCTGGCGGCGAGATGAAGCAGCGTGTTCTTCGTGGAGTCGACGCAGAATCGATCGGCGCCGAGAGTCAGGAGACACACGGCCGCAGCCCAGTTGCCGCCAACCACCGCCGTCTGCCAAGGGACGCAATCATCACTTCTTTTTAACCTTCATTTTCCAGGCAGATCATTTTCATACCTGAAGAGGAGTCATGCCTGCGACGGACTTGTTCACCTAGAATAAGAAAGTAATTATAATATCAGCAGCCAATCGATAAGCTATAATTGCAGCCAACCAAATCGGGTTGTCCACGAATGATGTGTTCAAAGTGCGACTTGTCGTTCTTCTCGTTCCACCTTCAATCAGATTGGTTTAAGATGGAGACGAATGCTCAAAGAGATGCCTGATAATCGCTTCGTTCAACTCGTTGCCAGCCACGGCAGGCTCAGGCAGCGGCGGCATCAGAATACGTGTCGCGCACGAAGCAATGGCTAAAGAGGCGTCAATTGTTCAGCGAGGTTCTTCCAATTGTCGGCTAAAAGTAGACAATTCTCTCTAACAGAGCCTGTCGCCTGCGCCGCCTTTTCCACAGCAGCGGCCGTGGCAAGATGTAGCATTCGCGGCTGCAAAATAGATTACGAATAATTTTTATGTTGTTTTCAAGCATTGAAGAAAACAGCTGACCAGGAGTCGCAGGGCGCTGCTTGCTGCGGTCGACTTGCAGACTCGCGAGGTCCTTGCCTGCACGAGAAGGCATTGCCAGTGGGGCAGGAGAAAAGAGGAAAGCGCACCAAGATAAAGCGGAAGCACTCGCTCGAGACTCGCGGGGTCGTCGCTGCTCAGAATCCGAGCGACCGGCCGGAACGGGTAAGAAGTCTACAGAGAAACGACTTCCCACTTTGCTTTAAAAAAATGTTTACAGGCAATTTTTAGAGCCAAACTATTCATCAACGGTTCGTCGTACAGCGACGTTGATGAGGTGAAGCGTATCCGAGGCAGCGTTGACTTTCGTGACCTTGAAGATCGTGTCGAGTGTCACCTCCGTCGGCGGCATCTGCAATTGCGGAATTTATTAGCGTAAAAAAATTCAAATTCAGTTATTACAAGATATTTGTGAATGACAAATAGCCAGATGCCGACATTAGAGTTGACGATGAGGACGTTGTCGCCCTCCAGGAAGAAGAGGCGCATGACGCGCTCGAGCAGCACGAGCGGCAGCACAAACTCCGCCGTCGTGTCCTGCAAAGGGCACGGAGAGAGCCTTTGGGTAGTCTCTTATTGCATAAATCTTGTTGTAAAAGATCTCTTCGCATGGGTTTTTGGGGCGAAATTCTCGGTTCCCACCCAAACCAACCCAAAACTTTGCCGCCGGTCGTGTGTCGTCCACTTCGCGCGAGTAGAAGCGGCAAGTCGCCGTTTCCGAAACCTCGTCCACGCGCACCACGAGACCGACGCGATTGATGGCCTGAATTGGAAGGAGAGAATGGGTGGAAGATGAGGAAATTGGAAAGGTGGAGAGAAAGCGGTAAAGGAATGAGAGAGAGAGAGAGAGAGCGACAGAGAGCGAAAGACAGAGATGGACAGAGAGAGAGACACAGAGAGAGAGAGGAGAAATGGTTGAGTAATGATAAAGAGGGAGTTAAGGAGAGCAAGAGATGGAAAAGAGAGTGAGGGAGAGGGAATAAGTTGGCCGAAGATTGCCCTCACGTTCAACTTATCTGGCGACCACGGAAGAGTGTTAGTCTTGTGGACGAACTGAAATCAGCCATAATTAACTGGGACAACTGTTTTTAATGGAGAAACTTTTTAGACTAAACTTGGTGCAGAAAGCGCCTTGTTTTAAAATAAATTAATGGCAGATATGTAAATAAATGAACCTCGAATCGCTCGGCGTCGATCTGCTGGACGCGGACGCGGTCGCCGACGCGAAGAGGCAGCATAGCGGCAGAAGCCGCCTTCTCGCACGCGGAAGAGGCCAGAGCATCCGGGCAGGCAGCCATCTCCGAGCAGCGATGGAAGTGATAATGAAGGGGCCACGAGAATGAGTTCGCTGAGCGCATGTACTTTGCATGCAAATGTTATAGGCACGTTCATCTTCATTATCACAAGCTGCATATTCTAGATAGTTCTAAGAAAAATTGTGACGAAAATACATAGGTGAACTTTATTGCGAAACGTGTTTTCTATTTTAAATGAATTTTCCATGATTTATTTGGCACATCTTTATCTACATACATATGTATGCTGGCGAAATATTGAAATATTTGCTACATTAAGATGGACAACTCTATCATGGACGGTGAATAGCCTCCTAACCTTCTCCCTTCCTCCCGCACGTCCTCAGCCTCCCCACTCTTCACTTCCACGCCTCCCTCCTCGCTCTCTCCTTCCTCTTCTTCTACGGACCTCTCTCACAGCTCTGCCTCGGACGTCTCTCAGCCATACAGTAATACCAAGAAATGCATGATTTCGTATTCACTGAGTTATCTGACACTGCGATAAAAAGTTTTGATAAGCGAACTGCAGTATTTCCAATTTTTACCTCTTTGTCCATTTCGTAACTTTGCTACTATCCCTCGATCTCTCTCCTTTGCAACTTATTTGTTAATGCTTCAAAATAAAAGAATGACAACAGCTCAGGATGCAGTGAGGAAATGAATCGATTTGAGGAATGTAAAGAATTGAAAGGCCGAAGGTTGGTGACTGTGGACATCTCCAATGTTTTCTCTTGCCCAGTTCCTAATCGCGGTTCGACACCTTTTTCCCTTCCTAACCGCGTAGAAGAGCATCCAGGCACCCATCATTCTTGATCCCGCGAGGTGAAGAGAATGATCCGCGACTTTCTGGCTCGCCAGATCGTCCATGAGTCAACCTGGAGCGGCCAGCAGAGCAATCAGCAAGAAGACCAGCAGGAAGGACCAAGCCCACCATCGCATTCTTGCCTAACCTCGGCCACCTCGGTCACATTCTTATTCTGAACGCGTCCTCCTTCGACTCGACCATGATCGTGTTCAAAGTACCGCGAGGGGCGGGCGTCCACGAGTCCGATTAGAGTGAAGAGGGAAGAGAGAAAGAGAGAAATCAAAGAGAACACGAGCGGATGCAGAGGGCTTCGATAACCTCCAGGCATCTCTGCATATTGAATGGTTTTAAACGAAATTGTAATTGCTGAAATGTTGTTTGTCCAAAACAAATTGAGCATAAGATGCCGTTTTGTTTCAAAATGCAAATAGAATGGACTGACCCGTAATCCTCTCTATCTCTCTCTCTCTCTCTCTCTCACTCTCTCTCTCTCTCACTCTCTCTCTCTCTCTCTGGCCGCCCGACCAGCCAATGGCGGCATCTCCAAACTCGTTTTGACCGTCGTCAGCTTTTTGTTTCACTTCAGGGGAAATAGGCTTTCTCTGTTCGCTCTTTCGGCTGATTGCCTCAGGCGATGGAAGTGCGCGAGAAGACGGAAATGAGCAGAAGCTGCGCAGCCGACATCGGTTCTTCCTCTCTTTCTCTTCCTCGTTTTCTCTCTCTTTCTCTCTCTCTCTCTCTCTCTCTCTCTTTCTCTCTCTCTCTTCCTCGTTCTCTCTCTCTCTGCTTCTGTGACTTCATCCGCTTTTTATTGCAAGTAGTCAAGAAACTTCCTGTCGCTATATGCCGTCTGCCCAGTTGTGCACGAAGTAGTATATTGTATGAAGCCCGTCAAATGACTGGGCCAAGTGTTAGCAGAGTCCTTCCGTGGACGTCAGCATCTTGCTTTGCACTTTGCGAATTGCACAAATTACACAATTTCCACCAATCACCGAACATCCTCCTGATACACGTCAGAATGTGTGAAGTGCACAGGAACAGAGCAGTTAAATGTCTATTGGATAATTGGATGATAAAGGGCACAGTGACGAAGCAAAAGTGACGAATCGCTCGATTATCCTCAGCTGTAGACTCAGAGAGTTGTCATAAATATTACATGACAATTTCTGCACAAATTGTATTTAAAATGAAAATCCTTTTATCGTGAAACACAACGCCCTTCATGCCTTTCTGGCAGAAGAATCAAAGTGGACAATAGGAAAAGGTTAAAAACAGACAAAAAAGATAGGTCAGAGTAAACTGGGTAGGAGATATACAGATTTACCCAGCAATTACTAAAGATACATAATACGGGTCAACGTCATACTCGCTGTATCATATCCGTGATGAAAGAGCGTGCGACAGCGAGAGAGAGAAAGAGAGAGAGAGAGAGAGAGAGAGAGAGAGAGAAGGAATGAGAGAGAGTCAGTGCGAGAATGGAAGTAAAGAAACTAATTCATCCAGCTCATTCCTCAGAATTGTAGTCAGCCTAGAAAATGCACTGGCACGGCTAACCACAGACGACGTTTCGCCCTACTAAAAATGCTACCGTATCTCGTCCTTATTTGCAATTCTGCGTCGCCGCATGACCAACAAAAAACAGTTTGTGTCCTGTGAGATGAATTAAGAGTGCGAGATGTGAATTCAGAGAGGATTCAGAGGGAAACCGAGAACAGAAAAGGAGCTCTTTGAGCCCTTGCATTCAGATATATCTAACCAGAATATAGTTAACTTACATATGTACCCAGGTAGTTTCTCTCTCGCTTTTCATTTTCTCTCTCTCTCTCTCTCTGTCTCTCTTCTTCTGTTTCTCTTTCTCTCATTCTCTCTCTATCGCTCATTCTCCCTCTCTTTCTATATCTTTCTCTCTCTCCATCTTTCTCTTTCTATCCCTCTCTCTCTCTCTCTCTCTCTCTCTCTTTCTCTCTCTCTCTCTCTCTCTACGATAGTTGCAACGCTCTTTATGCATTCTGGAACGTGGCATCGGTCTTGCGAGAAAGGGTTGCAGTCTTCCGCATTCTCTACCGTTTACTCGTTTAAGCTTGAAAAAGGCTGATGTCACTATCATATGTATGTTTATAATTACTAAAACATCACCACCTCACTATGCAAGGCTTGATCTTAACAGAAATCCGACACTTTTTCCTTTCTCTAAATCTATGAGAGTCTCTCTTTCTCTCTGTCACTTCTCTTTCTCTCATTCCCTCTCCCTCTCCTCTTCTTTCCTTCTCCCTCTCCCTTTCCCTCTCCCTCTCTCGTTCCTGAAACCGACTCTGCAAATGGGCGTGTCCTTGTGCTGCAGAGATTGTTCCGAGTATGTCATCACCGGTTCAGGAAGAGCCGCCATCCCTATTAAAGTAGAGCTGCCCATGCATGGAACGGCAGATCCAGAGAGGAGTTGGAGCAGCCTCGGATGGACAGTCACTCATCGTCATCAGTTCTGCCTTTGTCCTTTCCAATTCAAACAGATCATTCGGCTTTCTTCGCTTATACGCTCTTTTCTAAAATTCGAACAACTGTTGGATCAGATTTAGAGCGCGCCCCGAAAGTGCAGTGAAAGCTCGTAAAAAATTGTTTTTATTGTTGGGTTTGTAAATCAAAGGAACCGTTTCTGTAAAAGGGCAACTGACGTGGCATTCTGTGGATTGGGAAGAATTGTGTCTCGCCACGGAATTGTCGCGAGACTCGGAGCTCTTTTTGTCTGCATTCTTTTCCGACTCGGCCCACGCCTCCGGGTACATATTCGAGCTGCCAGAGCAAGAAGAGAATAACAACAGAGAGCGACCTCTTTCTTTCTCTCTCTCCCTTCCTCTCTCTTTCTCTCTCCTTCATCAGTTCTACTATCTACATACATAAGTCTATTTTCTTAATTCTGCTTTCTATCTCTCGCGCTCTCTCTCTCTCATTGTTCAACATTCGTATAAATGATCTCTCAATTTTCACTGCTCTTTTTCACGCCTTCATCAACCTGGAATTTGTCGCTTACTTTCAACTGTCTCTTGCCAAATATAGATTGGTAACCACGGAACGATGTTTGGAGTGGTAAAGTCGGCTCCAGACGCAATATTTGACAGATCGCAGTTCAGTTCCCTTCTTGAACAGCCCAAGTGCGGCGCGTTTATTTCTGCTCAGACTCGGTTTCGGTCTCATACAGAAAGCGAAGAAATTCTTTTTTCCTATCGTGTCCTATGCCACTGCCAACGTCACAGCTCCTTCGTACTTCGTAAAAAAAATTGAGAAGCTAAAACCGAAAAAAAATCCAATAGAAAACTATGTTTGGTAGCTGAAATAGCCCACTTCGCACACTTCTGTCCTGCGTACTCTCTGCGTGTGCCTTTTTGAGAAATCTTCCCGTTTTCCTTGAGAGTAGATCACAGCAGCTTCTCCATCTCAGGATGCTGTCGTGGGTGGGCGTTGCCCTGTCGCTCGGCGCGGTTCTTTCATCCACCGCCAAGACCGTCGTGGGCATCGACATGAATCAGAATCTCAGGGAGCTCTGCCCGGCGTACAGCGCTGATCTCGACCTCAGAACGGTTAGTCATTCAGCAGAGCGAAACGTGAACAGTGCCTAAGATCATCCAAAATACAAAAAAAAATAAAGCCAGAAAAAACAGTTTTCTCTAAAATTTCAAACTACATTAAAAATGTAAATTTTTAAACTGTGTATTTCCTTGCACCTGCAAGTTCGTCAAAGCTATACTTCTATGATTAATTAGTTTAGAACCTGCGCGCGATCGCTCAGTGCAAGCAGTCGTACTTCGCGGACTGGAAGGCCCTCTATGACATCACTCTCAAGCTCTACGAATCCGACAAGCCGATCATGCAGCACTCCGTCGCTGGCAACACTGCCAAAGTTTCTCCTTTTCTTCAACATTCAGTTTCGAGCTCTTTTTTCATTCATTAACACAGACGCTTATTTTAAAGAGGCACACAACTTAACTATAATCTATTTGAACTTTTCTGAGAATTTTCCTGATTGTGTTTCTCTAAAACCCATGTTCTCACGCTCTTATATCAGGCAAATAGGCGCGAAAGAATAAATTTTGGTACACTTAAAAGACCATTTCACTAGTAGGCCCGAGAAGAAAATAAAATGAGACTAACACCGGAAAATATATTTTGGAGGCCGCACAATCCTTCTGCGCAAAAATAGCGGTAATTTAAACATAAATTTTTTCGGTGATCGCCGTCCTTTATGTCAGCTGTGATGCAGATTAAAAAAAATCAATCTACAGTGTGAAGTATTTCATATAAATTTACGGCAAGAAAGAGTAAACAACATGTACAAATTGGCCAGCTCTACGACTTCCTCCTGGCCCACCCGCCGACCCTCTTTGCCACGCCTCCCCCGATGTCGGGAGTGGGCCGGCCGGCCGAGCAGATCAGCCGCGCCGGTAACGACCTCACTCGCATCTTCGACGGACTCCGCACCGTCCAGGCATTCCACGATCATGTCTACTTTCCCAAGCTCCCTTGAAATCAAAAAAAAATTCTTCTGTTTTTTTTTCTATCCATCTTTCCCTTTACCTTCCTCGAATATCACCTGCAACAGCATTTATTATGCTTTTGAGCAAACATTGTCATCTTAAAATAACATGTTTACTCTCGCAACATCTCTTTTAAATCTTTCTAATGTATCCTTCAATTCTTCAACTTAGCTGTTTCCTGTTCGTGTTCTTCCTGATCTCCTTCCCTATATCACCTTTTATCTCAACTTCATCGTAGATCAAGCAGCATTCATCCCGATGTCTAATCATTCTCATTTTTTATAGTCACTCTCCTTATCCGGTTTTTAAACAACAACCTTTAGATCGCCATATGAGAAAACTTAGTGTGACTAAAAATCATATTAGTGTCTTTTAAATGACTCAAATGAGCGAGTCATACTTATTTAGCTAACCAGCTTTCTAATCATAATTTTACGCATTCTTCACTTCCGAATGCCGTGAAAATTCCTGAAGTGAACAATTTGAGCCATTTAAACAACACTCTTGCACTTGTGCGCAGGACAGGTAGGATAACCGTAGACAAAACGAACCAGTGATATGTATTATATTGCATCGTCTTCCATCTTTACTTTCCATGTCAAATTGGCTGTTTCCCAATTTCTGTGGAAATCGTTGACTGTGCCAGCTTCAACATCAACACTCTCTTCTCTCTCCTTCTTGGTCCTTGAAACGGCAACCCTTGCCCAGAGAGATGAGAAAAAGACAATAAAAGTCGCAATTGTTTCCACAGTTGAGACAACATCGATTATGTGGTGTATTTACAAGCATGGATAATAACAATTACTGTTTATGAATCGAATTCAAAATAAAATAAATTAAGAAGTAAGAATTAAAGAAAGGAAGATGATGCATAAAATATGATACGAAGAAAATACCAAAGAAAATAACTGACATTGAATTAAATAAATATTTCTGATACTGACAAGCCTGCAGATGAATTCCAAACTCTGTTGATATTTGAGCCGTTTAAGAAAAACTGGCCAATAGATTCATATATTTTTTTACAACTTCACCAACGATTACATTAGTGTATGTATTTATCGATAATGTACAGTTGTTTCATTGGTGAGTAAAACAGATCTGCTTCCCACCGCTCTTATCTTGCTCTCTTCCGCCACTCTTCTCTCTGTCAGCCAGGAACACCATTTCTACCACAAGCTGTTCCGGACGGACAACCTCTGCAGGACATACTGCAATCCACAAGCTGCATCTGGTATGTTTTCGTCTCCTTCTTAGGGCTTAAAGAGCGATCCAAGGCTCCTTCTAAAATCTAAACTAATAATGATAAGTGTAAACGGGCAGGAAAAGACAGTTAAACACATGTGATATAATGCCTAAACACACTTAATTTTGTTGCCAGATTCCGAAGTATTCTTGGACTCGTGCTCTGACTACTGCAGTGAGTGTCTCGGCAGCGAAGGCCGAGGGAAGAGCTGAAGCTGCAGGAGTGTAGGGGTCATTTCCAGTACACTTTAGTGACATTTCTGAAATGGAAGCAAAATTAATCCTCAAATAGCACCAAGTTACGCTGAAATCGCCTCCATAATGCGCATTAGTGTTGGCGGAAGAAATGATAAGAAAAAACGCGGCTAATCCGCGAAGTTGTTGAGACGAGTAAAAAGCGTAAGCAATACGATACCTTGTTTCCCCTTTTAAATAAAGATGCTTTGATTATGCAAAGCAAAGGATTTCTTCAAATCAAATGGACTTACATCTACACCCACTAGATCCCCTACGAAGCAATCCATCGCCGTTCTCCCGGCCGTCCATCTTCCCTGACCACTCTCTCTCTCTCTCCCACTTATATCCCGCTACGAAGTTGATGTTCGGCCAAGAACATCACAGTGCCAATCTCACAATCGTCCCGATATAACGATAAATTGAATTGAATTAACGATTTCGTTAAGAGTCCTTGAAGTCGTGTACGGATATAAATTTTCGTGTCATAGCGTTGCTAGTTTCAGCTCGAGGAAAAGCCGATAGCTAACTGTATGCTTGGTTTTGCAGCTTATTTTTGTTTCCAGGTGGCTTCACTGCTTGTCTTCTTTAAAATTTGCGACAAATCACCCTGGAAGAAAATTGTTCTAGCCAACTACCCGATTTATTTATGTCCTCCCTCTCTCACACTCACTCTCTCACTCTCTGTCTCTCTCTCTCTCTATCTCTCTTCGTTCTCAGTCTCACTCCTTGTCTTCCTCACTCTCCTTCTCTGTCCTGTTGACCATGCCCTTTTTTCATTTTTGTATTATGTTTTCCAAAGCGTATTTCTGTGCCACTTCCGTTTTATTAATATTTATTTTCATTTACACGTCAAGGAAATCCAGCTTTAGCTTCTCACACACATTTCAGCCTCTCACTACATATCGCTTTCTTTATCCAGTTTATCCTCATAGTCTATCTCTCTCGTACTCTTTGTGTCTGGCTTATCTCCCTGACCACTCCCTCACCCACTCTCTCCCTCCCCCTCTCGTCTCTTCATAGCGTTACACAACAAGGCAACTATTGGACGCGTCATGAATCCTGAGAAAGACAACGAAGCATCGATAGAGAACAGAATGAGAGAGGGTGGGAGGAGTCTAGGAATCGATGAGTTCAGAGGAGGAAAGAATGTGTGAGAGAGAGAGTGAAAGTGGAGAGGGTAGAGGCGAGCAAAGAATGAACAGTTTTCATTGTCCATTCCGCTGTTGCCTTGCCCTTTGAGCGTTTATCCACGTTTTCTATATCTTGTTCTGTTTATGATGCAACTTTGTGACGATATGAAGATACAGGAGATATTCCGCATGCTAATGAACAAAGCAGAGCAGTTTGTTGTGAAAAGATATATTTGTTTTACAAATAAACTTGTTTGTTTTGCCTTACTTGAGTTGATTCTATTCAAACGCTTTAAAAAATTTCCGCGGATTCCTGACCTGAATGTCGGCGTTCACTCTTGTTCAAGTTTATTCGGAACTAATGTTTTTTTTTTTTAAAGAATACATGAAAATGTGATCAGTTCTGATGCTCTTTGTCTGCCCAGCCCAATGCGCGCTCTCTGCTTCGTCGACCCCGACCCCGTCGCCATCCTCCCGCGCGCTTTCCGATATCGAAGCTCGGCCGTCATCGCCGCGCGAGACGATGACGTCATCGTCGTAAGGGGCAGCGATGAAAAGTCAGCTCTCATCTTACCTTTTCGAGGGAATATCTGTATTTTATCTCCACAATTTATCCTCTCACTGAATGAAAATATTTTTGAAGAATAAGCGCATGGCACTCGATAACATTATTATATTTTAGGAACAGAAATGGCTGTCTATTCTTTCTACGATTCGACAAATCCTCTAAACGCATGGACATCTCTGCAACGGTGCTTTTTAATTCACTGTTTCCAGTTTACTAAATCTATTTTTTGTTTTGTTTTTTGCAATTTTTTTTGCTTTACTCACGTTTTGAACATAATAATGACTGAAAAATGTTTTAATAGATTTTCCTGAAACGTGCGTGCTTCGTGAGCGGCCGCTTCGTGGAGCGGGGAATCTTTGTCGGCCACGACCACCACAGGCACGTCATTGTCGTGCGATCGGACGACGAGTCTTTTTCGGTATGCTTTCATCATCAGTCAGAGTAATCAGAGGAATGGTCTTCTTCTCAGGAAGGCCATGTCTGCTCCGTCAGCTACAAGTTGCCCCAAGTGAACCTGGGCAGCTGGTTCATGATCAGCAGCCATCCAGATGCGGCCGGGCTCATTCTGCAAAGCAGAGTTGTGGCATTGGTTGGGCACTCAATGCATTCCTATCATCCGATTTCATAGAAAAAAAACACGAAATGGTCAATTTAAAAACGTTGCCTTAATTAAATAAAGGAAACAATAACTTGCTTATCAGACAGGCCGGCTGCAGCGACTTGTCATGCAATCCGTTCGGCTGGATGACGAGAACGAGACGGCTGAGCTCTCCGATTTTGCTGAGCATCTCCTGCCCGAACAGCTGACTCCAACCAACGTCTGCTGCCAGCTTTCTCATATTTTTCCATACTTTTTTCCCTTCTCGTTTCTCTTCTATATTTCCTGACCCTCTGCAGATTCGTCTTCTTTCCACTCGTAACTTCGTGTTGGTGGGAAAGGACGAGCAACGCTGCCTCGTGCTCGCAGATGTTCAAGATGGTGGCCGTCGTCCATTGCGCATCCTCGATATTGATCCGATTAGTGTAGGGGTGAAGAGAAAGAGAGAGAGAGAGAAAGAGAGAGAGAAAAGTTAGAGAATGAAAGAAGGATGAGAAACTTAACAGCTCATTTCTGCAGCTCCTATGCACCTCATCGAGTGTGCTAAACGTCATCTCCACGGGTGACGTCATCTTCACTGGGACCTCCCTCGCCATCTACCCTTTCATGCCCGTCACTGCACTCGACTTGGCCTCTGGCCAATCGCAGAGACTCGGGCAGGTGCTTTTTGACAGTGCGCCACGTTGAGAATTCAGTCTAATTGCTATGTAATAAGTGTACAAAACCGTAATTTGCAGCACTTTTTTTAGCATCAAAGCAAGCCGCATCACTTACTCGAACATTGTGCTGTCCGAGAGGTGGAAAAGTATCTTCTATCTAGAGAACAATACCGTCATTGTTCGGGTTAGTCGATCCATTCATAAATGTAATTATTTCTGAGAATGAGAACTATAATTGAACTATAAAGGCTGTTTGCATCTTTCATAATGCTTATTTTTGCCCTCGATTGATGGAAGCAAAGTACGAATCTAGGCGCATGATCGTGTTCCATCTCCTCTGCTTCTCCACTGTTATTGGCGTCTAACTGAGCTTGTGGCTGACGAGTCGTTTCTTGACGTTCTCATTGCGAAGATGGAGGAAAGAGCGAGGAGCGCGAGCAGAATCACCACTGCGAATCGGCAGAATGTTGAGGTAGCACTCTTAAGTCAGCTTGTATCTTTCGGCGTTGTATAAGATGTAAACCTGAATGAACGATCAGCCTACAGACTCCATCGCTCGTAGCCTTCGGTGCCGCCAAGAGCCTTCTTCGACTGCCTTCGGAAAGGCCGGTGTGGGTGTTGGCTGCAGGCCGTCGGGTGGTTGTCCTTTACCGTATCGCGACCGCCGGGCTGCCTCGTCAACTTCTATTTGTCCGAAGAGATCGCCATAATGAAGAGGTACTATTTATTTATTGACTAATGTTTATTCACAAGAATGTAGTCGGATTGGCATGACGTCATCTGCTTGTCGTAGGCGTCCTTCTCCACGGTGCCGCTTCACTCGGATGGCACATCCGAAATTGTCGCGCAATTCGCGGGGCACGACCAGCGGATTTTGCTTCTTCTCTGCATTCCACACTGTTAGAGACACCATCTTGAGTAGTCTGAATTTGTAGAATTCCGTTTTCATTCAATCAAATCTTTTTATGGATCTGGATATTAATCTATCGCCCACACGCTGAAAAGGAGAAAAGGCCAGATTTAGTGACAGAGTCGCCTTATCCAACAATACGACAATGATAGTGAAGACTGTGTAGTTTGGATTGCCCAGATGAGGGTGCGTATCTGCTGGTCGTTCACTCTTTCGATGCGCACTTTGAGCACGAAGTGAGCGTCTCTCGAATCGAAGATGCGAGGATCGAGAGGTGGACCGGCATTACTTGGCTTGAATCGAACGAGTCGGACGATAGCGAAAGGTCAATTCATACTTGCAATTCTATAAAAAAAAATTCGGTATTACAAACAGCAATAGACGTAACAATTGTAAGAATTCAGAATAATCTTCACGAGCGAAAGAAGCCAACGAGAGACTTCTTACAGTGTAGAGTGTGGAGTCTTCGCGCTGCGCAGCGACAACAGGTTTCTGTCGCAGCCTAACTGAATTAATATGTGATTGAATTTCGTTAGATAAATCGTTTGTGTATGAAACAGAAATAAGAGCAAGCTAGAATGTAGCCATTTCCAGCGTGGAGATTGCCGAGCCGCTCGCGGTGGTCGAGAGGCTGCAGCCGATTCCGGGCCGGGCTCGCGTCGGCTCGCTGCCCCTTCCTCGCTTCGCACGCTCCCACAACGGAAAATGCTATGTGTACATACCTTTACTTCTCTCGTAATTTGTATTCTTAATATATATTTTTTAGAAATGTTTACAACATGATTTTCCAGAATTATTCGCCATCTGGCTGGAATTAGCATTGTGTCCATGAATATCGCCGTGGTCAGCGACGGCGCTTCCTCTCACACTCTCCACGGCGCTGTCCACTCTCCTCGTACAGAGGGCGATGAGCTCGATGACGAGGTTCGATCGATACTATTATTTATTTTATCTTGTGTTAGTTATTCGAGGGACATAAAGATTAAGATGTGAATAACTGAGAAGAAGAATGCATTGTTGATGTATGCAAAAGGCCAAACAATAATTCGCCCAGCTGGTGTCGGTGAGCCGCGACGTGGACTTCTGCTCTGGCAGCGTGCTCGTGCTGCTGCCGCCCTCTGGCAGACTGGCCGACGCCCTCGCCGTCTCTGCTCTCTCCGGCTGTACTCTGCCCCTCTTGTACGCCTTTTGCGCCATCTTTTTCACTTGAAATTGTATTTAGACATATGTTTATGCCGAATGATATGATATGGACTCTTTCTATTCCGTTTCATTTCAGCTTGCATCCCTCGCTGCGCGACCTTGAAGAAGCCATCTCCGATGCAGACACTGGCACTCTCTTCTTCATCAGAGACAATATGCTATTCGAGGTACTACTTCTGTGTAGAAATTTTTGGTCAAAATAGAATGAATATACATACACAAGTAAAATTATGTTATATTTTTAAAATCAAATTTCCAACCCCTAGGCTGCTCGTTGCATCCCGTCGCTACAGTGTCTTTCCATCAGTCACTGTTCTCGTCTCGTGACGGCACCCACGGCAAGAGCTCGTCTCGCCAGTCTTGGCCCGATGCCTATCACCGAAGACGTTATAAATGTTCTGATCTCAGTCTATCAATGAAATTACAGTACAATTGTATCATTAGAGCTAGTATTTTCATGCTTTAAAGTCTTATATTTTATTCTCCGTGTATAAGCCGAAGGGTATTAAAACGGGAATTATTCAGTTCAATATAATATCCTTCTATTAGATATTTTAGGCTTTTCGTGTACACGTTTTGAAAATTCGCGACACGTACGTACTGCTTGTTTCATTAGTAATCTTGTTTCAATGTGCTCTGTTTTTGTACTTTAACGTTGATCTCTTCTATAAATCTCTGCAGAAGTACTCTGAGACATGCTTAGCTCCCTTTTTTGTTTGAGAGCGAACCTTGAGTGCTCGGGGAATCTGACGCGTTTAGAATGCAACACGGGTCCTCTTCAAGTCGCAATTAATTGAAGAGCTATATCTTGAAACATTCATACACGAAAATATGTCGAGAACTTAATCCTTTTGTTTCATTACAAGTGGCTCGTTACCAAACGTAAAGGGGAGTACGTTTACAACAACATGACTGCCAGTGAGGAAGGCAGAGCAGGTGAGTGAATGGAAGAAACGACTTGTGATCATAATGTGCTATGGAGCTTCATTTCCTCTCGATTGAAAAGAAATGTAGAATTGACACTCTTTTTATATCTTAGACAGTAAGGTCAAGAGGAACTAAGGACTATCTACATACATACGGTAAAAAGCAGAGTGGCCTCTCTCATCTCTTTCATGTCCTTTCTAAACCTTAATTATTATACACCAAAAATAAAGGAAGCTCTTCGCTTTCCTCCTCACTCAGGGGAATTTATATAAACATATGTAGATGCTTCGAAGTTCGATTTCTTCTCAAATTTGCAGACTTTACAAATTGCCACGTATGTTTGTTCTTCTTTGCAAAAAGACACTGTTTCCCTGTGTGACTTTCTCCTGCCAGACTTCTAATTTACGTCATACAAGTAGCCCTCAAACATGTCTACTGAACTCGCTGACCATTAATCCTATATAAATAATCGTATGCTGAGGATAATTAATTTATTAGTCACCTATTCATGCTTGGATGTTAATGCAAGGCGCAGATGTTGTTGCCATCCACTATCGTTTCCGTCATTGAGTCGGACTTCTTTCTTCTAACGTTGACCAACTCTAATTTGTATCTTAAAAATATGTCGTGGTGGGCGTCGACTGCCTTTGGATGTCTAACATCAATTCCAATACTGCGCTAGTCTTTTTGGCTTCAGACTCTAGACTCAATGTCACTGCGGAAACCCGCGACATGGACGACTTTGAGTTCTTACAAAAGCTGGATGCCGCTCTCTGCTACATTGTTGTTGCTCTAGGTCAGTGATCTTTTTTTTTTTTTACTTTGCATACATATTTTACTGTTCATTTTTGAATGGTGACTTATCTGTTTGTTTTGAATCTCCTCAATGATTATGACAATTTGTTTTAGGAATTCCAACCTTTGCGCTCGCAGTTCCGTCCTACTGGCGCCTACTCCATCATCCGTATTTCGCTAAGGCTGACATCTTCTACATTATTACTATTGAAGGAGTCGTTGTCAGCACATTCTGTTCTTTTTAAACATTCAATTGTAAACAAGATAAAATTTTCACGGTTGCTAACGTGAGCGAGAATGTGCGTAAAAGAGAGAAAATCAGTAAGCTGAGCTTCTCCCTAGAGTATGCTCGCCTTTATCTCAACAATGCTGACGGTCGAGCTGACAACGTGGCCGGCCTTCTCCTCCGTCTATGTCTTCCTGAACAGATTCTCTCTGGCTGTGGCTGCGAATGCTCTGACTCTGTACCTGCAAGGGGTGCATCTCCAGGCCTTCTGCTCCATCGCCCTCAATCGATTCGCATCCATCGCCTTCCCTCTCGAGATGCGAATGGTTTGATTGCAAATCTAAAACGATAAATCCATTCAATTTATCTCTAAATTCGGCTACAGCTCAAACTGAACAGTAATGCAACCCGTTACCTACGCCATTAAGGTCCTGCACTTAGAATCTCATATTTACAGTTTTCGAAGCTTCTCTTTCGTCTGAGCCTTTTGACGATCTTTGCTCTTCCCGTTTTGTCAACACTGCAAGGTTTTCTGGACTTTCAATACGTTCCATTCAGCACGGACAACAATGAAACATACTTCTTGCCGGTGGATAGCGGCACCTTTAACGTCAGTATTTTATGGTGTTCCTTTATTTTCTTTTTTCATTCTTCTCAACAGAGCTGATTATTGCTAATATAGCATGATACATACATATACATATGAATAAATATGATGGCAATGAACAGTAATTCTTAAACGTGAAGTGTTTACACAATCACTGGTTCACATATTTTAAGACGTTCATTTCGTAGAACAGAAAGTTAATTGATCACGTGCAGTAATGTTTTCGTCATTTGACAATTTAGATCTCAATTACGTAACGAAGCTCAAGACCAAAGATCTCTGGCTATGTATATATAGCCTATACTTTCCTTTACATGGATTTACATTGCTTTTAGAATCCCTAATTCACATTATTCCGAGAATATTACAATAAGATTGAAAGAAACATTAAAACTCTCGAAAAACGAGCTAATAATTATGAATGCAAAATGAATACAAGAGAGATTTTGCAGGCCTTAGCCATCGCTCCTCAAATGTACACGTGGACGGTGGTTGTCGTGACATTCCTGCTCAATCTCATCGTCGCTTTCCTGCACTATCGCTTTCGGAAGGAGAACAATCTGGAGAAGCGAGCGGAGAGAGGCCTCGCCATCACTTCCATTGCCTCCTTCACAGTCTACTGCGTCTATGGTCTAGTTAGAGTGCGTTTTCAATCATCTATTTTATAAGAACGCATGTGAAATGGTACGTGAAAATAAGAAGAATTTCTTGCAATAAGTTGCATTGAAAAGAACATATTTTTACAGCTGTATAACCAGTACGGCCCGCCGTCCTTCCTCCGCCAGGTGGGGATGTTCATGACCCCTCACCTGTACTTCCTCTCTACCATCATGCCCTTCTGGTTCCTCGTCGCCTTCTCCTCGTCGGTTCGCGTCGTCCTTGCTCCTCAACTCTTCGGCCGCCACTCGTGCGCGTCTCCCTTGGCCATGAACTCCGTGTCGTCATCCAAAGCGTATTGCACAGCTGCTCCTCAGCACCAAAATCCTCGGCCGGCCACGCACCAACACGGCCCTTACAAACAAATGGAGCTGGCCGCACGAGCCAAAAGTCCCATACAAACCGAATCGCTCAAATTATTCTCAATTAGTGGAGGCCTGCCTCTGAAAGGCAGCACCAAGTAGTGAATCTCAGTTTTAAATAATTTTTGTTTTGTTCGCCAGCTCAATATATTAACCGAAAAGTAATTATCTCCATACAGCTCGTTGTAGCTTAAGTAATCTCACTTCGCTGACTCCATGGCCCCCACGCAACTACAAATATGTAGATCGCTCTTACATATGTCTTGAGTTTCTTTGGAGCGTAGCGTCTACAATTAGTTGACTTTGCTTCTCAAAGTGTGACTGAAATCGCTCATGTGATATAGTCAGGTTTCACTATTATAACTACAAATGACAATTTATTATGTTTAATATATAGTTGATGGTTTGAACTTTGAATTCGTCTAATTTCGATATTTATGCTTGTAGCTGTCGCTAATAAAATATACGAATATATTCATATATTTCGCTTTTGCTAGAGGAGTTTGTGTTGTTTGGCGGCAATTGTAAAAATAAAGAAAAGTAAGACAATTGTTGCAAATGCCACGTAACTGAAAATATTGCAGAATCTCTTGTTGGAATAGTTGTAGGGAAACAAAATAAAGCTGCGGTTGTGTTTTCGACAATACTATGTCCTGTTGAAACTTTATGTCCTGTTGAACTGAGCAAAGAGGTCATGAAAAAGGCGCTCTATAATTTTCCCACCAGTGAGAAACATATGTCTTATGTTGTAAACTAATGTGAACATATTGTTTAAACTTCTAGAGAGGACTCTCTTCCTCTTTTTTTTCTTGCTTTTTATTTTTCAGACGTTTACCATTTTCAATGGCCCAGTTGTCAGAAATAAAAGTCACTACTGTTCAACATGTTGTCCGACTTGCTGGTGAATTTATCTATGTATCTTTGGCAGATTTGCAAAGATTTCAATTACTCTGAATTTAATTTTTCGTTCCTTTTGCCATTCTCAGCATCGCATCGAGATGTCCATCATTCTGACCGATTCTTCAATTCCGACAAAGCGCCACTAGAACGAACTACAAACGAACTGCAACTTCTGTTATTCCCGTGACGACATTACATGATAAAATTATGAAATTTCACGAAGCTATGTGCATATTCGTTGACGGATCCATATCAAATTATGCCATTTCAATAAATATTTCGGGAAAGTCTTACCGCAGATCCCAGGTAAGGAATAAGCATATGAACCAAAGAGCCAGAGTCACCGCTAAATCATTCTTTTTTTCGATCATTTTTCGTCATAAGCTAAAGTTGTGCTCACATACAATCAACTGAAAGGAAGAAGTGAAGAAGGCTCCCAGTTATGTTTTTTTTTATCTGGAACAAGTCGATCTCTTCATTCATATAAGAATAGTGACACTTCAAACTTTTCGCTTCTCACACTCGAAGGTGCCGATGATGTGCTGGGAACAGACTTGACTAGGCTATACAACGTTGTCAATGGACTTTTTCATCGTGGTGTTCAATTTCATAGAAATGTTTCAATGCAATAACTTAGCAGAAAAATTGAACTGGCTCAATATTATTTATTACATAATTTTTCCTCGACAATGACACATACTAAATAATGTTTACAATTTAAATGATTAATCTACGCTTTCTCACTCATTCAACAGCAAAAGATGGAGAGTCTAGGCGAAGAAGAGATGGCTTCTCTGATGCATCTGGACATGGTTCTTTGTTGCGTGATATTGGCCCGTACCAACATTCATCATTTCTCTTCCCTCCTACGTTCGAATTCTCCTTCACCCGAAGTTTGCACGCTCACGCGTCTTTTATATCATCGTCCTCCAAGGTGTCATGGTAAGCAGATTACGGTGATCTTTTCCTCAGGCATTACATGAATGAGCTCTCCAGCGGTCTCATTGAAACTCCAATAATCTTTTTTTTTCTATCGATTCCTTAGGGTCTGTTCGCCTTCCTGTTCACGATGTTCATTTTTGTGTACTTTTCTGGCACTGAACTCATGAGTTACTTCTGCCTCGCACTCAGTCGTTTTCTGCTGCTCGCTTTTCCGATCAAGATGAAAATGGTATTCAATTTTTCCTGATCTTAAATAATTTTTCTTTCGCTAATATTTTGACTCGACAAGAAAACGAAATGGCATAACTTAATGTCCACAGTACGATCAACGCTTCTTCAAAGCAGCCATCCTGTCCATCTTCATTGTGCCCCTCCTCACGGTGCCGAACAGCTACCGCGGCTTCTACTTTTTGCGTATTGAAAACGGCGACGAAGATGTGTACCTGCCGACGAGCGTTAATGACTACCACGTTCGCATTTCACAATTAAGCAGATACATCTTGGCCGTGGCGACGCTTTTTCTGAATGTCGCCATAGCAGTAATGCACTACAAGTACCGTAAGAGGCTTGGTCTGGAGAGCTGCGCAGAGAGAGGACTCACCGTCACTTCCGTCGTCTCCTTCCTTCTCTACGTTATCTACAACATCATGCTGGTTCCCACTCTTCTCCTTTTATTGTGCGCGAAAGCGCTACATATACTTTTCATAAAACAAGACGCATTTCAGCTGATTAACCAGTACGCGCCGAGAACGTCGTTCACCAACGTTGTGATGTTCACTTCCATGCACGTTTATTTGCTATCGACTATCCTGCCATTTTGGTTAGCAATGAATAGCTCTCCTTGTCATCTTAGTGAGCCTCAACTCTGGTCCCAAGGACGCACTTCTAATCTCGTTCTCAGTCAGATGATTGATCTTGGCTCTCACACCCACAAAAGAAGTATGAACGCACAAGTGTAACTACATGTACATATGTACATATGTATGTATGTACATACATAAGTGAAATAACTAGAATATACTACATTCGAACAAAACAAAAAGAGATAAACCGGACCATCGGTATTTGCATGTATGTAGTGTATTAATATTCGCCTCACCTGAAGGTTCCTGGTGACTTTCTCAGCATCCGTCAGAAAAGTCCTCCTTCCTGTCAGATTGCTCAAGTCAACTCAACAGGACCGAAAGAGCACATCTGCACTGACCGTTCAAGCAATAGCCGAGAAACAACGGACCAGAAATATATAGTAACTAATAATATTGGATTGTGGTTGCAAACATCAGAGTGGATGCAACATTTGTACATATTTTCATATGCAGTAAGCTTTGTCATGCACAACACTATTATTGTTCGTTGTTGTCCTTGCCATGGTCAAAACAAGCATAAGGGGAAGGCATTCATATTTACGAGCATACAATGTATGATAGATGTGACATGTACAAGATATTCACTTGTTGTGAAAAAGATTGAATTTCTAGATGTTTTCTTTTGGCAATTAATTTGATTCATAGATCTCCACTCATCAATCAGTGTCAAAGAAAAGATTCAGCATGCACTGGCCGAACCGATTCGTTCACCCTTTTTGAGAAAACTCTGCACTGCAGCCCAGCTTGAGGAGAGCGAAAAGACTTTATCATAATGTCGTTGAAATGAGCAAGGGACAACCACGAATGGAGTTGACCCGTATGATGTTGGATTGTATCGTCAAGGATGTACAGTTAAGTAGAAATAAGGAGAACGGAGAAGGACAGGTGGCAAAGGATATTGTCGGCATCTCATAATGCAAGACTTATGCCGAGAAGAAGGGTCCTGGATGAGGGCCGGTGTAGGAGTTGAACACGGAGAGCGGGCCGGTCGGAGCGGAGTCGATACGCTGGAGGGACATAGGGCCTGACGACGTCTGAACCAGGCGGACCGGGTACGCCGCGTCTTCGCCGGCCTGCACGGGGATCGCCCCGTCCACGTAGCTGCGGACGAGGTCTGGCTGCTGGGCCAGGCTGAGGGTCACGAGGCCGCAGGCGAGGAGGACAAGGACAGCACGGATCGACATTTCTATCTGAAGCTGCGGGTCTAGGCTTATCTCCCAATTATTGCACGAAAAACACAGAATAATACGCAGCAGTTCATACTGGAACAAGCGGCGATTACCAATACCAGCAATTAGAACGTCTCGACATAAATATGCAAATGAGAGAAGTGCAAATTGCAGGTTTCAATCACTTGTCTCGCCTCAATTCTAAACCATGAGTGGGCGGTGGTTGGAGAAGACATTTTATATACGGTTCACCGTGACCATGAGAAGCGCTTCTTCGATGGCTGCTCGACCTCGCTCTTTTGAACTAGCCACTGCTCGCACTCGCTCGCGCGCTCTCTCTATCTCTCTGTCTCTCGATATGCATTTATATTTCGTAACTTTCTCTATAACCTACCATTTTACCCCTTCCACTTTACACACCACTCTAGCATGACTATGCTCACGAGAAGTATCATGACAAAGATCTTGTCAAAAAAAGAGATGATGAGAGGTGAGGAAGAGAGAAAAACTGTTACGCAGATAGAGAAAGAGAGAGTGGAGAAAGAGCGGAGAGAGGGAGAGAGACAGAGTGGAAAGAGTGAGGAGAGAGAGGGACAGGTGACTAACATAATAGGCGAAGAGAAAGAGAGAGAGAGAGAGAGAGAGAGAGAGAGAGAGAGGGAGAAGGAGAGAGAGGGAGAGAGGGAGAAATAGAGAGTAAAAAACTTTTCATTGGCTACCTATCTTTTTTGGGGCTCCAAACATCTCATTTTTCATTTAGAGTAGAGCAAGAATCGGTACATTGCAACCTTCTTCTGCTTCCTATTCTCGAATTCTCGTAGCATGTTACGTAATTTGGATGAGTAAATGCGGCAGTGTTATGTAGCTGATAGTGAAAGACTTCCTAATAGTTTCGAGAAGTCAAGAGCGAGATTATTGGATGTCAACGAAACAGGGATTTGTGGAAAAACAGTTCTGACATGATAGTAGTATTCCCCTTTCTGTAGTCCTCAAAAAGATACACCAAGAACTGAAAAAATACAGCAGTTTATAGCGCCATTGAATCGGCTCTCATATACACCAGCCATGCTGGCTTTTAAGGTTTTGTCACTTGCCGAGTAGAACGGCGTTCACTGGCCGCTGTAACTCTTCTTTTCCCCTTAACTTTTGTAAAACAATATCAAAAGATATACAGCACCCATGTCAATTTACAAAGTGTATCCCACGACGTCATGAATATAAATTCTAAATCCATAGACTAAGAAGCCAGAAAGACAGAGAGAAACAAAAATGTTAAGCTCGTGCATAAACTTCTAGACTTTGTATCCCAATGAAATATTAATCCCAGTATTGCTACGTACAACAATAAAGCTGGCCTTTGTGGTCTTTCTCTTTCCTTCGCATATGCTCTCAAGTATGAATGTATGTGTATGTATGTATGTGCATACATACATACACATACATACATACATACATGTGGACCGACAAATGCAAAGTGATTGTCGTAGATGTCCTTATCTGCGCCGACTATTGTTTAGTTGATCTCAATATGCACAATTAAAATGCTCATATTTTTCGGTTTATACATTTACGAGCACACCAAAACAATACCTTTATGCCGTTTCAAAACTTTTTAGCACAGAGAGCAACTTCTTTTTCGTTAATACGACAAAAACCGTCAAAATTTTCATAATTTCATTGGACTTTACATTCAACCGCGGGAATGTCACATGCAACGTATTGAGCGAACTTTCTCGTTCACTCTCCCTCTCTTTCTCACTTCTGAACTTGTAAATTATTTCAACCTTCCTTCAAGAATGTCTCGCTGCCTTTCTAATCAAGGAACTGTCGAATTTGTCGACCAAGGATTGCGCAGCCCGAAGTCAGATAAAAGCTACTTTACAAACTATATAATTACATTCTTTTTCCGCAACTTGTCCAGATTGTTGGCAACTGGATTTCTGAGAAGTAGTTTTGCACAACTTATTTCTCCTGTATGGTTTAGAAATATAATTAAATAAGAAACACGACATGGCTGAATCAACGGTCCGCCCTCCATGAGGGAAGGAAACTTGTTTTCTAGTTTTGAACTGCGGGCGTGCTGACAAGCACCGCTAATTCACTTTTCTAATATTATTTGTTATGTGTTTGAGATTGGATTCGTGCTTCCAGACACCTTGTGGATATTCTTCACTGTAGAAGCAAGAAGACATTGTATATTAATGTTGATTGATGCATGCCTACTTCCCTCGGAAAAATTAAAATCTGAGAAAACTATTCATTTTGTCGCTGAAAATTATTTCAACTACGATACGTTTCTAAGCTTTGCTAGCTTGGTCTAAGACATCAGAAACTGAAAAATTATCCTAATTTTTCATATGAATTTTACTGACTATTGTAGTCGCTCGCGTCTCTCTGAAACACATGCTCTCTCGCCTTTGTGTCAGTCGCATTCAAGAATAGGTTTTTGGCTCCTTTAAGGAACGTTTTAGGTAAAGGAGGAGTTGCTTTCAATACATTGTATATGGACTCCGGAGACCAAATATTCAGAGTACCGCTGAATACAAAATGCGTTTCTTATAACAGATGTCCGAAATCAGCGACGAAGAGATGTCATCCCTGCAGCAGCTGGACTCAGTTCTCTGCTGTGTCATTACCGTAATCGCGGTTCCGACATTCCTCATTTCTCTTCCATCCTACGTTCGTATCCTCCTCCATCCCAATTTTGCACGTGCACACGTCTTCTACATCGTCGTTCTTGAGGGTGCCATGGTGAGCTTCAACTTGATCTAGAACACAGCATCTTGAAGAAAATTTTGTTAAGGAGCTGTAAAAGCACTCAAGTAAAATTTCAAAAGACTGTAGAAGAAATAACTTGTTAAGGGTTTCTTCGCCTTCCTCTGCACGATGTTCTTCGTGGAGCTGACGACGTTCCCTGAGTTTGCTGGACTCTATGCCTTCGTGAACCGGCTCAATCTGGCGATGGCAGCGAATGCGCTGAGCGAGTATTCGGCGGCCGGGCAGCTGCAGAGCTACTTCTTCCTCGCTCTCAATCGATTTCTGCTGCTTGCTGCGCCTTTCAAGATGAAAATGGTTAGGGACAGAAGAAAATACCACTCAAAGAAGAGAATATGAAGGCTAACTGAATATTAAAAAAAACACTCAAAACTTTCATATAGAAAAAAAATGTTGGGAACAATCAAATATCAGATGTGTTTGCAGTATGAAGAGCGCTTCTTCAAAGTGGCCATCGTCGGCATCTTTGTTCTTCCTCTGATAACCGTGCCGAACAGCTTCCGCGGCTTCATGTTTTTCGAAATTCCCATGGGAGATGTGACCATCTACTTCCCCATCGGAGTCAACGACTACCATGTTAGCGATCACTCATTATGCTTCCGATAAAACCCATATATGTACGTTGAGACAGATATAACGAAAAAAAACTCTCCTTTGACAAGAAATACAATAATTAAAAAATAAAATCTCTATTGTTCTGGTAGATAACATTTTCATCCTTTCAGTACAGTGAGACATGTGGGAGAAAAAAGTGCAAATGGCTGTGTACTAACTATAATTTCATGTCTATAAATTCCTCGTCTTTGCTCTCTCGTAATAATCCGTTTTAAGGACCATGGAATTCAAAGACATTAGGGAGGCACTTGTTTCGCAGATTGGGCAAAGGTGCAAGTATTATGTACTTATAAGTGGTGACTGATTGCATGGCTATGACTTCCCGGACGGAAGTGTAGTTCTTAAAGGACGATATTCACGTCATTGGACATGAGATCCGCATCTTTCAGAAAAGCTAATTGTAAGACTAGATATTGGAATATCTTTCGCATATTTTGTGTGCAGATGTGAATTCGCTTACCATTAGCCTTTTAATTTTTAGGGATATTAGTTAATTAATAATAGCTCTTCGTTCTCAATTTTAGTTCGTGATAATAGCGCGCGCCTTCTACACGTACGGAACGGCGGCCGTGACCTTTGTTCTCAACGTGGCCATCGCCATCTTGCACTACAACTTTCGGCGGAAGCTTCGCCTTGAAAGTCGCGCAGAACGAGGCCTCTGCATTACTTCTGTCTTTTCTTTCATTCTCTACGTCGTCTTCAGCATCATGATTGTTCGCTCGATATTTTACATTAAGCTTTATTAAGAGTAACTTTTGGTTCACAAACTACATATGTCATATCGCACATATTAACCGCTCTCTTGACTTTGTTACAATTGGGAACAATGGAAGTTAAATTTATTTAAAAAATATATATATGTACATAGAAGATAATGCACATACATGTATGTATGTATGAATGTACATACATACGTAAATGCCTTGTTTAAAATCGAATAACTAAATACCCTTTTATCCTTTGTCAAGGTAATGAACCAGTACGCGCCTCGAACTCCATTCACAAACGTTGTCATGTTCACATCGACTCACGTGTTCTTCCTCTCGACTATTCTTCCGTTTTGGTTAGGTGTCTGGATGGTCTGCTGACTTCACAGAGAACAGAAATGCTATTCTCACGAATGCCAGTTTTCGTGCTCGCAAAGTCTGGGGTCTGAAGGTAGAAATGCACTATTGTTTCCATTGCAACCCTATATTCTTGATCCCACACATGCACTATTTGTCATAATGTGGCCGAGTCCCCCGTATCAAAGGCCAAAGTTAGAAAAGTTAGAAACAAGGAAGGAATAGGTTGTGCAGTTAGAAAAAACACTCTTGCCCGTTCTACGAATATATGTAAAATCAATCAATCAATTTATACGGGGAACATAATTATGTAAAATATCTTTTCCCTTTATTACTTCCTCTCTTTATCGATTTTTCATGCAGTTTCTCTCTCTCTCTCTCGTTCTATAAAAGAACAAATGTAATTCCCACTTCCAGGTTCCTGGTGGCCTTTTCTCCGTCGGTCCGTTCTGCTCTCGTTCCACGTCGTCTCCAACGTACTCTCGGCATCGCTTCAGAGAGAAGGAGCACGACAATCACTGTGGCTACGACGAGCCAACTCAGAAATTCAAAAATGTGAAGTCTTGGCAATTAAGAGTATTTTTGCAGCAGTTTTGCCAACTTCATTTATATTAGTATTTATTTCTCTCATACATATACCTTGAAAAGTGCCGTGACGAAATGCATAAACCATCTTTGAACTGATGGCAATAACGATTACAAAGCAGTCCAGTAAAGCTTACATATGTGTGCATCTGTCAAGTTGCAATCTAATAAGTACATACATTATGGTTAGCTCCCTATCAAAGGAAGCAGACACCGTCTCACCTTCTCGTTCAATCACTGCCTAGAATATTTCAATTACCCAGATTAATTGAATGCTGAGAGCACATAAAATGACGGATTGCAAAATTGAAAAGGCAAATTGGGAAATCTGCATTTACATATATGACATTAAATCGCGAAAGAAGCATACGACATGTCAATATCAAACGACGCAAATCAAGGAATTTGGGGCTGAACTTTAATGTTGAAAGTGCACGTCTGCCAATACCAGTTTATTTGAAAGAAATAGTAACAGCCGTCGCGATCATCTTTGGCCGTTCCCGTAATTGGCAGTTCTACATCCGGAAGCTGCAACCAGAAGTGCAACTTAACGTCGGACGTTACGATGCGTGCTAAGTTTTCTTCAGATTTTCCTGTTCAGAAATGGTTCAGATTTTCATGGACAAAAGTGTGGTAGTTTAAAAATAAGTTCATTTTCTACGCAGAGTACTCGCTCTTAACTCTGCTCTAGTCATATTCATTTCTTCAAGAATATTTTTTGCATCCTTCTGAACGCGTATTTATACAATGGAAATAGTTGACCTCCCTTTTCACAATAATACAAAAAGATAGGTGCAGATGCGTGTCTCTCTCATGGCTTTCCTCGAATTCTTTTAATTTTACAAAAGGTTCAAAGTCGATGGTCACATGACGAAATATCGGGAATATTTAATATATCACTATCATTTCGTCTAGAATTTAAGCGAAGAGCGCCTGCAAGAGCAGAAGACTGAAAATATTTTTCTGAGGATATCTTCAGAAAGTTGTCTGTCTTGTGGATGCCCGGAATAAGCAAAGAAGAGCTGTCGTTTCTTCAGCAGCTGGACGCCTCCCTCTGCTATGTGATAGCGGCACTCGAAATTCCGACCTTTCAAATTTCTCTCCCCTCCTACCTCCGCATTCTTCTTCATCTTAACTTTGCCCGTGCGCCCATCTTCTTCATCGTTGCTCTCGAGGGCGTCATGGTGAGTCTCATCGCTTGGCCATATTTGTAGGAATAGCACATCTACTATGCATATTAATATTATATTTATCAAGGGCTTCTTCTGCTTCCTCTGCACAATGTTCTTTGCTGAACTGACCACTTTTCCCGAGTTCGCTGGTCTCTACGCCCTTATAAATCGGCTGAACCTAGCGATGGTTTGTAGTGCTCTCACCCAATACTTCGCGGCCGGCCAGCTCCAGAGCTTCTTCTTTCTAGCTCTCAATCGATTCTTGTTCCTTACAGCGCCGCTTCAGATGAACACGGTATCATTGAATAAAAAATAATTTAACTGATTTTCTCATTAAAAATAAACTTAAATTTTTGTATAAGTTCTAGTAAGAAAATCCAGTTCGTCCGCTTTCAAAAGAGTCTAAATGGAGTGAACGCAACTTGTTCAGTACGAAGATCGCTTCTTCAAAGTCGCCATTGCCAGCGTTTTCCTTCTGCCGCTGATCTCAGTTCCTAACAGTTTTCGCGGCTTCAAGTTCGTTGAACTTGCACTGAACGAAGGAAGCATCTACTTTCCCGTGGGCATCAACGATTATAGTGTCAGGATAAATTCGTGCATTAGTCTAAAGTGGTTGTCACAATTTAATAATTATATTCTGATTGTGCGATTTTTTAGGTGCTCATAATAATTCGTTCCGTCTACACGTACGGCACGGCTGCGATGGCCCTCGTGCTTAACATCGCTATTGCAGTCAAGCACTACAACTTTCGACGGAAATTTCAACTCGAGAGTCGAGCTGAGAGGGGACTTTGCATCACTTCTGTCGTATCCTTCCTTCTTTATGTCTGCTACAACATCATGATCGTTAGTTCTTTTTTCCATTTTCTATTCAAGATTTGATGGGTTGAATAGTTTGCTGATGATGTTTTATTTTTCATTCGTAACATAACAAATTTATTTTTATAAACTGTGACGAAGTCCATTATTTCGTAAAAAGTATAATTTTTTCTTAATTATAATATCTTGTAATTGTTTCCATTGTGAAGGTAATGAACCAGTACGCGCCTCGAACTTCATTCACAAACGTTGTCATGTTCACGTCGACTCACATGTTTTTCCTCTCGACTATTCTTCCGTTTTGGTTGGTGTTGATTCTCTCTCTCGCGCTCTCTCTCTCCTTGTCTCTGTCACTCTGCTCTCTCTCTATCTCTGTCTCTCTGCTCTCCCTCCCTCTCTATTTCTCTAAACCAAGAGTATTCTCACGACCCTTTACTCGGCAAAATAAAGTGATCTTTGCAGATGGAATTGCACTCTTGTTTCCAGAATCTTGCCCCACGCGCAAAATATCACAAAGAGATATTTCGTACTTGTCCACATTGCCAAAAGTTGATATAGTGGGAAATGGATATTTGAGAACGAAATACTCTTCTAATAATGGCCGTTCCTCTCCTCCACCATTTCCATCTCTATTTCATTTCAGGTTCCTGGTGGCCTTCTCTCCTTCTGTCCGCGCAGCTCTCCTTCCTCTTCGCCTGCAAAGCTCTCTTGGCATTACGCCCGAGAGGAGAAGCACGACTTCCTTCACTGTCCAAGTCGCCAATGCGGGAAACTTGAAAAACTCAAAATTATGAACCCGATCAGACGTACTTACATACATATGTACATATGTGCGTGTATTGTACTCATGCCTGCTCCACTTCATTTATTTCACTCACTGCCTTTCACTGTATGTTATCAAATTATGAAAGCAATTGTGCATTACTAGGCCCGTCATTACAAAACTGACGATTTGTACAATATTGCTTGTTCAATATTTCCATCTCACATTAAACTTGAAGAGAAGGCTTTGACCATTCTAACAATAAACGCTGGCCGCTCGATCATATTATAGCTTGTTGCGAATCTCCAGGTTGCCTTACTTTATGTTGAAAATGTACAATGTTCCTTTGAAACTTTTTTGTCCGTTCGTCATACCTATCATATGTACGTACATATGTACATATATGCGTGAACTCATATGGATCAAGGGAAGCCGCCTGTTCGGAAATCGTCGAAAAGCACGAATTCTACTAGAATCGATTGCGGATAATTATAAACTTTTGAAATAAAGTGCTGCATTGCTGTAATCGTCGTTTTTTGAATACTAGACTTAACACTTAAAGCTATTTTGGTTTCTCTAGGGTAGCATTATCCAAAACATGTGGAAAGACAGCTTAATATTTGATTTTAGAAACGCTTGAGCGCCTTGCTCAGATTTACAACATTTTTTCGTTAAAAAATATATTTTCAAAGATTGTTTCAGAAGCATCGTTCACATTCTCTCCCAACTTCGCTCTATTTCAAATCTTATGAGAATATTTGCACCTCACATGGACAGACCTCCCTCTTTCCATTCGAGCAGCGTTGAAACAAATAATCAGTTGACCGTATTTTTCACTGTTACAATTTACCATAAGATATTTATGCGCACATGTATATATTTTGTCGCTGGAGTAAAAAGAAGGGTAACCTAATTTTGTTAGTTTGCAATGTCCATATAGTAAATTTAGCAATTAATGTGCCATATGGTTTCCGAATTAAGTCAAAATGTTACAAACAATGCCCCGATATGTCTATACTGTTTGGCTAGTTCGCGGTAATTATTATAATTGTGAAAGTGACTGTTTCTGCAGATGGCGGGAATAGGCGATGAAGAGATGTCTTTTCTTCAGCAACTTGATGAATCCCTCTGCTGGGTGATTGCTGCTCTCGCAGTGCCGACTTTCATCATTTCTCTCCCTTCTTATGTCCGCATCATCCTTCATCCTAACTTTTCACGAGTACCTATCTTCTACATTGTTGCCCTTGAGGGCGTCATGGTAATCAAACCTCCTTCATTGTCTCGTCCATGCGTGAATACGTTTGTTGAGCACAGTAAGACTGTACACCAAAATCGTCAATACAAATATAAAATTCTATTTAATTGTTAATTCCACGGATTTATGTTGAGAGCTTCTTCTGCTTCCTCTGCACAATGTTCTTCTTGGAGTTGACGACTTTTACCGGATTCTCTGGTCTCTACGCCCTTATTAATCAACTGAACCTAGCGATGGTTTGTAATGCTCTCACCAAATACTCCGCGGCCGGCCAGCTCCAGAGCTTCTTCTTTCTTGCACTCAATCGATTCTTATTCCTTGCAGCGCCACTCAAGATGAAATTGGTAAATAAAATAAAACTAGTTTTTGGATCCTTTTCGAATAGGATTCCGATACTGAAAATGTTTATTCAGTACGAATATCATTTCTTCAAAGTGGCGATCTTCTTCATCTTCCTTCTGCCATTGTTGACGGTGCCCAATAGTTTTCGTGGCTTCAAATTTCTTGAGATTGCAACGGAGAACGGAAGCATCTACTTTCCTAAGGGGAATAACGACTACAGTGTCAGCCTTTTTTAGTCATAGAAAAATCTTATCTTTAACTTTTCCGCTTAATAAAAATTTTGCACATTTTCTAAAAAAAATTCTATGTTTGGATAAAATAAATATAAATATTATTTGAAATTTCAGCTATGTAGAATTTTTTGATGGAGCAAAAAGTCGCAGAACACTTTGCATCGTTCCAGGCGCTGATAATCATCCGATCTCTATACACGTACGGCACGGCTGCCGTGACCCTCGTGTTGAACATCGCCATTGCAGTCATGCACTACAACTTTCGACGGAAACTTCGTCTGGAGAGTCGAGCTGAGAGGGGGCTTTGCATTACTTCTGTCGCCTCCTTCCTTCTCTATGTCCTCTACAACATTATGATTGTTGGTTCTTCTGAACATTATTTATTTTAAAGAAGGACATACATTAACGTTTTGGAAACAGTGAAAAAACTATCTTATCTCATTATTATAGTCCAAAACGCATGATTTTCATTAATTAAAAAAAATATATATATATTAATTATTAAGGTAATGAACCAGTACGCGCCTCGAACTCCATTCACAAACATTGTCATGTTCACATCGACTCACGTGCTCTTTCTCTCAACTATTCTTCCGTTTTGGTTGGTGTCGACTTCTCGCGAACTTCTTGTTTGTGGGAGTATGTCTGGACTCTGCAGACGAAGTTGAACTCTTGCCTTCAATGCAGTAACAGAAAGTTTAGCCCGACAGAAACGGACCTTTCCCACATACGTATTCGCAGCAATGACAAGGGTTTCGAAGGCGGTTGATGATTTCTTGGAATAGTCGTGGGTGGAATGACATAAGGATGGATGTTGACAGCAATTGGAATAATGGAACTGCTGCTCGTAGTTCTACTATTTTCCTAAATCTCTTTTTTTTCTCGCGCACTAACTCTCTAGCATCGAATGAGCAGTAATCCCTTTTTCCGGTTCCTGGTGGCGTTCTCTCCCTCCGTCCGAACCGCTCTGCTACCGCGTCGAATGCAACGCATTCTCGGCATGGAAAGGAGTACAACCATCACCGTCGCCACCGTCAGCAATGTTCGCGGCACTAAAATCTGAATCATCCAATTTTAAACCATAACATATGCATGAGTCGCAGTTCCAGAGAATCCTATGAATATATTACATATATGTAATGTTGGGCTGTACTTTATCTTTTGCTTATTTTTCTATTTTTTTGTTGTAACAATTCATCTCGAAGTATTAATTTTAATTTCATATGTATTTCTTAGAGTGCACTTCTGCCCCTTTTTAATCTTTCGGGAATTGTAAAACAATTTTTTTTAAAGAAATACATATGTAATTTTGCAAAGGTTTTTGTCGAAATGTATTTACATTCACAAGTGCATATGTACACACATATATCAATATTTGATCATATGTATGTATCTGATAAAATAAAGGTTGTATTCTGGTGCTTGTTTAACATGAGTTTAGAGATCAATAACAGAAACGCATAACCTGCACATTAAAATCATGCTTTTCTATGGAACTTGGCCACCGTACAGGCAAGCACCCATCCATCAAACGTAAACAGGCTGTTAGCATCGTCCTGCAACGGAGGTGACAGGAAGAAGAAGGGTTAGAGATATGCATTTAGACCGGTAAAGAGCGAGAGAGATGGAGAGAGAGAGAAGGAATAGTAAGAAGACGTGCGAAGTCGTTCACCTTCTCAGAGAATGCGCCGCTTCTTATGCCTTGATCATTGAGTTGCTCGTGAAGAATGCCGCTGAAAGCTTTCTTCAATTGGCCCCTCTCGCACCTGAACATGACAGGCACCATTCAGCAGCATTGGCCCCCTTCTCTTATGCGTCAGGTGCATATTCATTCGAATAACGGGTCTGCAGAGGACTCTCCAATGTTTTCCTTATTTAGTACGGGTTGTCATATATCAGCATTTAACTTTCGTAATTACATTTTAGTCATGACGAAACCAACTTCGCCTGCGCTGCAGTCATCGCAGGGAAAAAGTAGGCTTCTTGTTATCTTTATTACCGTTAACTAGTGTAATCGACTCCTAATTGTCTCTCGCTCTCGCTCACTCTCTCGCTCTCGCTGTCTCTCGTTCTCTCGTTCTCTCTCTCTCCCATTTAGCAGCTGAAAAGCGGCGGCGCGTGCGCACGACGTACACGCAGGGCCAACTGGCAGCCATGGAAGGTTCAGCAGTTTTACCGATGCCGTTCTTTCTGCCATAGAGAAAAACATTCTTAATTCCTACACAGATGTGATGAGAAATGCCGGATAACAGGATCCCCTTGTACTTGCCAGAAGCCCATAGCGACTTGCATTTTTTTTAAGTTAAATTCATTCTTGAAATAATCGCCAACCAAGCGAAGTGCTCATGGTATAGAAATCGAAAGCATTGTATTTGTTTTTTTGTTCTTTATCAAAATAGAGTAAACAAATTAAAAGATTCAGATGCCTTTTCCCGCCAACAGTACATGGTGAAGTCTGATCGCCAGAGGCTTGGCGATATGCTCGGACTCACTCAGGCACAGGTTCTTTTTCGTTTTCCCCATATCAAAAAGATGCGTTAATTATATATGTATTTTTCGTAAGAAGTCTTATTTTAGGTGAAAATATGGTTTCAAAATAGGAGGATCCGATGGCGGAGAGAGCAACGGGAGATACAGACTACAGTGACAACCAGTGAGCAATAAGCATCTTTTAACTTAAAATATTCAACTCGAATATCGGGTTATCCTCTTCATTGCAGATAGAGCTTGTTCTCGAATTGTATGCATTGTAACAAAACACTAATGGATTAATTTGTTTAATAGGATTAATACATATGTATGTATTAATCCTATTGAGCAAATTAATCGAATTAATCGCGGACCCAATAATCATTGGCCTCATTGTTTGTGAATGTATTCCTTTATACATATGTTTATGATGAATTCTGGATATGTGCATACAATCTTTACAAATACAAATTGTAGTAGTGCAACCTGTTAAATACCTGTAACGAGTTTACGAAATCATCACATGATGCATAATTTCTACAAATTTCTATTTAAAAAAATTATAAAGAATAATGGGTATACAGAAGAGTAGAAATAGTAAACAGTTGCTAGTCAGAGATCAGAAAAGATGAGACAAAAGGGAGTGCCACGAATACTTTCACCATCGCGAATACAACGGAGTCTGCCGCGGCCCTGCATAAGTGTTGTAAACGTAGAGTGGACCAGCTGGTTCGCGATCAATGCGAACCAATTCGTGATAGCCGGAGGGATGCTGAACCAGACGAACCGGGTAATTGACACTGCTGTCGGGATACACGGAGATCAAGCCGTCCGAGTAGCTACGCCAGAGAGTCGACGGATTTGCAGAAGGAATGAAGGCAGAGGCCAGCGACAGGAGCAGAAGAACGCAGATCATTGTGATGCGGAAGGACATCGCAATTTATCAACGGTAGTGATCACAAGGTTAATGACGCGCTTCGTAAGCATTGAAAACTATTGTCTTATATAGTCAACTTGAATCTCTAGAGAAACAAGATTGGAAAAGAGTAAAAAACTTTCTGGTCTATCCTCCCTCTTCTGCTCCACTCTTTCTTTCCACAACTGCCTATCCCTTAGGTGTGTGTCATAAAAGGTCAAAGAAAGTTCGAGCGTAGAAGTAAAATTAACTCTCGCATGATCTGTGCTCTATCGTAGTGTCATAAAAAGCTGTCTGCGATATGGATGAGCATTCTCTCAATGAGTGTGCAGAGAATGCAACGTCACGAATGCCGGCTATCTTGGCCTCCTCTTGACCTCGTTCACGAGTGCTAAAGTTCTAGTGCCGTTTTATTTAGACAGATGAAGAAGAACATTTTCGAAGAATAAATGTAGATATTCCCTAAACACATAAAGAATAATTACATATGTACATCACATCTTTCCGACGTGTGTGGCTGTACATACATACTTATGCATATGTGAATACAGATGTACTTGCATATACATAAGTATGTATGTATATCAGTGAACTTTGCCCAATCGTCGAAATGGTGACCTATGTATACATATGAACATATTGCAAGTTTTATAAATTCGACAATCATGTTTTATCAACAACCTGCATGCTGTTGTTACTGTTTCCTCTTTCTATAGAACAATTATCTATGAAAGATATTACAAACACATTTAAATCTAGTTTATATTCATACATGTATGTATGTACACACATACATACAGTACCGCCCAACATCCAGGGGTCACGGATATATCGGATATATCCTTGAGATCCATGCAAATTGTGGCTTGTACTGGCGTCGAAAATATTAAATATTACTTTTTTCTGAATGAGAATTTTTCTCTCTATCGAATGAACATATGAAATCCAGAAAATATACCACTTTTTGACTTGAGATTTTGTGCGAAATATATGTCCAAGTGGTGCGCATGAGATAAGGTGGAAGGTTGTGAAGTGACTTTACTTAGTTTTTTGGCAAGCGGTCAAGAAAATTCTTCTTGCTGACTAGAGTTTTGGAATTTGATTATTAAACATGCAAGTGAAGCAGAGGAGGAGAAAAAGGAAGACTGAGAAAAGTAGCAAAAAATATTTGCAAGAAGTTCGCTCAAAGCTGAATCGAACACCAGCCCATCTGCTCATGCACGGGGACTCCTTCCAATACTCCACTCGACCACGAATGTTTCAGACTCCTAATAGTTTTAGGAAGCATTTTTAAGTCGCATTAGGAGGTGTTTTCTTTAGAGTCCACGCCACGAGAATTCCATGACTTCGTTATTGTAGTTTTCATAAGACCGCTCTAGACACAACACTTAGTGTTCTCCTAGCCGGTATAAACGAGCATACAGAATGAAAACGCCGGTCATCATAGGGTGCGCGCCTGGCAGGACGTACTCCACTGTCGATCGCTTCCCGATCAGGGCGACTGTGAGGGAGCTCTATTATAAAAGTGTTGGAAATGGCGCGAAAATAAAATAATTTTGAATTCGGTTGGGTGATCTGCTGAAAGATTTCTGGCCAGCCGGTTGAAACGAAATCTGTCTGATTCCGAGAAAAAAAATACGAGAAAGTCAACGGAAGTTTATCGAAAAATGTGCAAAACGTTGAGCATCAAAACAGAACCGATCCCTAGCCCGTCGCACGAACAATGTAAATAATGACCAATGAGGCACCATGACACTATTGCTCTCTACTCCCATTTAACTCATAAACAACAGCGGAGGTCTTGTCTGTCACACTCAGCACATATCATTCGCAAGCATCAGATTTCGCTTCAACCGGCTGGCCAGAAATCTTTCAGCAGATCACCCAACCGAATTCAAAATTATTTTATTTTCGCGCCATTTCCAACATTTTTATAATAAAGCTCCCTCACGGTCGCCCTGACCGGGAAGCGATCGACAGACAGTGGAGTATGTCCTGCCAGGCGCGCACCCTATGATGACCGGCGTTTTCATTCTGTATGCTCGTTTATACCGGCTACCAGAACACTAAGTGTTGTGTGTAGAGCGGTCTTATGAAAACTACAATAACGAAGTCATGGAATTCTCGTGGCGTGGACTCTAAAGAAAACAACTCCTAATGTGACATGAAAATGCTTCCTAAAACTATTAGGAGTCTGAAAGATTCGTGGTCGAGTGGAGTATTGGAGGGAGTCCCCGTGCATGAGCAGAGGGGCTGGTGCTCGATTCCGCTTTGAGCGAACTTTCTGCAAATTTTTTTTTGCAACTTTTCTCAGTCTTCCTTTTTCTCCTCCTCTGCTTCACTTGCATGTTTAATAATCGTATTCCAAAACTCTAGTCAGCAAGAAGAATTTTCTTGACAACTTGCCAAAAATCTAAGTAAAGTCACTACATAGCTTTGCACCTTATCTCATGCGCACCATTTGGACATATATTTCACACAAAATCTCAAGTCAAAAAGTGGTATATTTTCTGGATTTCATATGTTCATTCGATATTAAAAAAATTCTCATTCAGAAAAAAGTAATATTTAATATTTTCGACACCTGTACAAGCCACAATTTGCATGGATCTTAAGGATATATCCGATATATCCGATATATCCGTGACCCCTGGATGTTGGGCGGTACTGTATGTACATTTCGCTCAGGATCTTCGGTCTTGCATTTCATTCTGATAAAAATTAAAGATGACGTTTCTTCCTTACGGTACTTGGTAATGGATACTAACAAGCTGCCAAATATAAATAAGTTGTTGTCCTTTTGAAATGATGCCGCTGTCTCACAATCAGCGTTGACTACTTTCTGCTGCATCTATGAGTAGAAGGAATAGGCAAGGTTTAAGGCAAGCTGTGCATATCTTATTTATACCCTTGGCAAATATACAAACGAACAACTCGGCCATCTGGCAGGGCCGTAGATTCCGTCACCACGCCCCTGGCCTCGAAACCTATTATTCGCGGTTCCCAATGCACTAAATGCGAGGTGGAAGAAAAAAAACAGAGCGTTTCTGGAGCCGGAAATCCTTATAGCCTTTCCGTTCATTTGTCATAACGCTTGTCACTGCTGCATTGATTCCAATTCATTTATTTAATTATTATGCGTGTTGAGTGTGAAATCATATAGACATACGATAATGATAAGTTGGCAGATGTTTTAAAGGACGATTATCGATAAATAAACAATGAAGGGTAGAATTGCCGCGTTAAGCATGGGAGTTAGCATTCTCATGGATCGCACAAAGGAAAATACCTCGCTTGGCTAGAAAATGCGAAGGGCCGCGGCAGTGTAAAATTTCACATGTTTTTTTCATAATCGAAACATTTAATAAAAATAACTCTTTAAAATACAGATCAGCGCTCCTTCAGGAGGAGAGCCATGTCTATTCCAGAAGAAGAGTTACCATTTCTGACAGCGTTGGACGAAGTGCTATGCTGTGTCATGTTGGCCATTGGCGTGCCGACCTTCGCTGTCGCCATTCCATCCTACAGTCCCGCTCAACATTGTTGGGTCCGGTATTAATAGTATTAATAGTATTAATATAAATAATACAAACTGGAATAGCGCGCTGAATACGCATTTTCGTGCCATTTCGCGTAGGAGTTTACCTATTTCAACCATGGAGATTACGACTGTGAAGACCGTTTTCAAAAATATGCTGAAATGGCTGAGATCTCATAATATTGCATTTAATTTGGCCGCGTTTGGGTTCCAAACGGGCTGGCTTCAACTCCTGGACTACAAAGTGCAAAATAAAATGAAATTTTCAGAGCACTTCTTACCTTTTTTGAGTTTCTTGTTTTATTTCTTTTGAGTTTCTCATTTTTTTTTATGTATAATCGAAGAAAAAAAAAGCAAAAAAAAATTTCGTGCTTACAAAAATCTGTTCTCAAAAGGGTATCGAACCGAGACCTAGAGATTGCCGTTCACAGACTTACCAATACTCTATAGACGGTACAAACCGATCTGATGATACCTTTCTTTGGACACCGTCGATTGCTCACAAAGGAAACGTCGATTCTGAACATGTTCGCTCATACTTTAGTGAGAGACAGAGAGAGAGAGAGAGAGAGAGAGAGAGAGAGAGAGAGAGATGGAGGGAATGCGAGAAAACGAGAAAGAAGGAGAGAGGGAGAAAGTGAAAGAGAGACCGATGAGCGAGAAATAGAGACCGGGAAAGAGAAAGAGATAGAGAGAGGGCGAGAGAGCGAGGTGAAAGAAGGTGCAGGTGCTGTTAGCTGACAATGAGAAAAAATCGTTGGTCTAACGACATACCGTAGCTTCAGCCTTGAAACGGTGACGCAGAGTAGATGTAGTCGACGCTGCACCTTCTTTCGCCTCTCTCTCTCTCTCTCTGTCTCCCACTAAAGTATGAGCGAAAGTGTTCAGAATCGACGTTTCATTTGTGAGCAATCGACACTGTCCAAAGAAAGGTATCATCAGATCTGTTTGTACCGTCTGTAGAGTATTGGTAAGTCTTTGACCGGCGATCTCGAGGTCTCGGTTCGATACCCTTTTGAGAACAGATTTTTGCAAGCACAAAATTTTTTTTTTGCTTTTTTTTCGTATACATAAACATATACATAAACATAATGAGAAACTCAAAAGAAATAAAACAAGAAACTCAAAAAAGGTAAGAAGTGCTCTGAACATTTCACCTTATTTTGCACTTTGTAGTCTAGGAGTTGAAGCCAGCCCGTTTGGAACACAAACGCGGCCAAAATAAATGCAATATTATGAGATCTCAGCCATTTCAGCATATTTTTGAAAACGGTCTTCACAGTCGTAATCTTCATGGTCGAAATAGGTAAACTCCTACGCGAAAGGGCACGAAAATGCGTATTCAGCGCGCTATTCCACTTTGTATTATTTATATTAATACTATTAATACTATTAATACCGGACCCAACAATGTTGAGCGGGACTGTATGTCTGCATCCTCAGGTTCGGGAGTATGCATGTATGTACATAAACTGTTCAAATTCCCTCATTATTCTGCGTGCGAACCTTAACAATGGCTATCCGGAGAATCGTTAAAAGTGAAAGAATGCCAACTTAAATCCCTCACTCTACAGGAATCCGGCTTATATATATATATATATATATATATATATATATATACTATCACATATACTATAGTATACTATTCACTATCACCTTCAAGCAATTATTCTGCGTGCGAACCTTAACAATGGCTATCCGGAGAATCGTTAAAAGTGAAAGAATGCCAACTTAAATCCCTCACTCTACAGGAATCCGGCTTATATATATATATATATATATATATATATATATATATATATATGTATATATATATGAATATATATATTTATTTATTTATTTATTGTCTTAGAACTTTCACTATCACCTTCAAGCAATTATTCTGCGTGCGAACCTTAACAATGGCTATCCGGAGAATCGTTAAAAGTGAAAGAATGCCAACTTAAATCCCTCACTCTACAGGAATCCGGCTTATATATATATATATATATATATATATATATATATATATATATATATATATATGTATATATATATGAATATATATATTTATTTATTTATTTATTGTCTTAGAACTTTCACTATCACCTTCAAGCAAGGGTGGCCAGGCCCGGGCCGGGCCCGGGCCTAATATAAATAAGCGGGCCCGGCCCGCATGGCATAAGGCCCGGCCCGGGCCTTTTCGTTAAATGAATTCGGTTGTAGAGAGCGCTTCCAGGTTTCTCATCTTGTACTTTGCTGTTATTTTTTTTAGAATACTAAGTGCGTCTCGCCCATTATATCCTTCTTATAAGCCTTGGACCGGCGAGCACACTTCATTTCTTGTCTTCCCTCCCTGATCGTTTAGCACTCTATTAAATTCCTTCCAAAATTATTTGTTTTCGTGCCCGTTTAGAACTCAATTTTTGATTCCAGAGGGATGAAGTGGAAGAATTCGAGCGGGAGAACGTAATCGTTCTCGATGAGAGACCCGACAACTGGCTTCCGCCAGACAAGCCGGCTGAGAAGATGACGAAAGAAGAACTCATGCAGGTCTCCAGATATGAGGAGAGTCTTCTCATCTACAAGGAGAAGACTCGAGGGATGTTGACGGTTTTTTACCATTACGATCGAGCAAAGCCAATGAAGAAGACCAGTTTTTTGGCCTGCCTTCGATGCTCCCCACCAGTTTTCTTCAAGTGTAATGCTGGTGGTCATATTTCGTCAGTTGGTTTATTATGCACTTCATCGACATTCATGCATTCAGAAGACATAATAAGCGAGTGCATGCTTCTGACGACGACCGCGTGACGACTCCTTCAATCAAGAGACATTTTTGCGGGCCTACGCTTCCTCCTGAAGGGCGACGACAATTAGCAGAAGCCGTTGCCCGATTCGCGATTGGTACTGGCTGCTCATTCAATGCTCTGTCCTCGAGTGACTTTGCAGATCTGTACAACACAATTGTTACTCTTACGTCAGTTTAATCTTCAAATTGCCCATTTCTTATTTAAAAAAATATTAATTTCCAGAGCAGCAAGCGGATCGGCTAAAGAAGTACCATCTCGCAAAGTTATTGCACGTACAACTCATTCTATTGCATTACAAGAGATGCGAGCTCTGACTGCTGAGGTTAACTGCTACCACAATCTTTGCTAGCTCTACAGGTTCACTTTACAGTTGACGAAGGTTAGCTCTGACTCGCGATTCATGTCAATAAGCTGTGATTACGGCGAGCGTGGCGGGCGCTCGTTCGCTTCCGTTGTTGTTCACTTCCTAAAAGACGGGAAATGCACTTCCCGAACAATCGGTTTCATGGAAGTTGGCGACGAGACTAAGTCGTCAAACTTTGTGAGCATCAATTAAACTAAGGAATGTAAGATTCGGTGTGTCTTTTGCCTTTCAGATCTTCTCCCAGTTGATTGACGCATGTCGCCCTCATGGGCTGCAATCTCAGCTGACCAAACGTTTCATCTTCGTTTCTGACGCCGGAGCCAATGTTCTGAAGCATGAGTACGTCTTTCAGAAACAAAAAAAATAATAATTGTAAAAATAAAGGAAAAAATTAATAGGTATCGTTTGTGCCGCGCATCGCTTGAACACTTGGGTTAAGCGAGGTTTCTACCCCTACGCGAATGATGTTGCACATCACGCTGACATTGCGAAGCTAGGAGTGCGACTGCAGAAAGCGTGCGCGACGGTCTCAAGTTATATGCGAGCACGAAAAGCGGTCAGTTTTATCATTATTGTCAAAGAAGAGGAAAGAAAATTATTTAGGAATTCGCTGAATTCCGCATGCCTCGAGCATATGTGCAAACACGATGGCTCTCAGCTCTTCACACAATGGCGGACATCGAAGAAATCTTGGATCGGCTCATCGACATTGTCGACAATGCAGACACTTCTAACGAGCAATATATATACGCGATACGCGAGCAAGCCGCATGAGACAGCACTTCAATAGAAACCACCAGTTTCTTGTCCAGGTTAACCATAATAATTCTCTCAATTACCATAGAATTGCAATTTACAGTGCAAGGAGGACGTCGAAGAAATTGTCTACTTGCTTACGGCGGCATCCTCTCCGTCTCTCTCCTCGCAGAGCCAATCGGAACAGGCATCTCCATCTGATGCTCTTCTGATGGGGGAGACGGATAGCAAGGATCAGACCCTGCGTGACGAACTCGATGAATTCTATCTAACCCGCCCCAGTAACGTTGACCCATTCGAATACTGGCAGAACAAAACGGATAGCATGCCTTTGTTAGCTCCTCTTGCCCTTTCCATTCTTACCGTTCCTGCAACAAGCGCCCAGACAGAGCGCTCCTTCTCCCGCTTGCATCATCTCATGAGTGATTATCGTCATAGCCTGTCTGATGCCAGCATCCAAGCCCTCATTACCGTTTCCATGAATCGTGTAAAAGTTGTTGGAGATGTCAAGGATGACGAGAATGATGATGACATTGCAGATTGAGATACCGCTATTGTTTTCCTAATGTTTTTTTCTTGTTTTCGTTCTCTCTCACGCTCTTGTTTCCAAGTCCTCATGGTTTCAGTATGTATGTTTCTGGTTCTGGACACCTTCTTTCTTGTTTCGTTTTAGGTGCTAAATAAAGAAGTAACACCAGCAAATTTGTGCAATAACACGTGATAATGATATTACAGGCAGTAATTCAGTCTTAATTTTTCATTTGAAATTTGAAATTTGACCCGGGCCTGGCCCGGGCCGGGCCCGGGAATTTAAGGCCCGGCCCGGATCGGCCCGAGAGTCAGCGGGCCGGCCCGGGCCCGGCCCGCCAGATATTTTTGAAAGACGGGCCCGGGCCGGGCCGGGCCTACGATTACAGGCCCGGCCCGGGCCCGGCCCGGACGTTGCCGGGCCGGCCCGGCCGGGGCCGGTTTTCGGCCAGCCTTGCCTTCAAGGCAAGTTATGCTCTTCGGTTACACCACTCTTGCTCTATGTAATTATGCATCGCATCATATCTGCTGAAACTGTTTTGAAAAGCGAAAATAGGATTATGAAGAAATTAACCTCATAAAATCGAGTGCGTCGAGTTGTACATGATATTTGGTTTCTGATGTAGAATTCAAAAAATTCTTTTTCCGGGGCAGCGTTCTGACAATGAGAGTACTCAATCACATTCTCGAGTCTTATTGGGAGGCTCTCTATTTCTAAGCAATCTCTCTGTTTGTCAGAGCTTCCTGGCGTACATCTTCATGATGTTCTGTCTCGAGTTGACGACTTTCCCCGCCTTCTCTGGCTTCTACTCCTTCCTCGTCTCGCACAGGCTGGAGGCCTTGTGGAACGCGCTGCTTATCTACGTCTCCCTTGCGCAGCTCCAGAGTTATTTCTGCCTCGCGCTCAACCGACTCCTCCTCTTCGCGCTTCCTCTTCACATGAAGCTGATCAATCTTTTGTCTCTTTGCGAAATCGTGACTAAACATATATATATATATATATATATATATATATATATATATATATATATATATCTTTATTTATTTATTTATTTATATATCAATCCCAGAATGAAAAGTAGCTTTCTGAATTTTACTTCTTCTGAATCTAACAACAATGAAAAAAAATTCATAAGTGATAGATGTTCACCGTTTTTAAATGACAGATGTTCACCGCTTCAATTATAACTCTACGCACGTGGTCAGAGTCGCAAAGTATACGCAAGGCTGATGTTTTCTTTCTTTTTGTGATTGATTTCATGCCCGAATAATATATTCCCCTTGTGAATAACTCGAGACGGCAGGTTAAGGAGGCCTTTTTTAGACCTGAAAAAATTCCGTAATCCTTGAGAAAAGAATAAAGATGAGAGATACATACAGTAAAGTACCATAGATTTAAAGCACCATGAAAGCATTTTTAAAGAGGCTGTCCATGGAGCTTGCAATCTTGCATACTTTCCAGTGTGTGACTTTCGTCTTGCATATTTTTCTTTGAGTATTACAGTAATTTTAAAGGTCCCTGGCCAGCTTTTTAAGCGTATTCAAATTAGACAAATAAGGTTTTCATGATAATATCTACTGACTATTATAGTACGAGCGGGCCTTCTTCATGACTGCCTTCACGAGCATCTTCCTGCTTCCGATACTCGGTGTGTTCAACAGCTTCCGCGGATACAATTTCATTCCCTTCGATGTCGGAGAAGGCGCTGTCGCCTACTTGCCAGTGGGCATCCGTGGATTTCATGTAAGAAGCACGGATCTAAGAAGCCTCTAAGCAGTGATTTAATCGGTGAATTGATGAGCCAACTATTATTTCACAAGAGATTATGTCATTCCAGCGTTAGCACCTAGCCTTTCTTCAAACTTATTAGAGAAGCCCTATTCAGATTTCAAATTTTTCGATTATTGTTGACCACTAATAAGTGATTAAATGTATAATGCAGGACACCATTAGTGATTGTTTCCTCGAGGATGCCTTGATTCTCCTCAACGCTAACTCGCCTAAGAATGGAAATTACACAAAGTAAAAAAAGAACAAAGCAGCACACTTCAAAAAGTTTTATGAATACCCTTATTTCAAAAAATAGCAATTATGGGAGCTCCTACAATCACTTCGTTCCTTTCGTCATTTCAATCGTTTTTGTTAAGAAGTTGAAATCGCTCAGTTTTCATCATAGAACATAGCACGGCTGTTCCTTCTCTATGTCTCCCTCTATTCCAGCTGCTCGAGCTTCTCCAAACAGTCGTGCGTGCGACAATGTCGACTGGGACGCTGATCTGCAACGTGTCCCTCGTGGTCCTCCACCATCGCCTCCGTCGCGGTGGCCAGCTGCAACTCCTGGAAAGCGGCGTCGAGAAGGGACTCGCCGTCATGGGCATCTCCACCTTCGTCGTCTACAGCCTCTACAGCCTAATGAGTGTAACGATTTTGTTGTCTGATAATACTGGTGTGATATCGCATTGTCAGCAAACATTATCATCAAATAAATAAAAATAAAAATTGTATGCTTTTCTTATTTGCCGTACTCAAGCTAACCATTACTCATTTTGGTGGAAAGGAATAATTGACAAAACATTCTCCTTTCTTGCAGCTAATAAACGCATACGGCTCAAGGACGTCGCTTAACAACATCATTATGTTCGCGACTCCTCACGTTTTCTTCCTTACGACGATTGTGCCTTTCTGGTGTATATTTTTATACTCAAACTATGCGAACAAAAAAAAAATAGAAGTGTTTAAATCGGCAAAATTTTTCCGGTTTCTCGTGACTTTCTCTGCGTCGGTGCGTATGGCGATCATGCCAGCCTTTCTTCAGAAGAAGTTTCAGCCACGCACTGAGCCGCAGAGTATCAGCAGTCGCCGAATGGGGAATTGACCAATGTCATTGTTGTTCTCTACTCGGATGGAGATGGACTGTTACTAAAGTTACTGAAGTAGTTGCTGGAAAGTAGATAAAATTTACTTAAAAACTGGCAAATGTGGAAAGTTGATTACAGCGAAAAGGGAAGTGAACCGGAAGGGAGAGAGCAAGAGAGACAAAAATATAAAAAGAGTAATAAAGACGAAAGAAGACGATGGATGTTTGGGTTCACGCTTGCAGCAACAATGAAACTTGGTATCATTCGAATGTGAAAAGCGTCCAATGCCCTTTCCGCTTGTGCTTTTCACAGCGATCTGCTTGCATCGTAAAGATGTAACGAGGAGCGCCGCCCAAGGGTAATTTCATAGGAAAATGCGTAGTCCTCTGGCAAACAACGATTTCTCTTCTATATTCCTGTTTAGTTATTTTTGTTGTCTTATTTTTGTGTCAAAGCACTCGATAAATAAATATTATAGAATTTGAAAAATAGAAGAATGCGTTATTCGTGGGCATACGAGAAGCGAGTGAACAGGAGCGAGAGCTGGGAGCATCCCAAGGAGTTCCTGACTGACGCCGAGAAGGACTGCCTCACTCTCACGGCCATCTACCGCACGCGAAGACACTGCGATCTCGTCGCTGCGGTACGTCATTCGAGCCACTCGATAAATAAATATTATACAAGTTAATTGAGCCACTTCATTAGCTCTATGAACTTGGCTCCAATACATAAATTGTTTTTATAACTTTAAGTGTCAAATGCTCGCGAGTTAGGAGGCTAATTGCTGAGAAAAGGAAATATGTAAAATATAAATTGCCAGCTGGTCGGAGTGGTCGTGTGCTCGGCGCATCTCTCTCTGCTCGTCTACATCAAAGTCGTCCGCCACGGAAAGAGCTATGAGCTCCTCATGGCTCATGTATGTTTTTTCTTACTACAAAAACACTACATCTCAATTATTTTTTCATGAAGTAAATGGAATCATTTGTATAAATTTAAGGTGGTATGCAACGTGCTTGCAGCTAAGTATTTTGTTCCCCTCTTGAAGGCTGTAATCTCTCTTCTGTCGCTGTCTCTGCTCGCCGTTGGCTGCGCACTCGATCTCTGCATCTTTCATCCTACCGATTTCGCACTCTACTTTCGCGCCTACATCTGGCTGTACCTTGTAAGTCTCTCCTCTGTTCATATTTGAGATTAAGAATAATAAAGAAGTTCCCTCCCTCAATGGTGCGAAACGGTCTCAATTCACTGATTCATTTTCAACCATCATGTAGGTAAGCGAACGAAAAAAAAACGAGTGCTCCACAAGAAATGAAAGTGCGGCAGAGATTAAGGAGAGATGAATTCTGCAATATATGTGCTATAATTAGTATAATACATAGGCACACAATATACAAAATGCGATAAAGTGTTCTCAACTTATATATGACTGACATATTTTCTAGGTGATAAAGTTGATCCATTTCTCTCTCAAACAAGGTGAACTCGTTGATGGCCGGTTATGGCAATCTCATCGTCGTTCTCTGCCTCGATCGATACGTCGCGATGCATCGACCGCTCTACTACAGGAACGTCTTCGTCACAAAGAAGGCTGGTGTATTTTCCTAATTGTATGTAATATTCACCAGGATCTTTCATTCATCTGTCGTGCTGCTTCCAGATGCGGATCTCACTGATCTCAGGCGCCGTGATCGTGGGCCTCGTGATTTGTGCACATTGGCTAGTCGCCAATCGAGTCACCGTCGATGGAGGAATCGAGGAGAACTACCCTGTCTGTTGGATAACAAAACTAAGTACACCTAAAAATAAAAATTAAATTCTCACTGTTTAAATAATTTCGCCGCTTCCAGCTGATTCGGAGATGGCCATAACAATTTTTTCTGCTATTCAAAGAATTTCTGCCTTTTTTGTTGCAATGAATTGCCGTAGGCGGTGATCGGCTGGCCGTACATTCTGGCTCGCGCGCTCTCCTACGTCTTCAAGTACATCGTCCCCGGCGTCGTCATGGTCGTGCTCACCGTCGGCAACATCAACACACTCTCCATTATTGAGAGGTTCACGAGAATCAACAAGAAAACTTGTCACCATTTTGTCAAAGTAGTAGGAAAAGCGATAAATTCTAATAAACTAGCCACTAACAATAAGCGAGTGAATTTTTGTGCAGGTCGTATTCGATGAACGATGAGTGCAGAATCGCAAGCGAGCACTCGCGAAAAATCTGGATCCAGAATCATCTGGCACGACCTATTCTCTTGACATTCAATTATCTTTCATGTAGAATAAAAACTTGCCTCCCAAATATATTCTTATTCTTGCAGACGATTTCGAAGATCAGTGCAACCTTGGCAATCTCGTACATTGCATTCAATTGGCCCTACGCCATCATTGACTACTTCTATACGGACGAGGTCTGTCTTCTTCACAAGTTGACTTCCTTTTATTTCTTTACTTTAATACAATCTCACTAATGAGAAAACGCGAACCGTCTCGAGTGTAAGATAAGAGAATAATTGATCATAGCAGCTCGCCGAATCGGATGTGTACGCCGTTGTGACGCTTTTCATCAATTTCATGCAGGTTCATTGCAAATATATTCATCTGGAGTTACACTTACATATCTTATTAATTCTATGTTTCATTTCTAATAGTAGAGTTGAAAAATTTTTTTCAATTGGAGTTCGGAGCAACATGAAAAACAAGGATAGAGCAAGTAAAATAAACAATAAAAAGTTCCTGTTGCTTGTTTCAGGTGGTGTATATCCAGTTGAACCTGTTGTTCTTCTCGCTCTGCTCGAGTGTCTACCGCCGCGCTCTCTGCTCCGTTCTTCGCTTCCCTTCCGTCATTCTCCTTCTACTTCTTCAGCATACTCGCTCTTTCAGATTTTCGCACTTCTCCAAGCCCGTCAAAGAGCAGCGCATCTCCACTAACACTGTCTTTACAATTTGCTGATCTTTCAAAACTGTAGCTCAGATTTCTTTTAGCTGGTTGTATATTTATATTCTAAGCTCGTTAAAAAAAGCATTCTGAGAGTCCGTTGAATTTTACGTTCGGAAAATGCGAAACGAACCGAGTGTTTTATACATGATCTAGAAATTTTGAACACAGAGTTTTCAAATTCTTGGCTAGCTAAGAGAAAATGTTTCCTTACCATTTTCTCTTAGCTCTTCGTAGCAATATGTTCATTCTTCTGTCACGTATTCTCTCTGTTCAATTGGTCCTCCAGGAGGATGTATAAAATATCGCCGACTTCATATAAAGAATCACTGGCCTCAAAATGAGAACTATAGATCATATGCACGCCTTCGTTTATTCTCAGAATGAACTATTATGCTTGCTGAAGTCGTTTCATGATTACACACATTGTCAGGAGGGTCTGTACAATTACCGATAAATCAGAATTGTGGCCAACGCCTGTTAGCATGCTTGAATTCGAGAAAATCCCACATAAAATGTGTTCTACCATTGCCATGCCGTCCCATACGAAAAGAAGCCAGAAACACCCAATAAAGAATCCATCATTGTTGATGGAATTGAATGATATGCCAACGTCAATAGAATTTGATCGCCATAGTTTTCATAAGCTGGTTACATTCAATCATAACCCAAAAAAGCTTATTCGGGATACTATTTCTGGAACGCCATGCTCATTGCTGGCCATTTTTTATTCCGTTTTGCATTTTAACTTCTTTTTTTCGCTAGTACTGGCACATACTATATATGTATGTATGTATGTATGTACATACATACATATCAAGAGCTTTGTAAGTGGCATTAAAGGAGAATGGGCACTCTCCGACCATCGTTTAGTGATTTTTTTTATTGCATATATGTACATACGTACAAAACATCTCCATTGGGAAAGCAAAAAGATTCAACGTTAACATCAGCTTCAATAGCAAGGCCAATATGTTGAGCGTTTGTTTGTGTAGTCATTCATATTTCGATGGCTTCAATGAGCCTCTGTCTTTCCTTCACGTGGCGCCCGCCAACAACGACAGCCTGTCTGCATCGTAAACAGAATCATTATCCTGAAAAGAAGCTCTTTCCATCTTCTCGTCTCGGAATCACTTTTTCGAATGCTTCCTCCAGCCTCTCATCATCGCTGTTAACGATCTTGTTTGCCAGCCATTCTTAGCGGGAGACTGCTTTAAAAAGCCGTCTGGCTGCGTGTCAATCCACTCAGAATCTGCTTTGCTTGCAATCCACAGACTTCCAAGAGTCTCTCTTCGCAATCTTTGCGCTAATAATAGAAAAGGCCATAAGATTATTTCTGTATGATTTCAATACTAATTCTAGTTATTCATAAGCTTCAAACTAAATTGTATCATGTTGAAGAAACGATCGAAAATGTCTCGTCTCGTCGGCGGAGTTCTCCTCTTCGCCGTGGCTGCATATGCGACCACGCAGTGCTACCAGTACAGCACGCCCACGGCACAGGCATCCATCTCGAACTGCTCGCTGTCGCCCAGTAAGATCCTCTAGGGACATTACCTTCGAAGGGGCCAAAAACTCAACTTTGTATTCCCGCCTTTACCGATCACAAGGACTAGATGATTTAGAAATACTCGACAATAATGGCCGGGAAAATTCAAACAGATTTCGGTTGAACTTCGTGCTCCATTAATCTAATATCACAACACAATCAAGTTTAGACTGGGAAGGCAAGAATTAAAAGAATGAAAGCTAACAGTTTCCCATTCGTAGCCTTCGACCCCGCGGACGGATGCGCGTACGGATTCATGTTCGATTACGCAACTGTCGAGCCGGGAAGCAAGCAGGTCTACCTCTCAATTATGACAGAAAAGATGCGATTGGATAAGGAAATATGTATATACATATATTGGGATAATTAGGCTCTTAGTGAATGAACATACGAATATAAACACAAAACAACTCTCGGCTATAGGGAGCGTGTGGCCACTTTGACTGCAAGAACGCGACGGACGGATCTTGCCGTATTAAGAATCGTTCGTTTGTATTCAATGTATTCTTGAGCGATGGTGAGTTTGACATAAAACGACCTTGAAAAAAATTTCTTCAAAAAATATTACTTAAATAATGCAAATTATTTGTCATGACAAAAGAATGATGACATGAAGATTCCGTTGCACATTCGCCAATTGCAGTTCCTGGGGGCCAGTTCAAGCTCTGCTGCTGCCAGGGCGACCTTTGCAATCCGCTCAGCAAGGCTCAGGTTTGAACTCCTTTTTCAATCAAAACAACTATGTTATGAATAATGTCATGAAATTGTGATTGCACATTAAAATGAGCCATCCAAGTATTTGTTTTAGCAAAAAAAAAACCAGAAATAGACATATTAAAAAACATATTTAAACTTTACGACGACTTCTACGGCACGGGCGGAAGCGCCTCGAATGCCGAAGGCTCCGCTGTCAACGTCAATATCCATGTCTAAACATAAGCACTCTCTTTCTCACATTCTGATCTTGTTGTCAAGCCATTCAACTAAACAGAATAAAGAAGTGTTAATCACCAGCGCAGAAATAAAGGATGAAAATAAGAAAGATTGAATGAAGTTATTGACATCCTCGACTACTCATATCCGATTACAGATGCGGTTTTCTACTAGAAAATGATCCTTTAAATCAACAATTATATGCACCATCTTCTGTTGATTCCTATGCTTTGAACATCTGTCTTTTTAATTCTTGATGTGTTCTCAGAATTCAAAGTGAATTGTGGTGAAGGAACGAACGCAATCAAGACGGATTACGCCATGTTAGCAGCGAGTAGAAATACAAACGCCTTTTATGCTCCTTAGCGCTAAGAGCGTGCAGCATAGTTATTGAGAAAGAGAAAGAGCGAGAGAGAGAGAAAGAGAGAGCGAATGAGAGAGAAAAGAGAGAGAAAGGAAGAGAGAGAGAGAGAAAAAGAAAGAGGGAACGAGGGTAAATAGAGAGCAGAATGGTCAGAAGACACGGCCCTGTGCCGTATGACCAGTTAGATCTCGCTGCTTACACCTGCTGATCCTGAAATAGAGCCAGACAACTAGTGGCCATCCTTGGCTGCCCGATGTCTCCCTTTCATTCCTTCCAAGTCACCACTCATTCCAAGCGACTTAAGAGACCCGGAATCGCCGACAAGAAATGGCAGAAATGACTTTTCCTTTCCATCCATGCTTGATTCATGCAGATTGACAAACACATTTCTTAGAATGTTATTTTTTCATCTTCATAATCTTTTCGGATTTGTGTCGTATATTTGGTGTGAAAGAAAAGAAGCAGTGATTGAGTAAATTTTCTAGAATGTCCCTGTTGCGGCTGCTGCCTCTGCTCTCCCTCTGCTCTTCAACCATTCTCTTCTTCCCTCCTCCTCCTGCCTGCAACTGCCCGTGTGCCCGTCCCGTCTGCCCTCTCCCTTCGCCTTGTCCGTCGGCTCCAATCTGCGCAAAGGTTTCATTTTCGTCCCTAAATTCTTCTTTATTGATCAGTGGTACTTCTGTTGATGTTTAACCCTGAAAGTAGCACTGATTCCTGCTGCAGCGAACAAAGCGTGACATAAGCAATTCGCTCATGGACACCGTCATCAAAGTAGACACAAAGTGTAACAGCGATCTGCTACGCGAGATCATCATTCAGGTCCCGTTTACATTTCCATTTTATTATGCAAATTTTTTAAATTGCAAAACATCGATTAATTTAGGAATTAGTCTCTTTATTGTAATTAAATTTAAAATATCCGTTAAAGAATATCGACCGAGTGACGGCCGTCTCGAAAAGGCAGATTCAGCAAGCAGCCGAGAAGCAGATCGGCGGACGGTTAGGCAGCAAATGTGCAGAATGCCCTGTGCTAATAGTCATTGCAATGATTTTCAAATAATGATTTTCAATTGTTTCTAAAAGATTATTTACTAATTGAGCAGATTCAACGTGATCTGCGCACGGGGCGACTTCTCGTACATCACGAACACTGAACTCTTCTGCCAGCAAACACTCGGCGATGTCACTTGCTACGCATTCAAGCAGCTCTCCAATCTTGCGAGACAGTAATCTCTCTTCTTCGTTGAGCGGCAAAAACGACTTTTGGCTAACATGAGGGCGAGTGACCATATGATTTAGAGAGTCGTGAATTCAAATATTTTACGGTTGGGTTTCGGGCTCTTTTCATACATTTAACATAGTCATGACGGCCAGCTATTGAGCATAAGGTCGTAAAATGTTTTTATATGTACTTTTTGGGAAAAAAGTATTTGCGTGTAGGTCTTTTAATTGAGTTGAGAAGAAAACAAATTGTTCAGTAATAAAGTGAAATGAAACTTTGCCGGCCTCCAACAAAGAACTTGAGCATTATCCAATGGAATAAGGTAATATTTCTTTAAGATGAACCAGGATTACTTCTTAAGCAGTGCCTTCGAAACCATCCAAAGAAGTTGTTTTTTGGAGTATTTAGGTATAGTTTTCGACATTTTCTGCACGTTTGAGTAAAAATATTAAACGGTTATTTTAAGAATTTCTTAAATTGGACAACTCAGCTAATTTAATTTCCAATAGAATTTTTCGAATGACGTTTCAAGTGAAAAGATGCTAATCAAAATGCTCCTGTGAAAGGAAATTCTGCGCACTTTGCGTCTGAATGTTTCTTCTTCTTCTAATTCTACAAAGAATCTGAAAAGGGCCTTGCTAACTGTGAAGTAATTTATAGATGAAAAATTATCGGTATTTATAATAAGAAAAGCGACTGGAGCTCCATTTGGCGTCATCTTTTAAAAAGTCGCCCACTTAACGGGTAAAATCATTTTCTTCCCTGATTTTTGCGGCTGTTTCCATAAATTGCATGCATACAAGTGATCTTAATTTCAGCTCATTTTCATGTCTGTAATCGTAGGATGATTTATATCACAACGGAATATTCTTTATTATCCAGCAGGATGAATATACTCCGAATACTTTTGCTCAATCAGTCTATAAATAGCAGAAGAATGAAGGGCACAATGCTTTTATCCGACGTAGCCATTCTTCCTATCTACTATGAGATCGAAAGGCTCAACACGTGGGCAAAGAAAGAGGAATGAATGTATATCCTGATCTTCTAACCTAAAAGGACACTTGGGCCCTTTCTTTCTCTATTACACCGGTATTCAATTCTTCAGGACTATGCATATCGTTCGAGGAAGTGAAAAAAATTCTATAAATCTGAACATCTTGCAACCTGATCTCGGATTAGCTCGTGTCGTCTAACAACTTGCATGCGTATTAAGAGCTAAGTTCATCACGCGAATTCTGAGGTTACGGAAAAACCTAGGCATTATAAAATCCTACTTGATTGCTCAGACGATTGGTTTTTTTCTAGCAGCAACAAAGGTACGCTTCTAGCGCACATTTCTCGTCACGCCGACTGGCAAAAAAAGAGACTTCATATCTACTAAAACACCATTAAGAGATATTGCATTAAGATTAATTAAACCGGGACTTCTTAACGTGCACAAGCCCGTCCCGTAAGTACACTAGGATTAGATGTAAGAAATCTGATATATTGATATGCTACTGGTCTAAATTTCAAGAAAAAAATATATGAACGTAGAAACCCAATTGAACGAACAAATATAATGGAATGATAGAGAAGAATAGAATTTTATATCTAATAAAAACAACTCAGGAATAAAATTTAAGTGTAAATGGTTCACAGAAAAAAGAGCATCTACTCTTCGATGCATACGTCCATAACAACTTCAGATGGGTCACTGCTTTCACAATGAAGTAACCATTGGCAAGTAACTGAGGTGACATTCGCGTATTCATTTTGTCAACATTATACACAATATTGTATTATCATTTCTCTATCAGTATTTCTCTTTCTTTTGCTCTTCCTCTCCCTCTCTCTCTCTCTCTCTCTCTCTCTCTCGCTGTTCTCAATCTCTCATGCAATCCTCAGTGGTCTCGTGTCCACCAGCGGAGGTGGCCGAGGAGGAGCCGGTTGAAGAGGCCGACGTAGCCTTGCAGAGTTTCCGTTGCTTCGACCGTCTATTCTGGAACCAGACCCGAACTTGCGTCTCCGAGAGGCCGAGGCGCGTCGCGAGCTCTTCTCGTTCTTCAAAGAGGAAGAAAATAAATTAAATGTTTATAAAACATATGACAAATCGTATTGATTTTTTTATGAGAAACCAAACAGGAATAACTTACTAATAAGGAATGAAGGAGGATCACCTTTATCTCTAACAGATTGAATCTAAAAGTTTCCACTAACTAAACTGTTCAACAAATTTTATTCAACTTACAGAATGAAATTAAGCCACTTTCCATTGCAAACCGGTAAATTATCTGCATGAATCTTATTATCAGTTCATATTTTACTCAGCTCTGATTTCAGTATCTTCCAAGATTAATAGCACAGCTAACACTCATATACTACATGCTCTTTTTATAACACGTTCATTTTGGCAACATGTAGGTGAAAATAGCCCTCTCCTTTAATTTCCTCATGCATTACCTGCGGAAACGAATAAGGAATTGTTTCTCTCGTTTTCTATACCATCTTTTCCTCTCATTCATTCCATACTCCTCTCTCTCTCTCTCCCTCTCTCTCTCTCAAAATAGCCATTGGTCGGCCTTTTCCATATCTGCATCCCGGCTGATGCCATTTTCATAAACCCTTCTCCACGATTGCAAAGCAGACGCACGTAATAGAAGGCTCCGTGTGTTATTAAGTTCATCCGGACTTTTTCGCGCACCTTTCCGAATAACTAGAAAGAGAGAAGGCGAGAGAGAAAGAGATAGAGAGAGAGAAAGAGATAGAGAGAGAGAAAGAGATAGAGAGAAATAGCGAGAGAGAGAGAGAGTGAGAGAGAGATAGCATATGCATCGAGTGCGATTAAGTACTACACTTGAAGGGATTATGTAAAATGAAAAAAATGATAGAAAGCGAAAAGCAAAAAGAGAGACAAGAATTCCTAAACCTATCTATCCGTCTATTTATGTGTACCATGCACACACGAGTTCCATATATGAATATACATACTGCATGTATTTATATATGCATGTATGTATGTGCATACATTTATAAATATAAAGGCTTCTTTAACACTTTGTGCATGTATTCTATCTGTCTTACTTCTCTCTCTCTCTGTCTCTCTGTCTCTCTGTCTCTCTCTCGCTCTGTCTCTCTGTCTCTCTGTCTCTCTGTCTCTCTGTCTCTCTGTCTCTCTGTCTCTCTGTCTCTCTGTCTCTCTCTCTCTCTCTGTCTCTCTGTCTCTCTGTCTCTCTGTCTCTCTCTCTCTGTCTCTCTGTCTCTCTTTCGCTATCTCTTTTTCTGACAGCGTTCAATGTGCGCATTTATAAATCAGTTAGATATACGGAGCACGAAATGTGCGTAGTGGTGAGCTTTAACGTTTGCAAGGGAGGAAGACGTCAAAAAGACGAAGAAGAGAGAGAAAGAGAGTGTGGGAGAGAGAGAAAGATAGATGGAAAGCGAAAGACGACAGCGAAAGAGAAAAAGAGAAAGAGAGAAAGAAGAGAGAGAGAGATAGTGAAAAGAAATGAGGCAAAACCGACGTCCAAAGGTATCTCTCTACGAATCTTGTCTGTGAATAAGTGGCTAATTGGGCGGAAGATACTAATCTCACTTCCTTCTCTCTCTCTCTCTCTCTCTCTCTCTCTCCTTCTCTCTACTTGACTCTCTCATCCTTCTGCTCTGTTTTTCTCTCCCTCTCATTCTCTCTCTCTCTTCCTGTCTCTCTCCCTCTCTCAATTGCAACACTGCACTATCCAGGATCGTCAGAGCATTCAAATGTAGACAGCTACGGCTTAAATCGGTAGAAATGCCTGCTAGACTCAGGCACTAGCCAAAGGTCATTGCTCTTCTCTTTATCTATATCTGCCTCTTTCTTTATCTCTTACTCTCTCCCTCTCTCTCTCACTCCCTGTCATTCTCACTCCCAGCATCTCTCTCTCTCCCTCTCTCTCCCTCTCTTCTCACTGATCTCCTTTAATTAGAAAGGGGTATTTTGCGTCTTCTACGAAGAATGAATGCTCGAGATGAATACGTCAAAAGCGATTTCAAGTATGGTAGAATACACTTGAAGAATATCTTTTTTAATATATGTAAAGCATCTAATTAGTGCATGACCTTCCCTACTTTCTTGGTATTCCCTTTTCTTGCGAATATGTGAGAAATACAGTTCTTCACTTATCCCTCTTGCTGAAGCTGATGTAATATATCTACATATGAATGTGCATATCTAAATGCATTCATATGAGATGAATACATGTAGATTACTTTGTATAATGTCGTTTCATGTCTAAATCTTGGATTTCGCATGAGGGATGAGTAAGAGAATTTCAAAAGAAAGAATGTAAACACCTATAAGAATAACAGAAAAAGAGGAAAAGAGGGAAGAGATGAGTGAAGAATCGTTTGTGCCTCTCTGTGCACGCCGGAACAAATCAAAGGATTAAAGCTGAGCTCATCTCCGATGTCGCAAGCACGAGGAGAAGGGGATTTATTAAACGAGCTCCGAGATTCCAACAAATTATTGAGAGACCGTGGCTTCAAGTTCATCAAGGCGTATTAAGTGCGCGGAATAAACATTGAGAGAGAAAAAGAGAGAGGGAAAGAGAGAGCAAGAGAGGGAGAGAGAGATCAGGAGAGCGAGAGAAAGAGAGAGAGAAAGAGATTACCTCTTCCTTCCGCTAAAGTACACACATCCAAATACGCAATGACTCCAAGCCAATTATGACGCTAAACAGCAATGAGCCCACAGAGCACAGAAGCAGCCTAATGGCCATCCCTTCCTCTTCTTGGAAGAGATCACGAAACACACGAATTATAGTGTATGAAATGAGACCAACGAAATCGGACTTCCGATATAAGCATCAAAGCAAACTTCTGATCGAAGATCAGTTAAGCAATTTCACAACCTTTTTTTGCTTCCCGTAATTAGACTTTCGTTCCTAATTATGAGGAAAAACGATGCCTGACTAAGGATCACGACAGTCTCAGGAGAGGAAGGACTGTTTCCTGCGCCATGGCTCTTGGCTATCCAGTGTATGCAAATTAGTAATATGCAAATGGAGACTAAAATTGATCAAGCTTCTTCTTCACACTGAGCAAAGATTAATCAGGAAAACGCATGATTTCGACGACCGGCGCATGTTGTGGCGTCAATGAAAAGTGAGGAGATGGACTCGTGAGGGGCATCGGGCACTTTATTCACTCATGTTTGATCACATCTCACTCTTGTTCCCTTTCTCTCTTTCTCTCTCTCTCTCACTATCTCTCTCTCTCACCTCCCACTCTCTCTCTCTCTCACTATCTCTCTCTCACTCTCGCTCTCTCTCTCTCTGATTCTCTCTCTCCATCAGTTGGCATTCTCATATATCCTCTCCAGCTTGTTTTTGCAATAACTGTCCAATGGCAAGTTGATTCATAAGATAAATGGCCTGAATTCACGTGCCATCGGTGACTCATTCACATTATTCAGTCATTCTCCTATTACTCATCAACAACTTAATCTGCGGATATAAAACATCCATGGGGAGAGAGAGAGGTAGAGGTGAAGAGAGAGCGAGAGAGAGGTAGAGGTGAAGAGAGAGAAAGATAAAGAAACAGACAGCGAGAGAGAAGTAGCTTATCAAATGGGATCGCTGACGCGAGTAAGAAACGCATTCTCCCATACGCACGGCTTATATGGTTAACAACATCCTGCTTTTCCATTCTTATCTTCCTCATCTGATTGACATTCGAATTGTTGCTGTCTCTCTTTCTCTCGTTCGCTCTCTCTTCTTCTCTAGCTCTTCCTCTTACTCTCTTCCTCTCGTTCGCTCTCTCTTCTTCTCTAGCTCTTCCTCTTACTCTCTTTATCTACTTCATTCACATATGTATTTGCCAAACACATGTTCAGTAACTGCGAGGCATTAAAGAGGATCTCCCTCAAGCCTACCGAAGTCTGAATGAAAAGAAACTACGTCTTTGCATGTCAGTATGACTCGGACAGCTTGAAATAAGACCTCGAATGAGTAAGCAGTAATGTAAAGGTCACGTCAACGATAATAAAAAGATACGAACCTGTTCCGACCATGTACTTGTGCGAGTTGAAAGCTGCCTCGAGTGCCTGAAGTAAGTTAGCGAATTATAGGCAATAATTATTTGCAAAATAATTATAATTTAAATGTTGAAAAAGCAATAATTTAGCTGGAAAAAATACAGAAATAAATGACCTTGGTCTGCCCGTTGCCGTAGATCGTACGCTGCTTGCGGCAAGAAGAGGACTTCCTCTCGTGATGAGAGGAGGACATGACTGAGGCCGTGGAGTGGCGACGGGGAGGGGGAGGCTGCTGATGTATGGTCGGTAGATGAGCATGCTGTGCATGCTCCACGCCGAGGATTCGCTCGATCGAGAAGTCCGAGAAGCTCAAAGTAGACAGATATTTATGTATGTAGTTGTTGTGAAGTCGATTAAAAAATCATTTAAAAAATTAAAAAGTAAAATGATTGCCACTTTTGTTTTATATTTCCTGTGTTATTGTTCATGTTTTCATTAATTTGTTTTAATGATTTTCGTAGATGCAAAGCCATTTACACGTGCAAAGATTCCCTGCCAAGTCCCCTTCTCTCCATCTCTTATTCTTCACATATCATCATGCCTTTCCGACTTGCAGATTGACACTATTCGAACTACTTCTTCGCTTTTTAGTGCGCGTAATGACTCAATTAGCCTCGTCAAGATGACCTGTCTCAATTGCTCACACCAAAAATAGGCATAGTCAGGCCTGAAATAGGCGGAGACCTAATTTGCGCGGTCGTTTAATAATATATCATCTCTGTACGTGACGTGCGGATGTATGTTGCATTGCTCACTCTGCGTTGTTAGAGAGCGAGAGAAAGAAAGAGTGAGAGAGAGAGAGACAGAGAGACAGAGAGGAGTGATAGAGTGCGATAGAGAGAGAGAGAGAGTGATTTGCAGACAGGTAAAGAGAAAGAGAGTGCGATGACGCTATCTTGGATATGCACGAGAATCGTATTCTCCCTCTTTCCGCCTGCTCCCTCCGGTGGTCTCTCACTCTTGCTTTATAGCCACTTAACGTCGCGTACATTTGCGCACTTCCTCTCGATAACCGCCCGCTAATTGACTATGACGTTCCGAGAGAGGGCTTACTCAAATGAGATGACTTGAGCAGAGTGAGAGAGTAATAGTGGGAGAGAGAGAGAAAGAGAGTGAAAAAGAGAGAGAGAGAGTGGGAGAGAGAGAGATGTAGAGAAAGAGAGAATGAAGAGAAAGAAAAATGATAATGAAGACAGGAAAGGCAACAGCGTGACCAAAATAGCTGCGAACTTTTTGGATCGGCTGTCTTTAGCAGCAATGCAGAGAAGAACGAAAGAACTAGCATACCACAAGCTTCAAGGCCTGCCCTGATTGCATTTATTTTATGCACATGTCATTTCTCTGTTACAATTCTCTCTCTCATTCTCCATCTCTCTCTTTCTCTTTCTCACTTCTCTCTTTCTCACTTCTCTCTCTCTCTCTCTCTTTCTCATTTCTCCCCACTCTCTCTCTCTCTCTCTCTCTACGAGTGCCCAAGCACCAGAATAAGAGGAGTAATTAAGGCAGAGTGATATTCATATCACACATGGCGGACATGACGTTTCAGCGCTGCTAAAAGGAAGCGACCAATCGAGGTCTTCTCTCTGCTTCCGAGTAACCTTTTCGAAAAGAGATGAGAAACCTTCGGCATATGTATGTATGTACATTTGTATATTTATGGCTTTGCGCAAGTCCCACTTAGTGGCAATTGGCTCGCGAGACGACTCCTGCTTCCAAATCCACCCCCAACTTTCAGATTCTCTCTCTCCAACTCTATCTTTCTCTTCTCTCATTCCATCTCTCTCTCTCTTCTCTCTCTTCTCTCTCCCTCTCTCTCTCTCTTCTCGCTCTCCATCTCTCCGTTTTCTCTCTCAAACTCTCTTTCTTCTATCCTTCTCCCTCCAGATCGTCACTACTAATTGGGGGATGAGACGGGGAATAAGCTGTTTAGTGAATATTCCGGAAGGTGGCTGCCAATCGTCAGGAGCATTTATTTAGACTTCTTCCGGAGGAAGCTTCACATGACATAATCTGCGCATAGCGACAGTTCATTCGACGAAATTTCCCTCCCTCTCTCTGTTCCTCTCTCTCTCTCTCTCCCTCTCTCTTCGTCTTCTTCTTGCTCTCCCTCTCGCTTATCGTCTCTGAAACTCTCTAATCCTCTAATTTTTTTTCTCCCAAAAGACATTCCATTTAAAGACTCTTTTGAGACCGCTAATAGAAGACACCCACATAACGTCGCACTCTTCATTCCTTCTCTCTCTAACTCACTCTACTCTCTCCACATTCTCTCTCTCTCTCTCTTACTCCTCTCTAGTGTGTCCTGCACTATGCGTGCACTGCTATTAGCATCATCAGACCTCCGTCCTCCTCCTCCGCTGATCCCACTTCCGCTGTCAATGATGTGACCACGAATGGAAGTGGTGGTCACAACGCCGTCCACCGTGCACTTCTCAATGCGCCGTGCACGGCCCCGACATGGCCGATATGTCCGACATTGAACCAGGATGTTTCTGTTCTCTCTCACTCCCCTCTCTCTCCATCTATCTCTCTCTCTACATCTCTCCCTCTCTCTCCCTCTCTCTCTCTCCTCTTACCGGCGTCGGTCGGTGGGTGCCGGGCAAGTGGAGGAGGTGGGCGCAACGGCGCCTTCGGGAGCGGAGCGGCGACGGAAAGAAATGGGCGAGTTGACATCGTCGAGGGGCGGCTGGAGGAAGGAGAAGGCGGAAGAGGGAGAGGACGCCGAGGTTGTCTCCCCTCCAGGCAGAAGGGCAGAGCTGACCGAGGAGGAGAGGGTAGAGAGCGAGGACGATGGGAAGGTCGCTAGCGAGAGAGGTGGCGAGAGCAGTCTGCAATTGATACTATTTCAAATCTGATGTGGTCCTGACACGATATTTGGGGGCGGGTTACGGTAAGCTTACGAAGGAAAGAAATGCAAATGTATAGTTGAATGACTAATAAACATACATACACATACGTTGGCAGCATTTGTAATATGATCTTCGTAATATACAGTATGAAGCAACAGTAGCAGGGTTTTTTTCTTCTGCAAAGCCGGAAAAACAGAGATTAGCATGTACATATGTGCATATGCTAGAGTATAGAGTGGTAAATTAGATAAAGCTTAAGGAGGATTAAAACAAGAGAGAGTGAGACAGAGAGAGAAAGGGTGATAGAAAGAGAGCGAGAGAGAGAGAGAGAGATGGATCAACAAACAAGGCGCGCATTATACGCAGTTGCTAATTTGTGAGAAAAAAAAACGAATAGGGTATGGTTTTCCTTGAGGCTTTGAACAAAAAGCCATTAAACTACATATTTTTTAGGACGAGGGCTAAGAGGATCTAATCCCAACTCATAATGTATGAGCGTCAAAGATACAAATTCTGAGAAGTAGAATGCTAATCAGCAGTATCTTGTCTTCCTGTTTGATAGCCAGCAAATAAAGAGAACATCAGTTGTAATGGTGTCACAACAAGGTACCGTACCCCGTGAATGGTACTGCGGATTGGAGGAGAGGAGGAGACGGCAGAGCAGAGGCAGCCAGCGTGGCAGTCTGCTGGTAGATACCTGCAAGAGAGAGGCATTGGGAGAAGGGGAGGGATTGAGCAATGGTGGGGAAGATCAAGAGAGAAACTAAGACAGAGAGCGAGAGAGAGAGAGATAATGAGGGCAGCGAGAAGAGTGGGGCAGCAAGAAGACAGATAGAGAGAGCGAGGGAGAGAGAGAGATAATGGAGCAGCAAGAAGACAGAGAGACAGAACGAGAAAGAGAGAGAGAGAGAGAGATAGAGAAAGAGAGAGAGAGAGAAAGAGAGAGAGAGGTAACCATCACATCATTTAATTTTTTTTCCATTTCACGGTTAGCTAGTTTTGAAAAGTGACCAGCAGAGATGCCAATTCGCGCGAGTTGCGACTCGATGGTCGTGGTGGCGGGCAGGAATCCAGCAGGGAGCAGACCGGCCAGAGACTCGGGCAGAAGATGCGGATGGAGGGCGGTGGGGGCAGCGAGGAGGGGAGAGGGCAGCGATGGCAGGGTGAAGGGCGCCGACGACGACGGCGGAGAGCACGTCAGCGGCGCCGGCGGAGAGAGCGTAGCCGCCGCGGCCGCTGCGGACTCCGGCGTCCACGCTGAGGTGTTCATTTGCATCGAGAGCAGAAGCAACTCCAGGTTATCTGCCAATCTTTTGTCCTTCTCCGGCATTAAATTTTACTATTTTAGAACATTTTTGTGCTAAGAATTCCCATAATTATTTAAATATTGTAATGTAATTACAGTTTTCATGCTTCCTTCAGATCAAAACTCGCTGGGTACAACTCGAACATTCGGACAAACATTAGCACACTGTTGACACAGTTCCAGCAAGCTAAAAATAATTATGAGAGTGCGCGGAGACGGGTTCAAAAGTGGCACGTAAAGGAAGGCGCGGTCAGTTGTACTCGAATGACATGCATTAGAGGAGAGAAGTACGAATACAAATGATAATTCAAAGAGCAAGAATCGACGAAATCATGTATGTTCCTGCAATTTCCATGCAAATCGCTATGTGGGCGGAGCAAGGAATTTTTTTTATTTACATGATCTATAGACTGATTTATCAATAAATGACGCAATTATTATAATTAGATTGAATAAACGTCCCGCAGTTGGTCCATTTAATACAAAAGTGCGTGCAGATCTGGCCAATTTAATGATAGGTCCTGTTCTATGATGATTTACGTCAAATAACGGCCTATCAAATGGCTATTATCTGCAGGACGGGACGCTTTAATCTATAGAATCATAATTACTCTAAACACAACTATCGCCGTCATTGGATCCCTAGGGACGGAAAGGAAAGGAGGGAGTGAAAGGCTGAGGAAGTGGGCAGAAAAGAGTAATTATCACTCGGCTGCAAGGCCAAATGATGCCATTCATGCATATTCTGCAGTTTCGGATAACTCGACAGACGATACACCGGAAATTAGCAGTAAACTGCGTAGCCGAGCGATGTCTGGTCTCCCTGCTTGTTTTCCAAAATCAGACTAATTTGACGGACATCGCCACAGTGCGTATGAGAACAGAGAGAAGCTAGAAACTAAACGATAACAAGATAAACGTGGGAATAGATTGGATAAATTATGCCAAATGACGAAGAAGGAACTGCAAAACGTTTTGTGTAACGAGTGGCAGGTGAATTCATTTATTAATTAATATACTAGTGCCTACCAGAATGAATTTCAAGATAGCACATCCGGGTGCCTTGGAAGTCCTTTTTGCAAGGACTTATTAAAAAGGGGCAAAAGATTTATATTTTTGCCGCCTGCTCCCTAGGGAAGAGAGGGTTATGGTATGGGCCAGCCCTGCCGGAGTCTGACCATTCCAGGTGAGTGAGTGAATGAATCGGCATGTAGATTCTTGTGGCATTTTCAGCTTTTCCTCGAAAGGGCGTGTCCATCCCGAGGAAGGCAATCTCATCTCCCTACAGCATATATGCATATTTCCACAGAGAGAGAGCAATCTCTCTCTCCGTCTCTGCTTGTTTCTAATCTCTCCACTCTCTCGCCGTAATCCCGTTATAGAATCATTTAGGCGGTTAGTTGTTAATATTTTTAGCGGGCCCTTCCCTTTTGCACGATGCAAACCACGCCCCTTTCTCTGACCGACCCGGCCGAAGCCACGCCCCCATGCCTTCCCTCCTCTCTGCGTGTCTGGCCGGTCTCCACAGATGCCATGGTCCCTCGCTTCTTTCGCGCGAGCCTAATTTTTTTTTTACAAATTACCACGCTGCTTTTCTTTCTTGGCAAACTAATTAAACCAGATCTCAACAGGAAGCACTTAAATTATGTACAAATGAAGAAGCATAATCTTGCCATTGAATTATTACATTTCTTATGGCATAAAGAATGGCTCGGTTTTAGAAGACAGCAGCAAAGAAATAATAAGAAATGAATAGGATGACAGGGAGTCACTGGAGCTTCTAATGGTAATTTTTTGTAAGTATATGCATTTTTGGAAGAAAAAAATTGTTTGAATAATATCTTGACTTTCGGACTCGAGAAAAACTTGAATCCTTAGCACCGTTATGAATGGAATTTCACGTCATAGAAAAAGATCTAAGAAAGCGTCATTACTCCTATTCCCTTAAAAAAAAGCGTATTATATTGAATGACATACGCTCAATAGCTCAATGCAGTTGTTTTCTTCTTTTTCTTCTGAATAATTATTCGAATCATCTCTTTTTTCTTCATTTTCGTCATTCTTCATGCGCATGTTTTTGCGTAAGTGTGAGGAAGAAAAAGAAGAAGATAGATTATCTCTTCTCTCTTCAGAGCTTAAGGCTCATCTTTCCCTCCAATGAGATGCCAACACTTGTGGTCAGCAGTCATTTCATGATTCGTGCGTGATCTTCATCAAGTTTGGGAAAGAGAGAGAGAGGGAGGGAGAGAGACAGCGAGAGAGATCGAGAGAGAGAAGAGAGTGAGAGAAAAAAGGAAGAGAAAGACGAAAGGGAGAAAGAAGAGAAATAAAGACTGAAAATGCTTGAGCACCTGATATCAGATAACGCAAAATACGGGGCTAATCTGCACTATCAGATATGCGCGTATGAAGTATGCGCATGATCTTCCCTTTCGTTCTCTCTGTCTCTCTTCCTTTCCCTTTCTATTTCTCTCTCCCTCTCATTACCTGTTTACTCTTCCTTTGATTTCAGCGAATGAAAGTTCCTTCATTTGATGTGTTGATCAAAAATGCGCCTCCAATTTCATGCTATTTGTCTCAGCTTAAATCTCTCTCTTCTAGTGCATTAACTTCTCATGTTCCCTCTCGTCCACCTCCTCTGTCATAGGACACAACACATTCATGTTCATGATGATTCTGCGAAAGATGTATGATGATGAGTGAATGGATCTTTAGCTTCTTCTTTCATTGACGTATTTGCGATCTCTCTCTCTCTCTCTCTCTGTCCCTCTCTGCGTATCTCGCACTCTCTGCACTCTGACTCTTTTCATTAACTCTTTCATTCCATCACTACAACCGATCATAGCCAGCCTAAGATAGCCGATTATCCCTCGGGCGTACTCGTATACGTGCACGAATTCAGGGGAAGGTCTTGACGATTGAGCTTCACTTGTACTTCTACTCTTAGTGCGGCTGTGACTTCTCTTCATATTCCTCTAGCTGCCTCTCTCTGCCTCTCTCGCTGTCTGCCTTCTCCTAACTCTCTCGCTCATTCTCTTTCTGTCTATCCCTCTCATCTCTCTCACTCTGTCCCTTTCCGCCCCTTTCTTTTCCACTACTTGCGTACATGTCATTTCCTCGTTAAACTCTCTCCTTTCAATCACTCTGGAATATCATTGCTCTTGAACTGTCCTTCTCGTCATTCCTTCCTGTCATCCCGCACATAATTCACACTTATTCACAAAGCTCTCTTGCTACCTTAAAATACCAGCAGTTCAGCATACAAGAGTCTCTTATTCTATATTTAGCATCTTGAGAACAAAGTTAACAAGATTAAGATCAAGCAAATGTACAGATTCACGTAAAAAATAGATAGGGAAAACCATGAGGTACATATGTACATATATATATACATATGCATATGTATGCAACTTAACTATGCATGCGTAGTGTACAGTTGCCCGTAAAGAGATTACAACAAAAATAAAACTTTTCTATTGATGAGGCAACAACAAGTTTTCAGGGACCAGTTTGAATAATAAACTAATCTCCTGCAAAATGCCTGTTTCCATTCAGAACATGAAAGTATTAGTCTCTGACCGACCGCCGTGTCAATGTCACTGAAGAAGAGCTATTCAACGATCTAAGCAAATACGTAACAGCTACCGCAGCTGGAAAGCTGAAAATACTGAGGGATTAGCCTGAACAAAGCATGAATACATTCTTTTCCTTGTTCACGAGATAGACGACGAAAATATCAATCATGATATCATTCAAATATTTTTTTTATGCTTTCATATACATGTCATATGCTTTGGCGAGAAGTGGTGCCGCCTGCTCTTTTTTTGCGCCAGCTTTTTCTTGAATTCCAGAATTTTCTTTTGCCGAAATGTTGCAAATATAAGATTATTTATCTTCTTGTGTTAAGCTTTGGGCCACCTTTTCATAACGTATGGCAATTTTTATTTCTCCATATCGCATTATATTGTTGCACTGATCAGTTTTGGAGATATTGCCATAAAAGAATAGGGACATAAAGTTGAGCATAGCATTTCGTTCATTAGTGTTTGCCAATTTTCACAAATGTATGGTGGTATTCCAAGAATAAAAACGCCCAAAATTCCGCATTTGGAATGTGAGGAGATAATGATGTTACTGCATTTGTAGCTTCGACTAATCACTTTATTAGCCGGTTTGATCTTTTCTAGGAGGTCCGCACATGGGCATGAGGGAGAGAGAGAGAATGGAAAAAGAGAGAGAGAGAGAGAGAGAGAGAGAGAGAGAGAGAAAGAAGATAGTTTCAGAGATAGCGATGAGTAGACTTCCGGCGACCTTATCCTGAATATATCCTTATCGAGCAAAAGCGAAGCCACTTGCAGTCTATATTCATCGCACACACCGGAATCTCCTTTCAATCAGAGGGAATGCGGATTGCAAAGGTGGAGAGAGAAATAATGAGAAGGAGAGAAAGAAAGAGAGGGGAAGAGAGAGAGAGAGAAGGGTAGGGAAAGAGAAAGAGAGAGGGAGAGAGATAAGGACCAAAAGAATCCGGCAACGTGGAGCGCACATGGCTTATGGCCTAACTCGACCTTTTCATGGGGAAGCGCCGAGGAGGGGAGTTATCCTCTCTCTCTCTCCCTCTCTCTCCCTCTCTCCCTCTCTCCCTCATCCTCTCGGAATAGACTTCGGCTATATTAGGATGAAAGATTCGCGGGCGTCTGGTGCATTATCCCTTATCACTATATGCAAGCTATGCTTCTCTATGTTCACTCTCTCCCTCTTCCTTCCTCCTATCTCTCTGTTTTCCTCCGACGATAATCCTTCTCTCTCCCCCTCTCTCTCTGCCTCTCCTTCTCTCTCTCTCTCTCTCTCTCTTGCCCTAAATGAAAAGGGATGTGAACACCTCGGAAAAGAGGCAAGAGAAGCAGCACGCAGGAGGCATTTGCGGCTGATATGATTAGTGGAAAGGTTATTCTAATGCCCGGGCATGCATATATTTGAATATGTGTGGAATTAGGATGGAGAGAGATAGAGGATGAGAGAGCGGCAGAGGAAGTGAGAGGGTCAGAGAGTGAAGAGCACGAGATGAAGAGAGAGATAGGGGGTGAGAAAGCGGTAGAGAAAATGAGACGATCAGAGAGTGAAAAGCACGAGATGAAGAGAGAGAGAGATCAAACTTACGCGCTAGAGAAAAGAGAGGATCATGGTGCCCAAAAAACCGTCTGTCCACGTGTGTTTCGAAGACGTTTAATTCGCCATTCCACTCAGTGGCGGCTGGCTTTTATATTTCTCTCTCTCCCTCTCCCTCGCGCTCCCGTTCTTCAGCCTTTCCCTCATTCTCTTTCTCTCTCGCTCTGGCTCTCTAGTTCTCTCATATTCCTCTATAAACGATAAGACCGACCATCAGACTTTTCGCAATCTTTCTTAGCTTTTTGAGAGAAAGAGAGTGATAAAGGGAGAGAGAGAGAGAGCGCGCGCGCGAAATATGAAGAGAGTGAGAGAGTGAGAAATAATAAGAGACAGAGCGAGATAGACAATTAATCACAGACCAGACTCATCCGGCGACTGACGATCTTCCTACATCAAAAACGCTATTCCAAATGAGACTAGCATATCCTCAGAAAGGGAAGGACCTTTGCACAGGAAAGTTCATATTCATATGTTTCGAATGAAGAAAGTCTCCTGTGAGTCAGATGGACCACGTGAAACGTGGAGATCTCAATATGAACATTTAACCAATGCACATCCATGGAATGAAAGATTTAACGAACATTATGTAAATACATAGCTATTTGTTCTTGATATCAGAGGGTTTCACTTGTGACGGAAAGCATTGTTAATACTACTAAAAACAAGTTAAGCTTAATAGAAAAAATATTTTGTTTAAAAAAAATTCAATGTTTGCGAAACGTAAAGGAAATAAAAATATTATTTTTCAAATCAGAAGCTATTAAAGTTTATCTTCATAAATAGATTTTCCTGGAACAGCTGCCAAGCTTTCAAACTTCTATCAATTTTGTGGTTAATTTCCTTAAAAAAATATTTTGTGAATCTGTTTACGTTGTGCAGTGAATTCTGTATTCGAATTTCTTTATCACATAACACCAACAATTACATAGACTGAGTAGGAATAGAAACAGTGGTGGCTGCGCAAAAATCACATGGTTGAATCGGAAATAAGTAACAACAAAAGAAAATAATAATTGTAAAGGGAGTAATTAATTAAATGCTTGATTGTACAACTCGCAGGAAAAGAAAAGCGACACGTCCTTGGCGCACATTGTGATTTGATTTGATATCGCATCCGCTGTATATTTACACACATGACTACTCTCTTTCAGTCATTGACAACACATTTTGGGAGAAAAATTTGAAAATAATATGCAATAATTTGAATATGCCGCGCACATTTCGGTTCGTAACAAATAAAATTGTAAAGATAGAGGAAATTACACCTTGAAACGAAGCAATCAAATGATTAACAACTAGAAACGGCAGTTGTGAAGGAAAGGAGAGAAGATAAATTGTATTGCTAAAGAACACGGAAAACGGACATGCTGTCAAAAAATAAAAATATATAGTATATCCAGATCAAATTGTGGACTTATAATATCAGACCTCAGCTGAATATTTCTATGAAATAGCAATGGAGAAAATTGGCAGCTTTTTATAACGAAAAATAACAAAAAGAGATTGTGTAAATTATTGAATTTGATATAAAAGGAGAGAAGAAAAAGCTCAAAATTGTAATGCTTACCGGGACATGGTAGAAAGGTGCGTAAGAGGAAAAGTACTCTCTGCTGGCGACGAATAATTATCAGTTTATACTCCTAGATAACCAAATCTAACTCTAAATTGTAATCGCTCTCAATTTTTCAGTTCTCTCTGGCCATTGCATCCTAATTTTCAATAAACCAAATTGCATATTTTAGCTGAACTTCCTCAGGAAGTGCAACATATTCTTCAAAATCGTTAAAAAATATAACAGGGTCAAATTTTTTTAGTTGGGGATCGCATTAGGTTCTCGTGGTGGTGATGGGTTACGTTGTCTCAAACGAGACAGAAGTCCAGTGCGCGTTCTATCATTTATGACTCCGCGGCGGAATTCTTGCTGTCCTCGGCAGCGGCCTCGGCGGCGGCTGCCAGCGCCGCCTCCTCTGCCTGGACGTCTGCCAGGAAGCGCTTCCAGCGGTCGGCGTGGCGATTCTGGAGGAGATCGAGGTCGATCGACGCGAGCTGCACCGAAGTGACGCTTTTCTGCAGGGCCGCGCGGAGACGCACGAAGCGGATCTAGGAAGACCAACGTTTTTGACATTGTTTACATTTTACACATGAATTATTCATGCAATATATTTATTTGGTTACAGGAACTAACGCGCTCAAGCATGAATTCGCGCGTTTTTGTCTGACACAAGCGAGAGCAATTTAAACATGCGACTACAGTGGTCAAGAAAATTCAAATAGACTACGGTGGGGTTTCATTCTCCTTTAACAGAAATGAAAATTGCTATAGAGATGAACATACCTCGAGATCGGTGCGCGCGTCGCTGACTTCCTCCAGCTCGCGCATCCACATCTGCACCTGCTGATTCACCGTCGCCAGCTCCTTCTCCAACTTCTTGATCTCGTCTACGTTTGCTGCGAGCAATTTAACAATTAGCATTCAGTATGAAACCGAGAAAATTCTAGGATATTTACTTCTGAAATGACCTGTAATAACCTATACTATTCCATGCTTGAGAAAAGTGAGAAGAAAGAGTCAAACTTGGCTGCGCAGCAATCTGCCGCCGCAGAGCAGAATGGCGGTCTTTGAGAAATGAAGCCGTTTCGTTCAGAATCTCGAGTTGTGCGTTATTCTGAAATCGATTGTTTGAAGTCTGCTGAGCATTTTAAAGGAGCATTTCTCCAGAGTTTTGATGATAATTAATCAGTTTCAAGAGAGATAATATAGATGTGCGGGCATATGTACAGAACCGTCCAATATTTTTGGGCACATAACAAATTTTTTTAAAATATATTGATCCAATTAATCAAACAGGAAAAGCATATCCTAGTAAGATTTTGACCTAGACCTAATAACGTTGGACAGTACTGTATGTTGGAAGCCTGTAACTGTCTTGAAAACCCTTGATAAGTCTGCGCTGTCTGCGCAGTCCTCTAACCTCGCGAAGCTGCAGCGAGCAGTCCGCGAACTGGCGGCAGAGCGTCTCGTGGGCTGCGCAAGTCTTCTTGATCTCGCTCAGCTCGCGCTGTCCGTCCTTCTTCTCAAATTCGTTTCGCTACTTGTTTCATTTTTTTGGTAACCGGTAATTTAAAACTTGATTTTAATATGCATAATTGACACGTATGTACATATTTGCATATGTACGTATGTATATGGCTAAAATAATAATCCTACAGTTATATGTACATATATATAATAAATACTTTATTCCAAACCTTCTTCTTGTAGGAGACCTCGACTTTGGTGGTGGTCGTGGTGAGCGACGAGGGAGTGGAGCGGGTCGTGCTCACTTCGTTCGGAGGCATCTGAATGCATTTTTAAATATTTTTTGTTCATTTCCAATCTTCTTTAACTGTTTGCGTGATCAAAAATTCTTGCAGGCATTAAAAAACTGACGGACTTTGACGAATAATAACTCAAAGAAACTGGGAAGAAGCAAGTGAGACACGGAACTTCGTGACGAAGATTCTGTTAATCTCTCTTTTTTCTTCTGTTGGTGTCACATTCAAAATGGGGGTTGAGCACGAAGAGGGGAGACGATAATGATCAGGAAGAAGAGTGCATTTCTTGGAGAGTGACGAGCGAGTGAGAAAGAGAGAGAGAGAGAGAGAGAGAGAGAGAGAGTGAGAAATAACAAGAATAAAAGTAGGACAGATTGGATGAATACTTCTACCTGGTTTGGAGATGGGACTAGACATTTGCAAAACAATCAGAACAAATTAAAGTTATTCAGAGTTGTTCTGGATTCCATGTTCCTCTACCCAACAAGAACAAAAGACAGAAAGAGGGAATGAAGATGTCTCGGATCGGATGCGAGTGGTGACAGAGAAGAATTAAAGAGAGAGCAGCACGAGACGACGCGGAACGGAAGAGGGAGAGCAGACTTGCCGAAGACAATCCAGTTGCCAATGAACTTAGCTAGCAGCAAAGGAGGGAGATGAAGAAAGAGACAGAGAGAGACACAGAGAAAGAGAGGCAGAGAGAGAGAGACACAGAGAGAAAGAGAGGCAGAGAGAGAGAGACACACAGAGAGAAACAGAGCGAGATACGGAAAGAGAAAGAGAGATAAAACAGCAAAAAACGCTGATTAATGCTTGGAGACGAAAAGACACCGAAGTGAATCTGAGGAGGGAGGAAAGTCGAACATGTGACACGGCGGAACGTAATTAGCGAGTGGCCAAGACTGAACACCAGCCGGGGCAGCAGCCACGATGCAAAGAGGCAGGAGGGCGAAGACTCGCGCTTTCATTTCACTGACTGGCCCCTTTCTTGGCATTCACTAATTTGCAGAAAGACGTCCATTTGTAAATACAGGCTGCAAAAACTTTGTACGGCTTTCTGGAAGACTTTCTTGATTTGCCATATGCCTTGCAGAGGATTTCCTAGTCTTATGGAGTGACGGTTGGAAGAACCTTTCGATTCTTTGTCGCCAGGGCTAACTGACCAAGTCGATGGCTTTTCTGCAGTTGCAGGAACTCACTCTCTTTATGATCAAAAACCCTCCAGTGGGTTTGAAAGATTAATAAATTATGACCAGCTCGACGCCAGGTTAAAAGCGACTACCTGGATAGAAACGAATGGAATCAGAAGAGAAGCAGAGAGACGCTAAAGAGAAAAGCGCCATGTTGTGACAGAGAGAGAGAGAGATGACAGAAAGTCTGGAAAGGAATTGTATGTTCGATGTGTCCTTTCGTTTTGTAGACCGGGTATCTTGCGGAGATGATGGAATAGCAGACCATCAAGCTTTCTCTTCCTTCCTCCTCCGTGAACAGTTGGATCTACCCGCCAATAAGGAAGTAAAGCTCTTGTATATCTCAATTTAACTTAATTAGAAGCGGTTTTTCATTTAGAATAATGAAAAAGCAAAAAGCCTTAAAATTAAAGCGAGAAAAAAGAGTTGAATGGAGGAAGAGGAAGCGACTTTCTCTCTCCCTCTCTCTTTCTCCTCTCTGCATCCCTCTCTCTCTCCCTCTCTCTTTCTCTCACTCTCGCTCTCTCTTTTTCTGTAAGACGTTCGCATGGCTACCGAGGCAGTACAAGGCGAAGACAAAGGAGATGTCTCCTTGACGCCTCAGAGGATTGACGACATGAACAGCAGCAGTAACGAAGAGAATCGAAGGCCGCAGGCGCCATCAAGGAAATGAGAAAAGTCGACTGGAGGGAAGGGAGAGAGAGTAAGAAAGAATAAGAGAAAGAGAAAGAGAGAGAGAGAGAGAGAGAGAGAGAGTGGGGACGAGAGAGAAGATACGGGTAGAAGGAACCTTGGAAGAGAATGTAGGAAGAGGAAGGGACAAGAAGGGAACAGATAAAAAATAAGGGAGAAAGAGTGATGCAAAAAGAAAGAGAGACAATGGAGAAGGAAAAGGAAAGAGCATTGTCGTCTTTCTTAACTGTGACGTCTTTGCCAAAAACAATTTCCTTATTGTGCACACATCCTCTAGCAAGTTTTTCCTCTATTCGCCCCTCTTATAAATTGCGCCGGTGCAAAGAAGTCCTCTTCTTCTTCATCAGCTACTTAATCCCTCACAGCCACTATACTTCCATTCTATTTACTCGTAGGTCATATTCATTATCGTTATTTACATCCTACGAAAATGACAGCTAGAATTAATCATAAGTGATTTCTTGTGAGAAAAGGACAGACTTCTTGTGAGTTACGGTATCTCAGGAGTACGCCTTGTTGTTGACGGCGGCCGCCCGTGCAGATTCATCAAGGAAGACCTCAGGACGGATGAAGAAAGCAGATAAGGGATTATGGAGATGGTCAGCGGGACATGGCAAGCAGAGCGGGTGGCTAGAGAACAGCAAAAGAGATGTTTTTCAACCGATCTAAGCAAAAGAGTTCGAATTTGAATAGCTTTACGAAAACAGTGAAGAGGATGTTGTCGGTAGCGAGACGGAAGGCCAACTACCTGGCAAACTGCGGGAGAGACATCAGTGGGAGGGGACAAAGCGCCTCCGGGCATGGGTAAATAGAGCGGCTGACAAGGAAAAGGAGGAGCGATGGACGGGAAAGGTGATCTGTTGTGGCAAGAGATTAAAGGAGTTGATGGAGTAGGCAAATGGAAGAGACGCAGAGAATGATAAGGAAGTTGGCGGGATCAGAAATGCACGAAAAGGATATGTAACTTGGGAGGGAGTGCTGCTGCAATAGTATGGGCTGATGATTATGTGATACAGAGAATGGGGGAAGCGATATACAGTTAGAGAAAGAAACAGTGGATTCAGAGAGAGAGAGAGAGAGAGAGAGAGAGAGAAAGAGAGAGAGAGAGAGAATGAGGTGGATGAATTGAAACAGGAGCAGGAGACAAATATATAGAACGCCATTGTACGATCAGCACAGAAGCAAAGGCTTGCATAAATGAGCAGAGAAGGCTACTGCGAGAAGGAGCAGAAGAGTCCACTGTTGCACACTATAGTCGCACACCTGACACAATCCATTAGGGAATATTGGCAGAGAGAGAGAGAGAGAGAGAGAGAGAGAGAGAGAGAGAGAGAGGGAGAGAATAGGTAGAGAGGGTGGTGCGTGAAAGAGAGAAGAAATAGAAAGTAGGCAAAGGTACAAATAGCTTCAAGATATATTCCAATCGCATTAGCGAGAAAATGTTTTGCCGCCTACCTCTTAATGTGGTGAATAGTAAAAAAGGGTAAAGAACAAAAAATCTGCCGATCATCTGGAGGAAACCCTTGCTTGTTTTTATCTTCATATCTTTTTCGACCAAATCCTTTGAAGTCACCGAAGGATCTCTCAGATCCCTAACGATAAGTGCACTCCGAGTCTGAACAACCAAGAAAAAATGAAGAAAGAAACTTTTCTTATTGTTAGATATCTATTTCAGTCGCACTTTTTAGAGACGTCAGTGTTAGAATTTAAAGAGATAGATAACGAGTAGGAATGGAAAGAATTTGTGCAAAACTTGCAACGGAAGAGTTCGTAGGGTAAAAGAGATTGACCACAGAAGAGATGGCCAAGACAGAGCGGAAGGCGAGGACAAGGACACCATGCTGACGACGAAGGAAGTGCATGCACGCTGGCAACTCTGCTCTCTCTCTCTCTCTCTCTCTCTCTCTCTCTCTCTTCCTCCCTTTCTTTCTCTCTCACTTGCTCGCTCTCTATCTCTTGCTCTCTCTTACACTCTTTCACTAAGTGTATTCTCTCTTTTCCTTTCTTCTCTTGCAATCTTCCTCAGCCAACTTATGTAGCTCCTTTGCTTTATCTTGTCCAACTCTCACATTCAATTCTCAGACTCTTCTTCACAAGGAACGCATCAGAAAGTGAACGTTGGATATGCCAGTGGCACGCTCTCTTTTTCGTCTTATAACCATAAGATTCCTCTTTCTCCCTCGCTCTGACCTCACTCTCTTTCTCTCTCCCTACTCGATCCGTCCCTCTCTAACTCTTATAATACTAACCTATCTACGTTACCCCCGTGGTTTTGTATGGATCAGAGTGTTGGACCCTCGATAGAAGTGGGCGCGAGAGGTTAGAAAGAGCGCAAAGAAGAATGGAGCGTGCGATGCTTGGTGTGACCCTTCAAGATCGGATAAGGAATGTGGACCTGAGACGCTGGACAGGAATCAAGGATTGGCTCAAGATGGCATTCAAGAGGAAGATGGATTGGGCAATCAAGATCGACCAAATGGAACAGAATCGGTGGGCCTACATCTCCACCTACTGGATCCCCTACGAAGCAGTTCATCGACGTAGGCCCGGTCGTCCATCCATTCGCTGGCGAGACCATCTTCCCTGACCACTTTCTCTCCCTCTCACTCATATCCCGCAACGAAGTTGACGTTCGGCCTATAACATCCCTGTGCTCATCCCACAATCGGCCTGATACAACGATAAATTGTTAATTGTTAATTGTTAATCTATCTCTCCCACACTCCATACAATCACAATCTATCTCACATCTTACTCTCTCTCTCTCTCTCTCTTTCTCTCTCTCTCTCTCTCCTATCTTTCTTGCTCTATGTTCTGCACGTCAAGTTTAGCTAAGTTCTGCAGCGCGTTGCGGGAGTTGACAAGTTCGCAGGGCAATAGAACAGAGCAAGAAAAAGAGATGTAGACGTAGAAGAGAAGTATAAGAAATATGCATAAGAAAGTAGACAGAATGGAATATGATAAAAGAACAAGGCGTTATGCTTGACAGAAGCAAAAAATAAGAAGAAGAAAAAGAGGATGCGCAATGTTGGCAAAGATTTCTTGAAGAAAAAAAGAATCGCGTGAGCTAGTCTGAAGTAAACGCAAGCAGTTTCCCTCAAGAGGATGGCAGACAGGGAGAGAAAGAGAGGGAGAGAAAGAGAAGGAGAGAAAGAGAGGAAGAGAAAGATAGGAAGAGAAGGAGAGGGAGAGAAAGATCGGAAGGGGAAGAGAAAGGCGAGAGAGAAGAAGCGAAGGCGACAGGGAGAGACCGACATAAGAGCTTGCAATAAATTAAAATGTGCATTCCAATGAAGCCTTAAGTACTTCCTCTTTTCATTAAGTACCCATTTTTATCATATCAGGCGGACATTTGCATAAAATTTACAATGTACCTACGTGTTTTAAACCAATCCGGAGTGCCGCATCCGTAAAATGCCATTTCTTCATCAACTTTTTCTTCGCCAGTCTGCTTCTTTTCCCTTTCCTTCTACTTCTCCGGTAGCAATAACAAGAGCGTGTGTGTGGTTGTCGGGAGTGAGTAATGCGTTTTGCTCCTGTCTTTTGATTATGGCCTGTGAGTGGGTGGGCGGGTGAAGCGGGCCGTGAAATTGGTAGGTTGGAGGAATAAGCAGAAGAGACCGTGCAGGCAGGACGACAACGAAATTGTCACGCCAGCGGAGGGGTGGGAAGATATATCATGGCATTGGAGTAAGCCAATCAGTCAAGGCGAATATCGCAGACATTTGTAAGCTTTGCACGAGATAGCGGCGAAGCGAGCAAAGAGAGGGAGAGAGAGAGAGAGAGAGAGAGAGAGAGAGTAGGAGAGAGGGGGGGGGAGAGAAAGAGGATTATAGTCTTGCAGGGAAACGTGCAATGAACTGCGAACTTTTGAAAACAGCTGCATGCATATATTGCGCTGCACTTTGGCGAAAATGAATATGTCTGCCTTTGTCTCTACCAACGACCGGAACAGATAGAGGGTGTGAAAGCGAGACAGAGATAGAGAGTGAGCGGGTCAGAGGGAGAGTGAGAGGGAGGGAGGGAGAGAGGGAAGGAGAGTGAGAGGGAGGGAGGGAGAGAGAGAGGGAAGGAGAGTGAGAGGGAGGGAGAGAGGAGATGAGGGGAGTGCGATCTGCCTTCGGAAGAGGCTCCTTGAGCGTATGTTGTCCTATCAATCACCCCGGCAGTGACGATGCGGAACACCAAAGCACACGGCGAATTGTCACTAGAGAGAAAGAGATAGAGAGGGGAGGTATAAAGAGAATTCCAACGGAAGAAGAGAAGCTTTCGAGCGGGAAAAGGGAGATCAAAGAGCAATTATGATATTGATCTGTTTAGCATGATGGCTCGTCTAGACTCTATCTGACAAATGGACCACAAACACCATAGAAATCGCATAAAAAGTACTTTAAATCGGAATGTGCTTGGGAAGAGAAAGCGGGGAAGGAGAGAGATGAGCTATCAGCTTCTCACCCTATGTCTCCTCTTGCCACTCGCGCACCCCCTCCCCTCCCCTTCTCTTCCTCTTCTTGTGTCAAGCAAAGCAGGCAATAACAACAACAACAACAACAGAAGGAACACACAGAAGTTCGACATAAATGGACGGAGAAGAAAAGGAGGAGAGAAAGAGAGAGAGAGAGTGAGAGAGAGAATTGGAGAAAGTAAGAGAGAGAGAGAGAGAGAGAGATGGATAAAGCGGGAGAGAGATTAAAACGCGAAAGGAGTGAGGCGATTTTATGAAAAGCTAAAGCACTAGATAAATTGGCGTGAACGGTGAAGATGTCACATAATTGCGCATGGAAAGATTCACGATACTGTGATCAGGTGGGAGATATGGAGAGAGGGGGAGAGAGAGAGACGGAGGAAGAGAGGGAGATGGGAGAGAGAAGGGTGCAGAGTAGGAGAGAAGCTGAGGCGTCAAGAACCTTAAGAGCCAGGAGAAAAACGAAAGGAATTATTGTGCGAAGGAAAAGTACATTGAGAGTAACCCTGCATCATATTCTCGGCACGGGTAAGGGAGCTGCGTAATTCAGTCATCAAATGCGCCAGGCAATTTGTTTTTGGAGAGATAGAGAAGAGGGATATGTAGAGAGAGAGAAAGAGAGACAGAAAAAGGAGGTAGAGAGAAAGAGAGAGAGAATACTTAGAATCGAAGCAATAACAGCCGGAACATCTAAGAGGACATTCCCTGAGTCGCCTGACGGTAGCATACCGTATGCAGGTTAGAGAAAAGAAGGAGAAACCGAGACGAAATTGTTGTTGTTGCGATACTAGCGGAACGCTGTAGAGGGAATCATGAGACGTACTCGCAAAGCAGACAGGCATTATCGGCAATATTCTTCTTCTTACAATAAAATAAAGATATCTGGAAAGTGGGACCTTTCGAAAAAGTCAAGTCTGGCAGAAGGTGGCGAGTAGCTCCCGTTCTCCTTCAGCCTTCACTCTGTGCTGGCTGCCTCAGGGGTAGTGACCAGCTCTTGCCCTGTCCTCTCTCTCTTTCTCAGACACTCTCTCTCTCTTCTCTCTGTCTCAGACTCACTCTCTTCTCTCTTTCTCAGTCTCTCTCTGTCTTCTCTCTTTCTCTTACACTCTCTCTCCTCACGCCTTCAAGCACAAAGCAACGCGTGTTCACCATTGGCAACGCAGTGTCGTAGAAGCCCAGTTGTGAGGTGGACAACGGCAGGCAGAGAGTGCACAGAACTGAGAGAATTAGATGACGAGCGAGTGGTCTCACCAAGAAACTGACAATGAGCGCATATGAGAGTAGGTGGCAGGAAAGAGAGAGAGAATTGAGAGAGTGAGAGGGAAAGTGAGAGAGATAGAGAGATAGAGAAATTAGCAGTGTAGAAGAAAATGTTGTTCCAAAAGGCCAGCCGTTCCATGCTTGCAGTCCGGCACGGATAGCGTCCCGACAGAGTCGTTTAGGAGCTGAGAGAAGAGAGAGAGAGAAAGAGAGAGAGAGAGCCGGAGGGAGAGAGAGAGAAATAGAGTTGAGAGAGCCGGAGGGAGAGCGAGAATTAGAGAAGCAAAGAGAGAGAAAGTATGTACGGTTGATTGCGTCTCACTCGAGGAAAGCTTTAACGAATAAAGCACTCGGCTCTACCATATCTATAAGGAAGTGACATGCGTAAGGAGAGGGGGGAGAGTGAACTCATCAGATGCACAGGGCGGAGATAAAGAGAGCAGGAAGTACTGAGAGAGATAGAGAGAAAGAGAGAGATAGAGAGAAAGATACAGTTAGACAGAAAGATGGAGAGAGAGATCATCAGGAACTAAATTTGCAAGAAGACAAACACAGTGTCCGCACTTATATGCAGCGAGAAGAAGAGACGTCATGAACTGAGGCGACTCGGCTAAAGAGAGGAGACCATTTAGCTGTAATGGAGAAGCGCCTGCGAATATAAGTGCAATAGCCTCATCTTTGTTTCTCTTGAACGGGCCCCGAGAGAGGAAGAGAGAAGTGATGCGAGAGAGAGACAGAATGAGAGAGTCATGGACAGCACGAGAGAGAGAGAAATAGAGTAATGCATTTAGTTGGGCTACAATGTAGAACGAAAAGGGAATGGCATCCTGAAAGGATAGAACAAAAGTCGAAATGAGAGAATGCAACAGACGACGGAGGAAATTACATAGCTGAAAAAAGCGAGACTGCTCAAGTAAGTGCGAGGAGAAAGAGAAAAAAATTAGAACGAGACAGAGGAAGAGAGAGTGAAAGAGATCCAGAAACTGAGAGAGAAATAGAGAGAAGTCGACCATTGAGAGCGAGCCTGAGGAACGTTGCCATGAAACACCCGAGGCGACTTAAGCAGCAACTGGTGGAATGAGGAGAGAAGTTGCAGAGAGGGAAAGACAAAGAGAGAGAGAGAGAGAGAGAGAGAGGAACGGAGGGAGACAGAGATGTAGGAAAGCAAGAGATAAAGAGGTTAAGATAAAATAAGATATATGGACATGGCATCTCCTAGAAATTGGCTCATTGCGAGAGCACAAAGGCAAAGCAAAAAGCAATAGAAATGGGCTCCCGAGGAAAACGAGAGCGACAAAGCAAGGATAAAACGATAAGAAACAATGCTGAATGGGTGGGGGCAGGCCAGGAACATGGCTTTTTCTCCGAAGAAAGACAAAACTACGTTCAGAGTTTTTAATTCAATTTTAATCTCACCTAGTTCTTCGGATATCGACCTCCTTTACCAATGAAAGACTTTGTCCTGTAAATACCCAATAAATTCGCCGGATAACGACCAGATTTCTGAGTATGCTGTGCAAGAAGTGGCCAGTTTCCAGAAGAGAGGTACTCTTTGAATGCATGGAAAGCATCGTGATTTGACGACTACGATACGCTTCTAATCCGCGTGTTTTGGCTTTTGACAGAGAGAGAGAGAGAGAGAGAGATATTAGAGAATGGTTTTGTTAGGAAGGGAATGAGAAAGAGAGAGAGCGCGAGAGAGAGAGAGAGAGAGAGAGAGAGAGAGAGAGTAGAGTCAAGCCGAGCCTAGTTGATATAGTCGGTGTGATTTATGCGACGAGCGGCGCCTCTAATCTGTGTGCTAAAGATTCGGAGAGACGAAATGACATTGGTAGTATTGATACAGCGATCCTGCATACGAGGTGACAACAAAGTAATTGGGTTGCTATAAAATGACGTCAGCAATGTGGACATGCAAGATCAAATTGGCTAATGAAAATATTGAATTCCACAAAAAAGCCATCAAATCAGAAAAGAACTCCCATTGTCAGTCACAACTTTGCTTTTCTATTCGCCTGTATGATTATCATCACTAAGAAGACACTGTAAATTTCACGAGAATTATTAAAAAGGGAATCAAGAAGTTGCAAGGCATTCTTGCTGTGCAGATTTCTACTGGCGAACGCCTGCCTTGACTTTTTCTTGCACGTCATTTAGCGTAAGTTGAATCTGCATTCAAATGTCCATTAGGATGTCCGAAAAGAGGCAACCGCACGGCGAGTGATGCGTATTCAGGAAGTGGCACTGCCGCTGGTACTCCGCCGGATTTCATCTGCTCTCTTTATCTTTCGCTCTCTCGCTTTATGTCTCCCTCTCTTTACATCTCCCTCTCTCTTTCTATTCTCCCTCTCTCTCTCTCTCTCTCTCTCTTTCTCTCTCTCTTTCTATTCTCCCTGTTCCTTATCTCTCCCTCACTTCCGCTCTCTCTATCTCTCTCTCCCTCTCTCTCTCTCTCTCTCTCTCTCTCTCTCTCTATCTTTGACCAGACGACGTTCGAATGCATCCGCAGGAAGACAAAGAGAAGCGGCGCTGCAACAGAGTTCAATTCGATTGTCTCCATCGGGAACGGCAAGGAGAAGGCGAAAGATGCCGGAATTGAAACGACAGTGATAAGATATCTGGAACTTATTCTAAGTGAGAGAGGAAAGAGAGAAAAGAGAGAGAGAGCAAGTAAGAGAGAGAGAGGCATATGCAAACGTGAGTGAGAGATGCATATTAAGTACATACATATGTACATACATACATACATAGTACCAAGATGACGATATATATATATATATATATATATACATACATACATACATACATATATGCACATCGGTATTCAAAATAAAACATGACATTGAAGCGCTCGGATAACATGGCATGAAACGTAGATAGTGTGCGCAATCTGTCCTTCCTGGTGTCTCCTTTTCTTCAGTTTCATTTCTTTGACTCTCTTTCCTTCTTCTTCTCCGTCTCAATTTTATTCTCGGTGTCTACATTTCCCCATCTCCCTCTCCCTCTCTCCCTCCCTCTCTCTCTCTCCCTCTCTCTCTCTCTATTCCCCGACCCTGCCTTGCCCTCGGAAATAGAAGTGCACTCAGTCTGGGTTCTGGTCCGTGTCTCTTTTATTTTCCCTGCCCGTTCCAGCCCCAGCGACAGACGTTCGAGAACGACAAAAAGGGGACTACTCGAAGCAAAAGAATGAAAGGAAGAGTGACGAGGGGGACGATTGGGGAAATATAGAAAATGAGAGAAAGAGCGAGGGGAAGAGAGAGGGAAGGAGAGAGGGTGCATAAAGGATGAGATAGCGAGAAAATAGCGAGAAGCTGACTTTCTCTTCTACTACTTACGCTCCTTCTTTCACTCGTATCTTCTCGATTTTTTTCGTTTTCCGCCATCTCGCCTCTCTCTCACTTTGTCTCTCATTTTCCTATTCTCTCCTCCTTCTCCATCCGGACGTCAAGATCGCTCTCTCCGTCTCCTTACAAGCCACTTATGGTGCCATCTCACAGCAGAGAACGCTCAAGAGGAAAAGCCTGGGGGAGGGCTCGAAGAGGCATTGCAAAGGAGTCGAGAGGGGTCGAGAGGAGGGAGAAGACGACTAAGAAACGGCCACTGAGTGGGCACCCCAGGGAGAAGCCACGCTGTTCTTCATACTCTCTTTTATTTTCCCCATACTCCCTTCTTTGACTCTCTCCCTCTCTCTGATTTTCTCTCACACCCTTCGCTTTCTCTCTCTGTCTCTCACTTTTTCTCGCACCCTTTCTCGCTCTCTCTGTCTCTTTCTCTCCCTCTCCATCTTTTCTCGTCCTGGCCCTCCTTTTCTATCTCTCTCTCTCTCTCTCTATCCGATTGTGCCTGGCACACGCATTCGAACTTTCTCCTTTGTCGGATGTTCGGAAAAAAGTAAAAGCAAGAAGCTGAAAGAGACACCAGCGAAGCATAGAAAAGAAAGAAGAGAAAGGTCCACGTAGACCGAAGTGGCTGACCACGGGGGACTCCCCAGTGGTCAGGAGACACTTTAGAATCAAATGCCATTTTCGAGAAGACAATGGAAACATGTCAAATCTAGCAATGACAGGGAGATGGATAGAGCAATGGAAAGAGTGTATATACATTTTATTTTTTCTGTTGCGAATTGCCTTCTCCACGTCGTTAGCATCTTCCTCGCTGAACTCTTCAAGAGATGTACGGTATCTCTAACGCGATTGGGTTGGGCTTCTCCGTCGTCGTTGGCTAGACAAGTCACTTATGAAACAGGATGGAAAAGTGGGAACAAAGTGAAAGAGACAGGCAAAGATATGAGTGAAAGATAAATGCAGAAGGAGAGAGAATCAGAAAGGGAAAGAAAGGAAGATAAGGTGAGAGTGGGAGAGAGAGAGTAGGCAGCAAGAGCGCTAACAAAATCAGTGAATGTACGCAGCGGCTAATACGAAGAAGCTGCGCCCTCAGAATGCACAGGAATTTTTTTGAATCCTTCCAAAATGTATCCAAGAAAATACAAGATAATCTTTTCTCTGGATGGGGCAATTGTGAACACCGATGTCAATTCGTCTGAATTTCCTGCTGGGCGAAAAATTGGAAATTTTTTTATTTCTGCAATCTGGGAGGGATTACCCCAACTTAGTAGAATTGTTTTTTTTTAATGTAACTGCTCTCCGAATAGCAGAAAAGAAAAATGCAACTAAGATCGCGGTAACAAAGGGAGAATTATATGTAACAAGTTAATTATGTGTCATACACTAATCCGTCACAACACAGTGTATCGCCTTTTTCCATGTTAACCCTGATGCCGACAAATTATAATAGTAATTGTTGTGATGTCTCATCCGAGAATATTTCCTGAAGTTAGAATTGAAGCATGTCTAATGGTGAGAAATTTTGTGGCAAAAAATGACCAATGCGATTAACTTTGGACCAGGACTTGCAGCCTTTTGAAAAGGCTATTGTTCTCTTTACGAGCGTATATCGAAAAGGTCAGAGTGCAAACTCTCGAAAATTCACGCAAGGCATTTTCAAGTGTGGAATGTGACAAAGCAACCATTTGCTTGCGCCTTCACGGGAAACAAAAAGATGAGGGGTTTTATGCTAGAAGTCAAAAGACTATGTCCGTTCCAGCAAGCATAGGATATATGAAGAGCGAGAGCGGAGAGAGAGAGAGAGAAAGAGAGAGTGAGAGAGAGAGAGCGAGAGAGAGAGAGAGAGGGAAAGAAGCGAGCGAGGATGAAAGAGAAAAAGAACGAGAGAATATCGGCGAGGGAATGAAGAAGCGAGAGGAAAGTAAGATTCTGAGCGAGTTTTCTGCAAGGGCTTTTGTCTTCATGGCTACCGGCGGAACCAGCTGAGATGTTCGTTCCGAACGGCAACAAATTTGCTTTGGACAGATGAGAGAGACAGAGATGAAAGAGAATGATGAGAGAGAAATGAGAGAGAGAGATGAGAAAGGAAGAGAGAGGAGGAGAGAAATAAGAGAAAAGAGAGAGAGAGAGAGAGAAAGATGAGAGAGGTGGAGAGAAATGAGCGAGAAAGGGGGATATGTCACGACTTCGAAGTCATTTACAAAGTGACAGGACTATTTTCTTTGTGATTGCAGCGAGAATGGGACATACCGGTAAATGCTGCTGCCCCCTCGGGAAGAACGGCTTTTCTCTTGGTTTTTAATCGCACGAAAAGAACACACAGCACCAGCAGCCAACATAATGTTGATTGTTACCGGTGCTTTTTTTAGGGAAATGAAAGTTTAAAAAAAATCCTTTTTTAAAAGTTCAGCACTTTTCGAAACCAACAGAAATGAACAGGTTCAGTCTGCCTTTGTCTCTGAGAATAACGAAGATGGAAGGAGGCTAATTTTGGGCACCTTCTGTCTCGCGTGGTCGCACCGTGGAACTAATACTACCACTTCAATTGGAAGAGGAGGGAGATTGGCCTGGTCTGCTGCAGAAGGAGCGAGAAGGAGGTCCATAGCGGTCAAGGCTTTTCCGGAGGGGGCCGAAACCTGATCCGCCCGTGGGAGTGGCCCGTCTCCAGGCAGAGTGGACGGCCGTCTCGCGAACATCTACTACTTCCTTCTACTGCTGTACGATGCTAAGCCCTTCCAGGCAGGACTCTCATCCAGCCACTTTTATCTCTCTCTCATTCTCTCGCTCGCGCTCTCTCTCCCCCTCCCTCTTTTTATCTCCCTCTTTCGGCTCCCACCCCTCCCAACAGTCCACATTGTACAAGTGGTCCTTCCGGTCTTCACCAGCGGCTAAATCCGGCGTGGCTCCCGGATGACCACACTGCTGCTGTCTTCATGCAATCCGCCAAAAGCCGCTCTCTCTCTCTCTCTCTCGCTCTCTCTCTCTCTCTCTCGCTCTTCTCTTTCTCGCACACGCGAAAACAATGGACGCCAGAAGAGAGCAGGAGGGATTTCTTTCTAGCTCTCCATGTTCGCCAACCCTCCTCCATTTCTTGTCCACTCTACCATCAAATGTATACAAGTGAACGCTTTCTACGAGATTTGTGCCACCAATTAATCACTGTACAAACGTACCGCATTTCTGGACAACATGGAAAGAAAGATTTGGCAATGATATTAGACATTATTTATTGCTTAGTTTCCCGTCATTAATAGATGCATATGATATATTAAAACATCGATTGAGCAAATCGATAAGTCATGAAGAAAGCACTAATGATAAATACAGCTGAAATTATAATATAGTATGTTATCCTACCAGTTTGCTCATCAAAAATACATACATACATAGTATGATATAATTGCAATAAAAATTAATTAAAATTAATGTTTAATCATTAACATAAGCTATGAATACAGTGATGTGATAACGATTTTTAAAATAGCAACACGTATGAGAGAGAGAGCTTACTCGGATAGGCCAAGAATTATAAATATCCTAGTATTAAATATCCTCGTCGTTTTAGGCTGCAAACTTTGGACAATTGCGTGCAGTGGACGGATACGTTTCGTTCATTCGTTGATTGAATCTTTGCAGAGCCGCGTCGAACTTCTTGCTATTCATGCGTTGAGCCTACAAGGTCCTGATTACGCTATAATTTTACGGAAGTACAGTCAATATCACGCGAGCTTTTTCTACCACTATCGATTGGCAAAAAAAAACATGTTCTAAAGTACTGCAAGAGTTTGTGTGCGCCTGCCAAAAGAAGTGAAAATGATATTTTTTTTAACCTGTTTGATCTTCTTGAATTCGGCCGTCCCCTGCTTCTTGATTCCTCGATGGAACATGAAGTGGTCATCCACAACCTGGAGATGATAACCCGCTCGGCACATCTCCCAGCGCTGCAAGAAGTCCAAGGACGGTTAGGATTCTAAGAAATGTACAATTAGCTACTAGACTATTTCAAAATAGGATAACTGTTTCAAATATCGATTAATTGTAACTGCTGTTAAAAAATTTTGTCCCTTACCAAGCAAGTATTATCACGGATCATGTACGGAAAGTTCTCGTCGTGTTCGGGAATCGTCGTAAGAGAGACGAATTGCGGTTCCCACGAGTAGGGATGGAAGCTGGAGAAAGACAGCATGGAAATGGAAATCGCCATCTTGGCAGTATAAGCAAGGAAATATGGTGCTTAATTAATTTCGAAGGGATTACGGTAGCACTAGAAGTTGATCTAACGTAAGATTGCGTGCGAAGATCCCGTCGCCCGTGCCGCTATCCTTGCGGAGCCACTCCTGGAGGCCGGGAATGGAGTGGGATGAGTAGTACTTGGCATGGAAGATGATTGCTCGGCCCTCATTGTCAGCCAACAACTTTGCCAGGTCGGCCTTTGTCTTCGGATTCCTGCACGAACAGCGAATACAATACTTGAGAAATGAAGCAAGCAAACTAGAAATCCATTTATACACACCGTCTAAAAAATATCTAGTCAATTTATAGCACGATTTACGAAATAGTGCATAATAGATGTGATTATTTAAGTTGTGAAATCGCTGACTCCTTGACGGCATCGTCGATCTCAAAGATGCGGTAGACGAGGACAGCGAGCGGGTCGGTAGAGAGCTCCCTTTCGGCAAGTTCAGACAAGCGACTCTCGAAGCCTTCCGAGAACATGTGATCGTAGTCGGCGAGAAGGATGAACTTGCTTGAAGCATACTGTAACGGAGTTTAAAATGTATATATTGTTTATTATCGCCATTATGTGTTCCAAAATTTTTTTATACATTTAATAATTACATAAATCCTTTTCACGTTAAACTGCTTTTAGACTCTTGACAGGACCTTTCTTGCAATGTTCCTCGCGGCGTTCGCCGGATAAGCCGCGAGTTCTTCGAGAGTCTTCTCAGCCATGGCATGCGAAGTTGTGATGTCCTTCCGTGTTCTCGTTCTGCGTGAACAATCCTCAGAGGCAGTGGCGCGAAGTGTGCATGAACCATTACTCGAACTCGGAAACTAGTTATCTTGTTTTCTTTAGACAAAGTAAGAAAAATGGCATTTCGAAGCCATTGCTAAAAACGTAGATCACAGCATTGCGTCATTTTAATATAAAAAGTGTGTACCTTATAGAAAAAATGTAGTCGGAGATGGTCCATTGCCGCCGAGTGGTCACGGTACAATCTTTCGATCTGATTGTGAGAAAATACATATAATTATAATTTTAAACAGGAATAAACCAATTCAAAATAATTTTAATAATAAATGTTTTAAGGTTAAGAATTGAACTGACAAGTTCGGCTGCACATGGAATCTCGACTTCGGGATTCATCGCGTAGACTGCCAGCGAAACGGGACCATTCCAATTTTCTAACTGGATTAATATTAATTAGAAAAAAAGTAGTCAGCTACTAGCACAAGAAAATTCTTGATATCAAAATATTTTCATATATTTCGGAGCAAACCTGAGCAATGAGCGAGTCGTCTAGGAGGTCTGCTGAGAGATGAAGCACGAGTGTGGTGTGCTCCCGCGGTGGTTGGTTGGCACTGCTGCAGAGTAACGGTTTTGGAATTGAGGCTCGGTAAAGAATATTGAAAGACATACATAATGGGAAGATAGAAGACAGAAAGAAATACAAGCAGTCAAACCTGTCGTTGCGCGGTGCGAACGCGTTTGGCAAAACGCACCAGCTGCCGTGGTGGAGGTCGGCGGTAGAACGAAGCAGAGTGTTCATGAGCGGACTAATACGCCCATCCGACACTTGTCTACAGTTAGAGAGAGAGTGGGAGAGAGAAAGCGAGAGAGATTTACAAAGAGGGAACAGTACATTTGTTAGTAAATACCCTTTTCTTCAATAATGAATAGGAAAAAACCAGGCTGTTTTGGTAAGAATAGAGATACCGTATCAGATCCTCGCCATTCTGGAGATAGCGAACGGAGACGAAAAGGACAAAGGCAGAGTAGAAGACAATGACGGCGAGCTTGATGCGGAAGGAGATGGAGCTCATTGTTGAAGAGGAAGGAGAAGGAGATGAGGGACGACCGAATTCATCGAAAGAAGAAGCGCCTGAAATTATGTTTCATTATGCTAATGTAGCAACAAGATGGTGTTATTGTAGTCAACGTACACATGATTTCATGCATCTCGACTGAGTCAGGGGAGGATAATCTGTACTGAACAAGTGAGAGTACGCAAGGAACTTGCCATTAGACAATATGAACAACTGGTTCGTGTCAAGAAGGAAATACTGAGAATGCATGGAATAGAGTAAAGTAAGTATTCGTGGAACAGTCGGGCTTCCCACCATTGCTCACCCCTCGCCATCACCTCCTTGCCTACAGACACAATCAACTGTCACAACAATGATCAGTCATTCTCTCTCTTCTCCTTCTTCTCTCCCTCTCCTTCTATTTTCCGTCGCATTTCGTTCTCTGTCAATTCTCTATATCTATTTTCTTCTGTGTTTTGTCTCTGTTCAATCTCAATTCTTTTGTCACTTTTGTATCATTGTCTCTCACCTTCTTTTCTTTGGTATTTGTTATTCATCTCTGCAAGTGTTGAGTGTAGGAAGCGAGAGAGAGAGAGAGAGCGAGAGAGAGCGAGAGGATAAACAGAAAAGCGAAGTGGGTGTATTAATCTAAGAAACGTTTCCACCGGAGAATTTAGTCGGATATCTAAAGGATGACCTAGAGCTTCAGATGCAAAACATTGAATCAACCACGCAACCCTTTGTTTATTCCTACAAATTTTTTCATTGATCATTCATCGCAAGGGATTTGAAAAATACATAATCGATGATTTACATATAATATTAAATAAGATTAAGAAAAATATGAAACTGTTGGTTAAAAAAAGGGCTAAGCGATTCTGGAACGCTCCTCGACGAGCCACGGACACGCAACCACTCCCCCGACAGAGACTCCCAACTAACTACCACCCACTAACTCAAGCCACCTCGCTAAGAATGACATTCAAATGCACCGCGCAATGTACACAATAAATAATGAACACAAAGCCAGACGCAAATAAGCACACCTGGTTAATATTTAAAAAAAAAACAATGAAAGATTAATTAGGGGCAAATGAGGGTAGGAAAAGCGGCACCCGCGACAGGTGCCGATGGAAGATGTTGTAGGAGTTTAATAAATAGCAATTAATACTAACAGTTAAATCGCTGAAGTAGTCGATGAAAGGATAGAGATGACGAGGCAGCCTCGTATTTCGGAAGATGTAGAAGAACTAAATGCGAGAAAAAAGTGTTTTTGTTGTTGTTTTTGTTGTTGCTGTTGTGAACTCCGACATTTGGGTATTTTCATGTGATTTAATTGTCTGAAAGTCATGTAATTTAGATATTCCGCTTACTTATTTCATTACATTTATCATTTATATGTATACCTTTCTTTTTTCGCTTTTCCGCCCTCTGCTTCGGGCGTCGCTTCCTCTTTCCCGTTGAGAGATGCTGAAACGTAAACTTGTGTAGAGATCAACGATCTGGAAAAGTCTCAAATTTCACTAGTAACCATCTGATTGGACGACTTACGTTGGCTGTCAAACACGACATAGGCAATATGGAGTGAGTGTTGAAGGAGGGAAGGAAGAGCGAAAGAGAGAAGAGAGAGAGAAGAGAAGAGCAAGAAAGAGAAGTAGGCAAAAAAAAGCTAGATGGAGAAAGAAAGAGAGAGTGTGAGAGAGTGAGAGAGAGAGCAAAGGAGGGAGACTCATGTTTGTTTATTCGCGCCAGATGGTGGCTAGGGAGAGAGGAAGAAAAGTTCGAAGAAAGCGCCAAGGAATGCCAGGATTGAATGCCGATGAGACATTCACCTGCAAAGCAACAAAGGACTCGATCATAAAGAGTATCGGACGCTGTGACTGAAAGGGAGATGGCTTCGATTGGGGAATATTGGAGAAGTGGAAAGATTAGATGGACGGGTTATCTAAATGATAGTTGGGTTGTCAACGTTTCCTGGATTAAAGTAGAGAGAGAGAGAGAGAGAGAGAGAGAGAGAGAGAGAGATATGAGACAGACTGTGAGAAAGGGAGAGAAATAGCAAGCGAGAGAGAGAGATGGATGGAGAGATAGAGGAAAAATCAAGAAAGCAAAGATAGCGAACTTAAGAAAGGAGTAAAGTTCAAACGAGTAGCATGCGCCTCCGAAAAAAGCATGCAATCATGGGACACAGCAGATAATGAAGCGAGAAATTTCAACTTGCAAAATATCTCCGGAAAAGTTAAAAAGCAATGAAATACTCCTGGAATTGAGAAGACGTTTATTGCTTACTCACAACGGCAAAAAGAGGGAACAGCCATTGTTTCAGCCCAAATTGAGGCGCTATTTGAAAAAGCCATTCATGAGTGGGTGACTCATCCATTTCTCGGAGAAGCAGATACCATTTATATTGATGAGTTATTTGTTCTATATTTCCATTGAAAATCGGTAATGCCATGCAAACTTTGCTAACCAGAGAAGAAGGGCGCCTTTTGAAAGCCCATTCCGAAGGAGTTGCGAAGTTGCGAAGGCGGCGAGAGTTTCCTGTGCAAGGACAGCTCATTGGGTGGCAAAGGAAAGCGCATAGATCATTCTAACGGGCACGGATTCATATACTTTGTAACTAAACATATTTTTCATGCAAGATGAAGATTCACCGAAGTGATTTTACCATACTAATAGCTCGCGGCATAATAATAGAGTTCATATTTTCTAGACATTGATAAAAGCATATTCATATGATATCAACATCCGCTTCCGATGGTGGACAACAGTATGCCTAGTCGAACAAGAGAATGCGCGCGGATTGAGGCAAAAGCAATAAAAAAAGCTAAATCCCCGGCAGTCACAAGCTAGGCTGCGTTTTTGTGCAGATTATGGCAAAGACAGAGAAGCGAGTTAGAGAGCAAGATTCTGGCATAAACAATTCGAAGTGGATGACGAGAAAAGGGATGAAGAATTCACTTTAAGCTTTGATAAAATTTAGCAATCATGTAGAAAACACTGGCAAATTTTAGAGTTAAAATGCAATGATTGAAGTGTGATGTACATTGGTTTACATTTATTCATCCAATAATAAAAAATCAGCTTTCTAAAGATTAACTCCTACTTGCCATATGGTTGGTTGTCTATGTGGCCGCTCTCTCTGAATAGCGGAGAAAAGAAGACCCTCCCTTGTTATATTCACCCCTTCCTGAATAGTCTGTTGAACGACAGACTCGTGACAAGAATGGTCTTTCTACGCTTTTGAACCACTTTTTTATGCACGCGAGGGAATAGGATTATTGAAATCTGTAGATTACTTGTACCCATCATAATCTCAATATCCGATTCTCGGTGAAGAAGCAATTTCTCCTAATATTATTGAATTCTTTGTGAAATGCTATTCTTTTATGGTAACATTGCATTAAACTAGTGAAAATTAACAAGTAAAGAACACAACGAAATCCCTAGCATTTTTGATCTACCGCCGTTCTCGCCGCTGGCAGTGAAGGGATAAGGATGAAGTTGAAGATGTTCATGAACATATGCACATACATACATACATATGTGTACTACATGGAGGACATTCCTGTCGACACGCCCACTTCAATAGAAAGCCCAGTTGAACAGAGACAAAGGAAATGGGAGAGAAAGATGCACGAGCAAGGGAGAAAAAGACATTGAAAGAAGAAAAAGAGCTGCAAAACGCATACGAGAAGAGGATCCTTGACTCGCTAAGAGAATGACTTCTTCTCTTCAAGGCATATGAGGAAAGATGTGCGTTTCTTAAGTGGACTTTGTACAGGTTTTCCCTCCCTGCTCATTCCATTTCTGTTCAAGGATCTTGCCAGATGTTAACGCAAAGTGTTCGTTGATGATTTCTTTGTGAATTGATTTCTTCTGCATAATCGAAAAACGGCTTGTTGAATGCCAATTTATTAGAAGAAAGTAATACAAAAAGAGGTGGAAGGTGGAGGGCGAGAAGCCGATAATCGACAACTTCTCTCTAGTAGCCTGGTGCGAGACGCGCGGGAGGGCAATGATCGCATGAGCCGGGCTGGCCTTGCGAGCCGGGCTTGCCGCTGCCACCGGGCTGTCCATTCTGGCCGGGTTGGCCGGGTGGTCCGGGCTGTCCGTTCGGTCCGGTCGGGCCAGACTTGCCGTCATCGCCAGGCGGTCCAGGTGAGCCAGAGGTGCCGGGTGGACCGGGGCGACCGGGCGCGCCGGGTCTACCGGGTGGTCCGACCTCGGTTCGGTACTCGCCAGGCTCTCCGGGAGATCCGGGTCGTCCGGGCTGACCCGGCTGGCCGGGCAGACCGGGCACTCCACGTGCACCCGGCTCGCCCGGCTTGCCGTCGTCTCCTGGTCCTCCAGGGGGTCCGGGTGGGCCGTCTGGTCCAGAAGCTCCCTTCGGGCCGGGCTCGCCTTGGGGCGCCTCGCAGGGGCACTGCTCGGGGAAGAGGGACTGAGGGTCGGGGCCGGGTGGAGCGGGTGGTCCGGGCGGTCCGATCGGGCCGACTTCTCCGTCGATGCCGTCCGCGCCGTCGCGTCCAGCCGTGCCGGGCGGGCCGGGCGCGCCACGGTGGCAGGTGCAGCCTGATATTCCACAGATGATTGTTAAATATTACAAGTCGTATTATTTCAGTCTTAAAAATATCTTACAGTATGTTATTACGAATAAATTGAAGAAAATATTGAAATGATGTAACGTACATCCAGCGCCAGCGGCGCCCCCTCCCGCGAATCCCTCGACGAACTGGTCCTCCTTCGGCACGTACGCGCCGTACTCATGGCGAGCTGGTGGAGGCGCCGCCGCCTCGACGCCCGCGTCGTACGGCTGGTCGCGCAGCTCCTGAGGCGGCTATCAACCGTTTTTTTTTCATTTCTTTTCATCTTCCTCTTATTACTCGCTCTATTAAAAAAATTCTCTCTATTTCTCTCTATCCTTCTCTCCCTCTCTCGCTATCAGCTCTCTTTCTTTCTAGCTCTCCATTTCTCTTTCTTTCTCTCTCTTTCTTTCTCTCTCTCTTTCTCCCTCTAAGTCTCTTTCGCCGTCTTTGTGCTCGCAACTCTCTACTTCTTTACCTGATCGTGAAGACGTCGCTCCCAGAACTCAGCGAGGGTGTCACGCTTCTCGAGGCGGCGCTGAAACAGAAGAAGTTAGATAACTGACTGCCCTTTCACGCCCAATCTCTTTCATCTCTATTTCTGTCCTCGATCACTCGATATCTTCATTGAAGTAGTCCAACCTGAGCCATGACAATCCTGGCCAGCTTGGCCGCGTCTTGCTGTCCTCCCGTGCGAATCTCCAGCATCTCTCGCCAGAGGTCGCGTGCGCGCGACTCAAGGAAGGGAGATATGTAGTTTTGACATTATTGATAAGTAATACTCGTCGAAATAGGTACATACATATGTACATACATATGTATGTTTTTCTTCCTGTTCTAGAACATACATTTATTATACAAAAATTTTCCATACAAAAATACATTTATTTATTTAAATTGTTTAGATGACACACATAAATGGCTTCTCTTTCGTACCTGGCAGAAGTCGAGGTCCATCTGGATGGCGCTCTCGAGGGTCTGGACGTAGTGGAGGATCATCGGGAACATCACGAGGCACGCCGCGAGAGACACCGTCGAGAAGACCACCGACGCGAAGGCCACCGGCCGCATGCTGCGCCGCGGTGGCTTCGACACTTCGTCCGTGTCGCAGCGCATCTCCCTGCAGAGAGAGAGAGAGAGAGAGAGAGAGAGAGCGACAGAGGGAGAGAGGGAGATGGGGGGAGAGGGATCTAACGGCAGGAAGTAAGTGAACAGTCAAATGACGCCATTGCTAATATAGAATCGCAGCAGTAAACTTAAGAAACTTGGAGAAAACAGCGCATGTTCATGTCTCAGATAGTGAAAAGTCATTCAAAAAACAATGCAGAGAGATGAGGAATTCCTTTAAAAATTCTCATGGATTTGGTTTGAAAATGGAAAAACTTCCCGATGAGATTGCTGCTCTGTTTTAGTCATTACCCGCTGACAAACCCGATACCAGAAGAATGGTGAAAATAGTGGAATGAAAGGGAAAGCGAATAGGCAAGGAGCCGGCCAAGGTGAGAGGAGCCTAGTGTCTTGAGGCTTGTCTTTCTCTCTGAGTGTGCATGCCGTGTCTCTCTCCCCCTCCTCCTCCTTCCTTTATATCCCGTCAGCCCCTCAGGCCGGTCGACTGCCGTTCCGCCGACGCGGCCGCTGCTGCTACACTCTTCGTCCGTATATGCCCTCTCTCTCTCTCTCTCTCTTTCTCTCTCTCTCTTTTTCTCTTTCTTTACCCTATCTCTCATACTTCCTGCTCTCTGCACCAATCGTATACTCTCTTCCATTATCTCTCTCTCCCTCCCATCAAAGGAAAGCTCTTATTCCCCTCTTGCCAAAGTAGAGGTGAATGCGCGGTGAATGCCTGCACAAAAGAGTGCCACTTTTACCATAAGAAATCAGGACAAAGAAGATGCCAAAGGCAAGATAAATAAAGGGCATTTATGACAAGTTACTCTGATTATGGAACAGTAACCAGACTACGAAACCACAGTTTCGATACAGTAACAACACCAAATTTCTTATGTGCACATACATTTCAATAGAAAATATATGTACATACTTATATGTACATACATACATACAAGTGTTAAAACATAAATACATTCATATGTACGTGTTGGGTCTCGAAAGATTTTTTAAATTATCTCATACACTTGTGAACGATTTGAAGTGTATGTACGTACATATAGTATATGTACATACATATATCGATTCTTTTATTTCTTTTAACAGCATGAGATTACTTATCGCTGTGCTTATTTCTCACAGATCGCTTGATCTTTTGTAATGCATGTGACCCATATGTATGTACATATATGTAATTTTCTATGTTAGCGGAAAGTAGTGTGAAATAGGTTTTTTTACAAGTGTCACGTGAAATGGAAGCGGTCGGCGTGTTCCTTAGGACCCGTCTATGAATTGACTCTGTTCTTATTCGAACTTCATCTGGTTGGAGGATCGCCTGCTATATCTTTTTCATCATCGACTGCTCTTGGAATTACTACACGGTCATTATCCTTGGCAGGGTCATCCAGCTTTGAACGCTCAAGAAGTAGAGATTCGTATATGATGTACTGCAATGACTGAAAAGTCTTCGCCGAATGGAAACTGTTCTCACTCCTTAAAATTTCATTCGATTGGTGTTCGAGCAAGCAGTTCACTATTGTTTGCGCAAACACACAACATAAAGAAATTAAACGTTAAAACATGAAAAAGAAATCTGTTTATGCATGGCCTGCAGTACATTTGCGTCGTCTATGCAATTATTACTATCAGTTCACTTCTACACCGCGCAATTGTCTCGAATATATTTTCTTCAAATAGTCAAGAGATTGAGAGAGAGCGCGACTGCGAGAGGGAGTGAGAGATAGAGAGAGAGAGAGAGAGAGAGAAAGCGAAAGAAAAAATTGAGATGCGTAGAGGTTTTCAAGTGTAGTAGACACAGCCAGCAGCATAGATGCCTGGGATGACCTCAAGCTGTCTCGGACTCTCTCCCGCTCTCTCGCTATCTCGGTCTTCATCTTTCGCTCGTTCTTTCCCTGTCTCGCACTCACACACCCTCCCTCTGCGTCTCTAACTGCCTTTCGTGCCGTCGCTCTCTTTTCCTGCTCGCAATCATCGCAGCCACACAGCCATGTTTTGCAACGAGACTCGTACCATTCAGTACATTTATATTTATTATTACTAATGTGAATTATGTTCATATGTTTACGTTTATGTTTTGGTAATAAACTCTGTCAGTTATAATACGTATTTGCATTATTCTTTTCTTTTCGTTACGATTTCCAATTTGATTCCAATTTGGCATCAAATTGGGAATCGTATCGATTAGGCAAAACATATTGTCGTTTCTTATTAAGCACCGCAGTTGTTTTGAAGATATTGAGCAAGTAAAATGTTCGCGAGTAAACGAGGAAAAATGCTCGAGCTGAACGATATAGTATGTAACTCAGCACCTGCTTCTGAATTTGAATTGATCAATGGTTTTATTGATCGAAAGAAATGGTCACACTAATGCTGCCTTGTCACTGAATTAATCACTGTTTAATTCGGAAGATGGCTTTGCGCTGCCTGCAGCCGCTCGGCAGAGTGGCAGACGGAAAAGAATTAACAGTCATTGCGGTATCCGACTTCGCAATCCTCTGGCGAGCGCTTGAGGTTTGCGAACAAATAAGTCACCCAATTTATATATATATATGGAAATTTGTCTCTGTCTATTTTGCCATTTAAATTTTTCCTAGCGAACGAGAATGCGTATGCATGAAACAATGAAGTAGATTTTCCTTTTAGAGCGAATGCTCCGTCGCTGTGACTGCTAGCACATTTCCCAGCTGGCCTAGGCGATCGGTAAGCGTCTAATAGTGGACTATCAAATATTTCTGCTATGCTACATACATAAATATGTATGTGGAGTAGTAAATGTCAAAATGAATCAAACATTATGATTATTGCAGTACAAGTACTTCATGGCCCCTTTCGGCGCGGACAAGTTGTCTACTTCGCCTGCTTACGTGTTGCCTCTCTCGGCCGATGTCGAAATCGGCGTAGGCGGCGCAGCCTTCGCAAGTCCGACCGAGCTGTTCGTGCCTGTTCCTGCTCTGGATGACGTGTCTCCCTCTGTCCTAATGCGTATCGCGTCCGCGACGCCTCACTTCGACCGCGACGCGTCGTGCATTTCTTGTAGCACCGGTTTCGACATCTCGGCCAGTGGGCGCATTTCTGGGAAGCAGAGCACATTCTGGATAACCTTTCTCGATGACGCGGACCCCGAGTACTTTGTCTTCCTCATTCGCAGCTATGGAAAGCGATACGTCTTGACCCGTTACCGTATCCACCGCGATGCTGTCGGCGGAGCGGAGAAACTCGAGTGCGTCTTCGACTCGCGCACGTCTCCCTCACTCTGCGATATGCCCCGTGCGATGGCTCAGGCCTCTGGTCTCAAGGCCCATATCCGGGGACGGAGTATCTATCGCAAGCAAGAAGATGGAAAGTGGAGCAAGCAGCCGATCGACTCGATCTTTGCTTCTCACGAAATGTTACCCATGCAGTTCAAGACTTCGATGTCCTTCGGCGAGTTCGCCGTGTTTTCGTGCATCCGCGGCGATCGCGAATTCGAAGTGGTCGTGGACTGGTCGACGAGCCGGCTCAGCATCTTGAAGCAGACTCCTCGCAGTCAACGGCCGGATGCTGCCCCCGAGGACGACGCCATTCCGGCCGGTGCTGGACACATCATCGCAGCTTCACAACAAGGACGAGTCGTCATATTATCCGAACGGGATCTGTTCATGGTTAGAGAGAGCGAACTTTCTTCCTCGCTTACTAACTCCATTATCCATACAAAAGAATTAAAATGGATTACAGGGATTCACTGGACGAACTCTTCCATCGCTGTACGAGGCAGCTCGAGCCAAGTGTCATGCAATGCTGAGCGATGAGAAGCAACGGCTCTACCTCAATGACAATGTGCAAACTTACGATTTCAATTACTTTGTCAACTTCTGCCTGTCTCCTCGCTGATCGTTATGGTTTTGTTCCTGCTCAGATAGTCAGGAAAACTGTTCAATGTACATACATTAAGATCTCTTTTTTCCATTGTCACCGTTCCTATTGTTTTTACAATTAAAACTACAATTGTTTTTTGGTGTTGAAAATTGAAGATCAGTTAAGATTATATTGATGCTTTAATAAAAACGTCGCTCGCCACACAAATCGCAGAAGAGTTCATGCCACTGGAGTAAAGTTCGATATTTGAAACTGATCATATGCGTTAAATTATTCAATAAGTTCTTATAAGACGTCTGTTCTCTTTATGCAAAAAAGTTTATACATACATATTTATTGCACAAGAGCAACGAGCAATTGATGGGAGCAGGTCTGAGGCCGTCGTTTCTAACAAGAAGAATAAACAATGCTCATTCTATTCCGGTAGATCACTCTCAATGGTCGTTTCCTCTTCACCAATTCTTTCGATGGAATGCTTTCTTCGCTGGCCGCTGAGATAGACAACGGCTGGATGCTCAGGATGGATCTTCAGGAGCGTCATGAGACTCTCAATTAAAAAGTTGATATCCTATAGAAATTTCCTATAGAAATATAAGTATTATATAAACCATATAATATAACTTAGATATAATTAACCGGTAAAAGTAGAAAATGTGAAACCTGGCCATCACGGAGGCAACGGACGACGTTGACGACGGCGCCGACAGGAACGGCGACGGCGCACGAGAAGCCAAGCACCCAGCCAACCGCCCTCGACCAGGCCGGATAACTCAAACCGAAAGCATTCTTTGCTATTTATTATTTCGCCAATATTTTTGTTATAATTTAGCTTTAGTTTCTTTTCCCCATTTTAATGAATCCTCGATGGAATTTCAAAGATCGAACTCAATAGAAAAAAAAGTAGAAAAAATGCCCATTGCACAAGGAAAGAATGCACCAGCATCGAGGAGGGACTGAATGCACCCCCTTAACTGACGAGTATTCTCTGGCGCCTTGGCCGTACGTAATGTCATCGATTTGGAAGCTGACGTAGACGATCAACTGACACAAGAAGAACTTATTTAGCTTGCCTTTTTTTAGTCCAGAAAAAAAACAGTTCTACCGGTTAACGTTATAAATGGCAAGACAGTTCTGACCGCCGTGAGAGCCGGTGCCGTCACGAACATGGCGAACTTGAGGTACCAGCCGGAGGGGCCGAGGATGCGGCCGAGAAGAGAACGTGGCGGCCCAAGCATGGCGCGCACGTCGCGCCAGAAGCGGCAAGGGCCTGCGACACAAATTCATGGGGAATTTCTTATTGTTAGTTCATTTATTTTCATTCCATTTCCAGCCATTTCTTGTTCGACAAACCGTAAACGAAGTTGATGAGTATCAATTCGAAGGCGACAATGAGCGAGAGGCCGAATGAGCCGACGTACTCGTTGAAGACGTTGAACCAGTGGATTCCATTCTGAAGATGAGTTCCGTAAACGTCAACTTAAATATATGTACATTGCTGGAAAAGAGGTAAGATAGGGACTCCGAAGACGAAGATGCCGGAGAGAGCGCCGCCGGAAAGGCTGACGAGGCCGACGATGAGTGAGTGACGGCGGCGGCACCAGGCGGACGCGTCGCTCACGCACGTCACCGTTCCCTCCACCATCGCTACAAATATATGTACTATTTTCTTCGTCCCCTCAAAATTGTGTGGCACGAATGAGCGAAGCCTTCTCACTGAACATCGTGGAGATGCCAAGGAGCATGAGCATGGCGAAGGAGAGCGAGGACCACAGCCATGGCAGTGACATCATCGACATCGCCTCCGGATACGCCACGAAGGCCAACGTCAAGCCTGACCATTTGTTTTTTTTTCAGCGCTGACGCCCAGTATAAGGAAAATTGCTACGAGCATCTGCAAATACAGCCGAGATCACGAACCATTTTCGACGACTTCATCGATTGATTTGCTGAGACTCTTCGCCATGAAGCCAAGAATGGAGAAGACGGCAACGCCGCCAAAGACAGACATTGACAGATCGGCCAGGCTGATCAGTACGGCGTCCTGCAAGAGATGAGAGATCTTTTCTCACTCTAAGAGATTACGGTGTCCTTCGCTATACCCTAAATGGATTGTGTGATCGTGGATTGTAGGAGGCGAGCGAGAGAAGGCCACCGTCACCGACTGAGATGGAGAAGCAACACTGCGTCTCGGCAGCACGCCAGGTCTGAGGGTTAAGAGAGAGATGGAAAGGGAGAGGAAGAGAATTAGAGAGGAGAGAGAAGCGAAAAGGAGAGACATGGACTTAGAGAGGAGAGGGAGAAGGGAAGGGGTAGACAGAATCATAGAGAGAGAGAAGGAAAAAGGAGAGACAGAATATTTGAAAGGAAAGAGATAAGGGAAAAGGAGAGACAGAGAATCAGAGAGAAAGAGGGGAAAAGGCCAAAAGGGTTGCGAAAGGTGTAAACCGCGGACATTCATGTCGCGTAGCTTGGTGAAATCTGGCTCGAGAAGATAGTATCGAATGCCGTCTATGGCCCCGGGAAGAGTGACTCCCCGGCCGAAGAGAATGGCGACGATGACGTAGCTCAAAGCGAAATCCAGTGATTAGTGAGCATCTTTAGCAATTGCTTCACTTTCAGCGCGAGTTCAAACTCGAGCCCCTCGACGAACGGGAGCGTCGCAGTGAGGAGAGAGACGCAGCCGAGCCATTTCACTCCCCAGAAGAGACCGAGCGCCGTGAAGAGCCAGCACACCGCCAGCGACAATGACACCTGAAAAGGGGGAGAGGAGTCAAATGAGAGAGTGGCACTCCGATCTGCTCCATCTACTAAGATTCATGCAAGTGGTGCGCAAGGAACGAGCCTTCCAGTTAAATAGTCCCCAATCTTCGAAGGTATCCGTCTTTTGCAACACGTAAAACCTGCAGCAAAACATGGCATGTGTGCATTTCAACAATTTTTGGTTGAAAAGATTCGAAATTATGTTCAATTTCGAAGCAGTTGTTGCTGACTGAAAGAACTCCTCAGATGAGCTCATGGCGGTAAAGTTGTCCGGGTAGATCAATGCACCGAACTCACTTTTGTTTGCGCAAGATCCGTTGAACCACACCTGAAAAGACAAATGTCGTCATTATATTGTTGTTTCATCATTCTACAGCATAGAAATGAGATGATGAAGTCCGTGTCATGGAAACACTGGCTTCGTTTTCTGCATATTTGCTGCACAGCTCATCCTGTGTTCGTGACGAGCAAACTTAAAAGGTAAAGAATGAATTGATCAAAGATAGAGTAAAATGATGGCAATGCCAGATCTCTCACAATGCGTATTCCATGGATTGTCACAACGAGACCATTCGAATGAAGTGCCAGAGACAATCTGCAATAATAAGAAGGGAGAGGAACGATTCTTCTGATGGTCAAACCTTGCCGATATAAACGCCAGCCCACGCCATGATTGTGCTGTAGTAGACAGCGATGGAGAAGGAGAGAATGCCAGTCGCCCAGCCAAGGCCTAGGGAAGACAGGCAAGGATGCTCCATTCTTCATTACTTTTCTCTCCATGGGGAGGCTCATTACGAAAAGCTGGAAATGCCTTCTGATTGCCTGACAATGAGGCTCAATTCGACACCTTGCATGAGTGGCATGTAATTGCGAAAGACGACAGATGCGCCGGCCTGGTTGAACTGGCCCATCACGAGTTCCATGTACAGCACCGGGAGACCGAAGCATAGCGACGCCACGATGTACGCCAGAAGGAATGCCGCTGCAAGTGGGTCACCGATCTTGAACTCGATCGATACTTTCAACAACATTTCAAAATCTGAATGTACATATATCTTGTAATGTTTGGAATCCGTAATATGAGTTTGCATATTACTTCAAAGCAAAATTATGATATTATTATCATCTTAGCACGTAGAATGTGTTGGAGCAATCTCATGGTGTTCTTCAGTGAGAAGCGGGAAGGATCTGATCAAGAAAGCCAACCTCCACCATTCTTGTAAGCTTCCGAAGGGAAGCGCCAAATGTTGCCGAGTCCCACGGCAGTGCCGATGCACGTCAGGAGATACTGGCAAAGATTGTTCATCTATTTCTCCCTCGTGCTCTCTTCGACAGAATTAGCTCGGAATTATCATAAAAGTATGCTGTGCAAAGATATTTATCTTATTAAAAAGAGACCTGAAAATTGTTCTGGAACTGCCCTCGCAGCTCCGAACCGGGCTCGCGCACTGACAGGCCGCTGGGCAGGAATTCCATCTCACTTTCTACTTGCAAAGAGGTTCTTTCTAGAGATAATTCCGAAAATAGACTGAATATTTTTTTTTACAATAGTAAAAAGAACCTTCAGCCGGTGCATCATTTTCAGTCGAATTTTGGCGTGGACTCTCAACGGAGCGATCCATTCTTGAGCGGAAGAAGGAGACAGCCGATCGCGCGTCACCCACACTCCGGCAATGACTGGGAAACGAGGAAATGTGAGATCAACAACGAGAAACTTCCCTGTTCTGGTTTCGCAATTCATTTTTCTCTCAGGTATTGCTGCATTTTTCGGTCTCTTCATTTATTTATTTACTATATTCTGTTTCTCTATACATACATATGTATGTACCTTTCTAATTCTCGTATTTTTTTTTTCGATTTCTTGCTCTACCTTTGTCGCTATCTATTGCTCCCCCCTCTCTGTGGCTTTATCTCCGGCTGCGTGCTCTTATTGCCGAAAATGTACTGGTGTTATTCATAGAGCAGTGCGATGCCTCCAGCCGCTCCTTCGTTCCTCTGATGGGAGTTGCACGGTGTTTGGCATCTCTGATCCTATGCCTGCGATGCTCCCGAAGACGAGCATAGCTACATCCATACAGATATGAAGATCTCGTCCTCCGGAAAAGGATAAAGAAATGATCACGAGATTTTGATGGCAATTTTTTTTTCTTCAGAAGCCATCAACATACTCTCACACATTATAAGGAATCAACCTATTCCAAGGGTCTCGATTTTTTTTTATAATTTACAGAAATGCGAAATGAAGGATACATTGTATAAAGCGAAATCTATATGAGTAAACATCTGTAATTTATATAGTAAATGTAGAAAGAAGTTTATTCAGTCAGCATACATTGAACACACACGCATTCTTATAACGTCCGCGATTCAGAACAATTGCTTCAAAAAAAGTTTTTTAGAGGTTGATAGAAAGTTCATTAGGACAATGTAAGCTATAGCAGTAAAATGAATTATCTTTTGTTGAAGATGTGATGAATAAAAGAGATGAAAGATGAACGCAGAGGTTAGAGCGTTAGAGGGTGCGCACGAAGAAGGGAACGGAGGCATAGGCGCAGGAGACGAGAAGATGGCCGAGCTTCTTCTTGTGGACGAGGCAGAGACAGGCAGAGTGGAGAGAGCGGGAGGCACGCGGGTTCGAACGGGCACGAGGACATGGCCGAGGAGAACGAGTGCAGGGGAGGCATGCGGAGAGAGCAGCTGCAAGGACAAGGCAATCAGAGAGAAGGTGGTGTATGAAAGAATGGAGAGAGAGGGTGAGAGAGAGAGAGCGAAAGAGAGAGAGAGATAAAATGAGAGACAGAAACACGAGATGCCGAGACTGTGAAAGAGATGGAACATAATGGAGGAGAGGTGTTCGATAATAAAATAGAAATGCAAAGAGCCTGACTGTTTCTCGCGGAAGCACTGCACCATTCGCTTGTGGATGCAGTGCTTGGCGCAGTGGAAGAACTGCTGGAAGCCGGTCAGCGCATGATGGGCGCGGCGGCGGAGAGGAAAGTACGACTGGAAACAAGATGAAGATGTGTGTATCAAGGTTACCGTAGCTTTTCTCCGTTCAGGATCGAAATGCACTAAAGAAGCAAAAAGAAAGAAACCCCATGCATAATTCTAACCGGTGGTTCCTTGTTCAGAATGAACTTCGTCTTGAGGTAGTCCTCGTGGTCGATGACATCGACGACGCTTGTCGTGTTGCCGGAAGCGCAGCTATCAAATAAGTTTAAGTTCCCTTCATCAACGAAACAGATTAATAACTGAATATGCACATCTCATCTTAAGAAAAATTTGTAGAGTTATGAATATTTGAATGGAAGAAAAAGATGCTCCTCACAATTCTCCGAGCGTGTCCTCGAGGCACTGCTCAGCGTAGGCCACGCCCTCGTGGCTGCGCTCGAAGCAGTCCAGGTAAGACAGCGTGTCATTCCCGAATACCTTACAGAAAATAGTCTTCCCTTCCCATTGTATTTTATCATCTCTCTTCCCTCTCCCTCTCTCTCTCTCTGTCTCTCTCTCTCTCTTTCTCTCCCCTGCCAAACCGAGAGGCTCTCGTCGCATCCATCGAAGCAGGTCTGGAGTTCTCCGTGTGCTGCCTTCTTGCACTCTGCCACCTCGATGCAGCTACACTGGCGGATCTGTCAACGGGAATATCACATATTGAATTGACCTTACCACTTATTTGTGACAGGTACATTCGTTTTTGAAAGTATTTTTCTGTTTTGACTATGAACAAAACTATGTACACATGAATGTATCTATATAGACAAATACAATGTCAACTTTGTTAGGTTTTAGATTGAGTAGTGGAGTTTCCGTTGCTTCCTCTATGGCAGAAGGCGACATCGACGTGTTGCTGTCTCCAGAGAGGGTCGCGTTGACGTCTGAAAGTCTATTCATGCCTGCACTTCAATCACTGCCACAAAGACTTATCGATAATAGTGATGCGCCAATGATAGCAACCGTCATCGGCGACAGCGACGGTGGAGTTGCCGGAGGCATCTCCGAAGAGATCGATCACACTGTTGAGAAGGCGTTCGATCGGATCCATTTGGTGATTTGCCAAGGTAGACGGAGAGAAAGCCACGACCAGCGCCATCGTCACAAGACACGACAATGATGGCCGCATTACTGATTGTGAGAACACTAGTCTTTTTAACATTGTATTTTGGTCCCTGTTCATGAACAATTAACTTAATGTTTGAAGAAAGACAATTTGAAGAAGAAATATAAAGATGATATACACAGAAAAGGCATGGGTGGCTCTTGAGTCTGAATGATGAGGACGTGAAAGGAATGCGTGGCCCGACCTCGCAGTGCTTGCTTTGCCCATCTCCGCCTCTTCTTCCAACGGATAATTAACACCCAATCTTCCCTGTGCCACGAGCTCTTTTCTCTCCATCCCTACTAGAAGTGGTGTTCATCAACATGTCCTCAGCGGTCTAGTTCACGTGGACTTCGTTCTTTCAGTCCATTATTCTGGTCACAATAGCAAGAATACATATAAAACTTTCTTCACTTAATGCAGACAATTAAAACCAACAGACACTCATTTTCTAATTATTAGTGCCTCAGCATAATTGGAAATAGTAGGCAAGCTAAAGATATTCATATTATACATTTAGGCATTCTTATGTTAGTGAGACTTGGATGAGAGCTTATGAGGCGAGAGGGGGGAGTGAGTTGTTGAGGCAAAAAAAGAGAGAGCGACAGAGAGAGAGAGAGAGAGAGAGAGAGATAGGCAGAAAAGCGGAAGTAGATGTTTCCTCCTCTTCAAGGCGTACCTTTTTGAAGCGCACGTTTCAGTAAGTAAGAACTCGTAAGGAATATCTTCGGATTAAGCGTGAACAAGGCTCTAGTCGTTTGTTGGAAGCAAAACAAGAAACGAAATATTCTATTTTTACTTCCCGCTAAAAACTGACTTGAAAAGGTCTCAAGAGACCGCGGAGTTAACAAAGAGCTGAATAATCTGTTGATATACCACAAAAATTATAAATTGGACAGTATGAAGGAATTTTGTGTAAAAACACACAGAAAGGAGCTCAGCGATGGGGGTGATGAAAGGCCATTGAATTATCAGCTCTACCGTATAAGACAGGGGTTTTCGTATTCGTGATTCGGAGCAGTCACAACCGTCTATTGAAACATTCACCTTGGAAGGCCAATGCTGGACTCTTAGGAAGGGCAGGATAGATGAGGAGATTACGAAGGTCTTTGACCGGAGAAGACAATGGCTTTAGCTTATCTACAAGAATGGGATCAAACATGTGACGGTGCACTGTAATATCGAAACACTGACAAAGAATAATCAAGTTCCATGGAGAACAACGTGGGATCGGGGCGTTCAAGCACAAATATAGAATTATGGAGACAATGAGGAAAGGAAAAAATTGTGGCTCTACAAGAAATGAAAGCTGAGATTCATCTCAGGTTTAAATAGATAGTTTTAAGGGAACAACTGTTATTGATCGACTACTGACAAGGGAGATGCGCGTGTTTCTCTGTGATTCCGTTGGATATTGATTAATGGAGTCGATGATGACGTCACTCCTTCTTGGTGAAGTTCTCCGGGAAGACTCCAATGGTGCCGTCCTCCTTGCAGCCGAGCAGCCAGCCATCGTCCAGTTGGTCCGCCGGAGACGATTCGAGCACCTTCATTAAAGGTATGCTTGTAAATAGTAAAGTGTACCAATCAAGAAACGCATCTCCGTCTTTTCAAGCTTTACTAATAAAGAAATTTCCAAATATAGTCATCTCTCTATAGATACTGAAAATGACATGACGGATTGCAACTAGAAAAAAGAAGCCCGACCTTGATAACTTGATCTGCGTCAAAAGAGAGTTCGTCTGCGTCGACCGCCTTGTACTCGTGCGTCGAGCGAACCGTGTACAGCGTCTAGGAATAATCAACCATTAATATACAATCGTTTGAGCGTCATTTATAGCCAAACGCCTGTTACATAGTACGTCTCAAATTACAAAATTATAGTAACATAACTCATATTTTTATATCTCTCATAGGCAGCTACTTATTCATCATACCCTAACAATGTGCATTCTTCTTTGTGATGAACGTGTGCAAATCACAGCACTGACCTTCCTGGAGTCCTTGTTCGCGAGAGGCATGTCGATCTTCTCGGCTCCGTCGTCGTCATCCGACTCGTCGAAGGGATTGCTTGACTTTGCTTTCTCACTCGCCGACTTCTCAGATGGTGTCTCTTCCTTTTCCTTTGGCGGGCCAGTCGGAGTGGCGCCGAGCTTCTGTAACAACACATCATATTTTAAATTTTTATATATAATAATATCATAAAATACACGGGTTCATAAATGCCGCTTTATTACAAAAATCGGCCTTGCTTGTGCTAGAATGTAGATAGTTTTTTTTTCTTTTAATGAGAATCATTCTTGATCTTTCGACTCTCTCTCTCTCTCTCTCTCTCTCTCTCTATCCCTCTCTCTCCCTCTCTCTCTCTCTCTCTGACCGGATAGAGCGCCGCGTCGCACTTCTCCTCATCGACGGGCGCCGTCTTCCTTGCAGTCGGAGTCGGAGTCGGGGTTGGCGCCGCGGCGATGGAAGAAGTGTCCGCAAAGGAGGAACGCTTCGAGTCACCGGCCGTGGTCCGCGGCGCTGGAGACACTTGCTGGGGAGGAGTGGCATCAGGAGGCGCGAGCTGAAAGAAACGAGAGGTAATTCAAGAAAGGAGACGAAGTGACGGAGTGTTGGAAAGAAAGGAATAGAGAATAGAGTAGTGGCGCTTCGGAAATCAAAATAAGGGAGAAGCGATAAAAAGAAAAGGAGAGAGAGACAAAAGGAAGAGAAAGAAAGAGAGAGACAAGAGGAAGAAGGAGAAAGAGAGAAAGAACCACAAGGGGAAACGAGAAAAAGACAAGGTGAAAATAGAGAGAAAAAGGAAGAGAGAGAAAGACTGAGAGAGTCATACACTAGTGGGCGAGTCGTTGTCCCTGGTGGGTGACTGGTCTCTGGTGGGCGTGGTTGAGAGGCCCTCGGGTCGCGCCACTCTCAGTGAATCCATGGACTTGCCGAGCACGTCCAGCTGAGTCACCAGTTGCTTGTTCAGCTGCAAGGAAGACATAAAGCTCAAAATAGCAATAACAAGTTGTCAAGAATATAAAAAAAACTTTTTACAATGATGTCCAAAAAGAGTCAAATACGACGAATAGAAAAGAAAGAAAGCCTCGAACCCTGGAGGACTCGCTCTGATGCTGAGACTGCGCGTTGAAGAGTGACTGCAGCGTGTCGACCAGAAAAGTGATGCGACTGTCGTAAGTGGCGGGTAGTACCTGGAAACGAAGACATTCGACTTCTATGGCGAACTCTGGGCCTCAATCAACGAAGGACATTGGAAATGAGAAATTCGAACGAACCTCAAGCAGTTCGTCATTGAGCTCCTTGTACAGCGTTTGCGACTGCGTCAACTCGGTAGCCGCCTTCGTCAACTTCGGGTCAGCGTCTCCCTGATGAGAGAGAGAATGAGGGAGAGAGGGAGAGAAAGAGAGAAGGAGATGAGAGGAGAGAGAGAGACGAAATTCAAAGCGGTTAAAAAGAAATTGTAGCAAATTTTGCTACTAAAAATAACAAATGTATATGCATGTACATTTAACTAAGTAAGTTCTACAAGGATAGAGGTTCTATTTAAAGAAAGCGCGGACACACCTTCTTGCTGGAAGCCTTGAGTGAATTGAACGTGTTCTTCGCGTGGTCGTAGTCCACAAGTTTGCGGCCGCGCTTTTCCACCTTACAAACGGAGAAGTATATAATAAAATCAGCCTTGGGAAAATTACGCAACATTATTTCATATAAAAAAAATCACTAAAATTGCAATGTTAATAAAAGAAATAACCTTCTTCTTGAGATCTGCAAACTGCGCGACGTACTGCGCGACCGTGCCGGCGATGTCCTCGTTGACCTTCTTGTCCAGCTCGTCCGACTGGATATCCAAGGACTGCAATTGGGCGAAACTTAGAGGAACAGAGAGAGAGCGCGATAGAGAGAGAGAGGAGAGAGAGAGAGAGGAGAGAGATAGTGAGATAGTGAGACGAGAGAGGGAGAGAAAATGAGTGAAGAGACTGAGGGAAGGGAAGAGAGGAAGCTGACATTGGTGAGAGAGACA